>JADLZL010004638.1:0-360557 GCA_015844335.1 Chrysopogon serrulatus | reverse complement strand
AGAATAGGGTTACCATTAACAATTTCCATGAGTTTTGGTGATTTGTGCATTTTTCAAGGAATTTTCGAGAAAAGCCTAAAAGAGGGGATTTAAGTGCTAATTCACCCGAAACTTGATCGCGACGCAAACACATCACCGGAGGGTTCGGGAATACTCCGAAGACACCTGGCGCGGCGGCCCCTAAGGTTAGGGTTTGCTGCCCCCCCTCCGAACCTTCCTCCACCGCCTCCTGAGGAGTCATCCCGGCCGTTTGCTACGCTCGGTTTGATCCAACGGCGCGTATCAATCCCACCGGGCTATAAAAGGAGGGCCATACCCCCACGGAAGAGGCCGTCGGGGAGATGAAGAATCGAGCTTTAGATAGAGATCCACTAGATCTAGGCTAGCAATCAAGATAGAGATTAGAGATAGAGTAGAAGAGTAGAGATTCGGAGGAGCCCTGGCCTGTCGGAGCATCCTCGGGAGCTGTATTAAATGCTGGATTCGGCTCCCTCGCCCGGAGCTGTGTTCGAGGTACTTTTGTATTTACCATTCGATTCAAGTGAGCATTTGTTTATATTCGTTCTTTGGTTTGCAACTCATACTATATTGAGTACTTTGATTTGGGTAGCTCCTAAGTCAGAGTAGTATTCGTAGTGTAGACATGGTGTGCGGGTTATGATTGCTTGTGAATGTCCCCGATCGGTAGGATAGTGGTAGCTCGCGTAGGTGACTTTATAGGCTGCGTTGAATCCTCTCGTAGTCCACTTCCCGTTGATAGGGTGATAGGCCTATAGGTGTCCGCAGTAGGTAGATTACTCTGTTTCTTCTCCTATTCAGGTCACCGGTCCGATAAGGCGATATTATACAAAGTTTACCGGTAGTTAGAACTAGAGTACATTAGCTATTTCCTCATTCTCAATAGTTTTTCTAAATTGTTTGTACCCCCCCTTTTAGATTAAGAGTATTGGGCTATTTCATAATTCACCTACTATTCCTTTGGGTTCGATATTAAAACCGGGTTGATCTTGGTGAAGTGCTGATCGAGTATATATACGTAAACTTATGGATAATCGATTATAATCATTATTTAGGGTGCGATTAATTTATACCAACAAGCATTTACGGCGCCGTTGCCGGGAACGGTTTGCTGATTTTAATTTAGCCTATCTTAGTCTATAGTTATCCTTTTATATTAAAAACAATAAAAATATTATGGACAACGAATTTTAACTTTTATATCAATATGGAGCACCTTCGGGATCGTACCTCCGACCAATAGAATCTTCTAAACCTATCACATCATCGGCTATGAGCTACGCCCGGGATTAATTAAATTAGTTTAGAAACATATCTTTTCTGGTAATACTAGCGAAAACCCCTATTCCCACTTAACTGATTTTGAGCAGACATGTTCATGTTTGAGCATTAAAGGCATGGCCGATGAAACTTTACGATAGAAACTCTTTCCGTTTTCATTAGCGAGAGCCAAGAAATGGTATAATCGCCATTTTGGGAGTAGTCAAGGAGATTGGGAAACATTACGAAAATACTTTTGTCTTAAATTCTTTCCAAGAGAAAATGTCGCTAAACTTCGATTTGAAATCATAGGCAATTAGACAATGAATCGCTAGGCAAAGCTTGGGATCGTTTTGATGGTTTTGTAAATTTCGGACCTAATCTTGCTTTACCAGAACCCATGCTTTTATAATATTTCTTTTTAGGCCTTGATGATAGAAATAAGGAATATCTTAATTTGGCCTCGGGTGGAGCATTTATGCATATTACTTGTTGAACATGCTAAAACTATTCTTGCTAATATTCTAAATGATCTCCCCGAAGAAAAAAAGAGTTACTAGAAGAAAATTCTCGATTAGCTGAAAATGAACTTTTACCCGATTCATCTCAATTTATAGTTGAATCAAAACCTAAGCTAGCTAATGAGATAATTCCAAATTACAGTGGATGTTTGAAATAGAGGATGATTTCTTTAATGATTTTGGGAATACTACACTTTATCGTAAAATTATTCAACCTCAGCATTCTAGAGATTTCAATTCTAATCTTTCACATCCTGATGATTTAAAATTTCTAAGAGAAATAACAAGGGAATTAATTTTTATTTTGGGAGATGATTGGTTGATAGAATCTGAGCAATCCCCTGAAGTAATTCGTCTCAGTTCACCCTCTGTTAGTATAAAGTTACAAGTAGATTCATATCCATTTGAAGCTTTATATAACCCAGTTGTAAGAGTCAACATTATATTATGTCATATACCTTTGCTAGAAAATTCTTAAGAGATATACCATTAATTCCTACAAATAAATTATTTAAAAATTATTCAGGACATATTATTCCTAGCTTAGGAGTTTTGAGTGCGCTTCCTATTGTTATTAATGATTTCCGCATTTTGCTAAATTTCTATATCTTTGATGTGTGGGATTTTGATGTAATGATTGGAGTACCTATAATAAAACTTATTCAAGAAGGTCGTGATGGTAAATTAAATGTTCAACTTGGAAAAGGATTTAATTTTTCGATACCTATAACTCATGCAGTAAAATTTAAAGCAGAGCCCCTTCCCGAATTAGATCCAATAGAAGAGGTTAAGGCTATTGAATTCAATGATTTAATTCAACCCGATTTAGAAGATAATACCCAGTTCTTCATCCATGAAGAGGAGGAGGACCTTGTTGATCCTAAACCTCTTGATGAATTACTAGAGCCACCTAAACCTCCTACTGAGCTCAAACCGTTACCTTCTGGTCTTAAATATGCTTTTCTAAATAATGATCGAGAATATCCTGTAATTATAAGCGATAAACTTTCTAATGAAGAGACTTATAAATTAATAATTATTTTAGAAAAACATAGAGCTGCTTTTGGATATTCACTCCAAGACCTAAAAGGGATTAGCCCTGTTCTTTGCACCCATCGCATACCTACCAATCCAGAAATTACACCTTCAAGAGAGCCTCAGCGTGGACTCCAAAATGCGATGTGGGATGTAGTAAAGAAAGAAGTTCTAAAGCTTTTACATGCAGGGATTATATACCTTGTGCCGCATAGCGAATGGGTAAGTCCTGTGCAAGTTGTACCTAAAAAGGGAGGAATGACGGTTGTCCAAAATGATAAAAATGAATTAATACTTAAGAGAACTGTCGGCGAATGTGTATAGATTATAGAAAACTCAACAAAGCAACAAAGAAAGACCATTTTCCGTTACCTTTCATTGATGAGATGTTAGAGCGCTTAGCAAATCATTCTTTCTTTTGTTTCCTTGATGGTTACTCGAGGATATCACCAAATTCCTATCCACCACGATGATCAAAGCAAAACCACCTTTACATGTCCTTATGAAACTTATGCTTATAGGAGAATGTCTTTTGGATTATGTAATGCACCCGCTTCTTTTCAAAGATGCATGATGTCTATATTTTCTGATATGATAGAAGAAATCATGGAAGTTTTTATAGATAATTTTTCAGTTTATGGAAAAACTTTTAATGATTGCCTAGAGAATTTTTGCAAAAGATGTGAAGAAAAACACTTAGTCCTCAATTAGGAAAAATATCATTTTATGGTTAGAGAAGGAATAGTGTTAGGACACCTAGTGTCGAGAAAGAGGAATAGAGGTAGATAAGGCTAAAATTGAAGTAATTGAACAACTACCTCCCCCTATTAATGTGAAAGGAGTCCACAGTTTTCTTGGTCATTGTGGTTTTTATCGTAGATTTATAAGGAATTTCTCACAAATTGCTAGACCAATGACCAGATTGTTAGCTAAGGATGTACCTTTTGAGTTTGATGAAGAATGCTTAGAATCATTTAATATTCTTAAGAAAGTACTTACATCAGCACCAATCATTCAACCCCCTGATTGGTCTTTACCTTTTGAAATTATGTGTGATGCTAGTGATTATGCTGTAGAAGCAGTCTTAGGACAAACAAAAGATAAAATGCATCATGCAATTGCTTACGCTAGCAAGACAATGATAGAAGCACAATTAAATTATGCAATCACTGAAAAGGAACTTTTGGCTGTTGTCTTTGCTATTGATAAATTTAGGTCTTACTTAGTTGGAGCTAAAATAATTGTTTATTCTGATCACGCTGCTCTTAAATATTTGCTCACTAAGAAAGATGCTAAACCACGATTAATAAGATGGATCTTATTGCTGCAAGAATTTGATTTGGAAATTAAAGATAGAAAAGGGATAGAAAACCCTGTTGCTGATCATTTATCTAGGATGTATTTCAAAGAACCTCAGGAACTACCTATTAATGACTCATTAAGAGATGACATGCTGTTTAAAGTGACCAAGACAGATCCTTGGTACGCGAATATTGTCAACTTTATGGTTGCAGGATACGTGCCACCAGGAGAAAATAAGAAAAGACTCATTTATGAAAGTCGTCTCCACATGTGGGATCCACCATACCTCTTTCGGGTATGCGCTGATGGATTACTCAGAAGATGTGTACCAGTGGAGGAAGGCATGCAGATCATTCAGAAATGTCACTCGTCACCATATGGAGGTCATTACGGGGCATTCCGCACTCATGCAAAAAAATCTGGCAAGAGTGGTTTCTTTTGGCCAACCATGTATAAAGACACCAAAGATTTCATCCGAAGATGTGGAGCATGTCGAGGCACGGGAAATATCAATGCAAGAGATGCTATGCCACTCACCAACAACCTTTAGATAGAGCTCTTTGATGTCTGGAGAATTGATTATATGGGACCCTTTGTGAAGTCAAAGAATTATGAGTACATTTTGGTGGCAGTTGATTATGTATCCAAGTGGGTAGAAGTTATGCCATGCAAGAAAGCTAACTCAAAACACTCAAAGAAGATGTTTGAAGAGGTTATATTTCCAAGGTTTAGAACACCTAGAATGGTTATAAGTGATGGAGGAACACATTTCACTGATAAGAAGTTTCACTTATACCTACAAGCTCATGGAATATGACATAATGTCGCTACTCCATATCATCCTCGAGACAAGTGGCGTGCAAAACATCCAATAAACAAATCAAGAATATCCTCCGAGAAAAACAGTGAATGAAATGGGAACTTTATGGAAGGATCGCTTACTGACGCACTATGGGCATACCGGACAGCTTATAAAACACCTTTGGGAATGTCACCATATCAATTGGTATATGGCAAGACCTGCCACTTACCGGTCGAATTAGAACATAAAGCTCACTGGGCTATCAAAAGATGGAACATGGACCTAGAAGGCTGCGGAGAAAAAAAAAAATGCAATTATCAGAATTAGAAGAATGGAGAGAAAAGGCCTATCACAATTTAAAGATCTACAAAAAGAACGGACGAAGAGATGGCATGATAAGAGGATCAAGAAGAAGGAGTTTACACCAGGGAGATAAGGTATTACTTTTTAATTCCAGGTTTAAATTATTCGGGCTTGGAAAACTAAGGAGCAAATGGGAAGGACCTTTCACCGTTGTAAATTCATCACCACATGGAGCAATAACTCTACAATCAAACGAAGGTACGTTATTCAAGGTAAATGGACACCGACTTAAACTTTATTTAGAGCCATTTAATTCAGAAGTAGTGGATGAAATCGAATTCATCTAGTTACCAACTTATTAAGTTCTATTTTATTTCGTACAATTTTTATCCGCAAAAAATACATCTAAAAGAAACATAGGAGGAGTCCGAAGTACCCAGCGGAAGGGCACCGAAGTGGGCCCTAGGTGGGGCGGTCGGCGCCCCTATGGGGCCGGTCGGCGCCCCCCCATGCCCCCTCGTCCCGACTCTCGTCTCACGTCCTTCTACACTCTTCCCTACGTATATTCGCGTATTATCCACGCCAAGCCGGATATCCTTTCGTACGGATCCCGTAGAACCTAGGTTTTATCCTCATCCTGTCTCCTGAAAACCCATATAAATACGTACCTAGAACTCCTCAACTTTATTCCATAACCAGCCACCTCTCCCTTTCAAAGAGAGCTCTCCAATCTAGATCTATTAGCAATGGCGAACAAGGCGATCGTCTCTTATGACGTAGACTTCGACAGCATCCCCAGCGATGATTCGAAGCCCCTCGTCCTCGCGCGCAGCCGAAGCTTGAAGGAGGTGCTAAAGGAAAGCAGATTGCTATCCCCAAAGGGTAACCAGCTCTTTGCACCAAGACCTAATGAGCGACTCGTGGCAGTCGAGACCGACAAGAAGGGCAGGCTGATATGCGCTAAGTACTCCAATGCTGCTCGCCCTTCCGTTCAAGGAGTTCGTGCAAACCCTGATGAGGTATGCTACACTGAGCCCATCGCGCCTAAGCCAAAGCCTAAGAGAAAGAGAGCAGCACCAGCATTAGCACTGGAGAAAGTTCCTAAGCAGCCAGCACCAACCCTACGCACTCTTAACGAGAAGCTTGAAGGCCTCTCTGACCTTGTCAAGGAGATGGAAACATCTAACAAGCTGAGGGACAAGCTCATAGATGACGTAGAAAAGAAGGTTGGGGTTAATCTCAAGTTAATTCGCAGCCTCAAGCGTGACAAAGATAAGCTTGAAGAAGAGGTTGTAGCCCTCAAGGAAATAATTCAGGGCCTCAACAATGAAAGGCAGCATTAACTGCCTAGTTATCCAATAAGGCACACTTCCGCTAGTCCGATTAGTTAAAGGAGTCAGTCGAGTCGAGTCATTTTGTTAGGACAAAGCCTAATGAGCTAGGGCAGTCGTTAGCTCAGTCATTAAAGCGTCTATTGAATTATTTTATACCACCACCATAAATGAATAAAGTGCCTTATTTTATATTAATGTGTGTTATCTATTCTACTCTCTATTTTTGGAATATTTTGTCTCCACATATTGCGCAGAAAAGTATGCGAAAACAAGTGTGGGGGGAAGTACAATTAATCACGAAGCAAAAATACGATCGGAAAAGTAGTGTAATTCGAGCGACATCGACCCAACACCGCACACACGGCGGACCCCGCAGGACCCTCGAGGTGGGGCCGGCCGGCGCCCGGTGGGGCCGGGCGGCGCCCTCTCTCTCGCCTCTTCGTTTCGGTCATGATCGGGTTCGAGTTAATTACAAGTCAAATACATATACTTCAATTTCAATTAAAACTTTTAATCTTTATAATAAATGCTTCACGAAATAATAAACCCATTCGATCCATGACTTAAGAGAAATAAATTATATGACATCCTTCTAGAGTCATGAATATTCTGAATTCTATAAGTGCTTCATGATTGTCTAAGTTATTGTAGGGAGAAAGATAGCAAAGATAATGATTATTCAATTTTACATTAATTTATCTTTGGAGATTTTATTTTGAAAAAAAAAAATTGAAACACTTAGCTTCACTCTTCTTTGTAATGGAATCCAATAATAATTATATCAAAACAACTTTAATTATGGCTCTGGTTGAAGAGGTTTATCATATTCCCAGTATCATAAGATAAATAAAAGTAAAATTCACTATCTTGAGCAATATTGTGAAGGATGCATGAGCTATTCAAAAAGATTCCGAGAAAATAAAAAGGGACAAGTGTCCAAAACCTCGATGAAAGAAAGAAATAGGAGCACGTGCTCATCAAAAAGAAAGACTCATGGTTCCTCCAACATAATATGCCAAGAAGTGAGAATTTTTTCTGATCTAGGAATATGATATCTCTCTCCCTCGCTATAAAAATATATTCAATTTATGTCTCTACCATTAGTGCCATTACAAATGAGAGGGTTGAAGCTATGTTTTTGCAAATACACCTTCACTCCAAAAGACATAATTAAAGAAAGAGTAATCAGTCTTCAGCTCTCTTACTCCGCAATCACTTGAGGATCCATGATAGACACTTTAGAATTCCATAATATATGATCGCTAGACTGTTGCTATATAATTTAATTTCTAAGTTACGCATTGAATGTATATCCATTCTACTAAAACCAACCTTTTTCTCGGGACGAGCAAAAGCCTAAGTGTGGGAGTAATTGTTGACACCTGTTATCACCCAAAATTTATTAGTAATTACCACTTTCCGAGACATTGATATATGATAAGAATAGGGTTACCATTAACAATTTCCACGAGTTTTGGTGATTTGTGCATTTTTCAGGGAATTTTCCAGAAAAGCCTAAAAGAGGGATTTAAGTGCTAATTTACCACGAAACTTGATCGCGACGCAAACACATCACCAGAGGGTTCAGGAATACTCCAGAAGACACCCTGCGCCAGGCGGCCCCTAGGGTTAGGGTTTGCCGCCCACCTTCTGGAACCTTCCTCCACTGCCTCTGAGGAGTCATCCTGGCCACTTGCTACGTCGGTTTGATCCAACGGCGCGTATCAATCCCACCGGGCTATAAAAGGAGGGCCATACCCCCCGGAAGAGGCCAGATCAAGAGATGAAGAATCAAAGATTTAGATAGAGATCCACTAGATTTAGGCTAGCAATCAAGATAGAGATTAGAGAGATAGAGTAGAAGAGTAGAGATTCGGAGGAGCCCCGGCCTGTCGGAGCATCCTCAGGAGCTGTATTCGTCTGGATTCGGCTCCCTCGCCCGGAGCTGTGTTCTGAGGTACTTTTGTATTTACCATTCTGATTCAAGTGAGCATTTGTTTATATTCGTTCTTTGGTTTGCAACTCATACTATATTGAGTACTTTGATTTGGGTAGCTCCTAGGTCAGAGTAGTATTCGTAGCGTAGACGTGGTGTCTGGGTTATGATTGCTTGTGAATGTCCCCTGATCAGCCGGATAGTGGTAGCTCGCGTAGGTGACTTTATAGCTGCGTTGAATCCTCTGTAGTCCACTTCCGTTGATAGGACCGATAGGCCTATAGGTGTCTGGTAGGTAGATTACTCTGTTTCTTCTCCTATTCAGGTCACTGGTCCGATAAGATGATATTATACAAAGTTTACCGGTAGTTAGAACTAGAGTACATTAGCTATTTCCTCATTCTCAATAGTTTTCTAGATTGTTTGTACCCCCTTTTTAGATTAAGAGTATTGGGCTATTTCATAATTCACCTACTGTTCCTTTAGGTTCGATATTAAAACCGGGTTGATCTTGGTGAAGTGCTGATCAGTATATATCTGTGCGCTTGCGGATAATCTGATTATAATCATTATTTAGGGTGCAGTTAATTTATACCAACAATCGATATCTCAGGAGCATTTGACTGAGAAATCACTAGGATTAATGTGGTCCAACACTCTATTCAGCCACTTTATTGATGGATACTTTGATCCCTTCCATTATTGCTTTTTCTTCATTGCGCATTTAGGACCCAGATGATGCTAACCACAAGGGACAGTTTCTTGTTAAGCTATACATGGACCGATAGGATCCGACGAGCTTCGCAGAAGGACACATCGCTTGCACTCGGATTCAGCGCGAGGACGCGCTGATCGTAGAAGGGAGGAGTTCTGTCACACGTCAAATGAGGACGATAACAAATCACGAGGTTGATGGGCTAAAGACGGGGCCCAAGGAGTGCAGCGGCCCCCACGCCCACCCTAGAGGGGCGGCGTGGGGCCGCGCACGTGGCATGGGGCGGCGGTTACCCTAATCGCCGCCACCGCCGCCGCCGTGCGCCCGGGGGCCTGTGGGGCCACGCGGCCGCCCCGCCGTCGCTGCCGTCTTCGCTGCCGCTTACCCTTATTATTATGATTAAATAAGTAATTAATATTAGGTAAACTGGAAAGTCTGTGTTCGATAAGGACTTTTCCGTTAGAGTCCAATCGGGACTATAAGTAGGCCATTGTAATCAGATCGGTTAAGAAAGTAATTGGGGTAATTCCTTTATTTCCAATCTCCCCGCGCCCTCCCTCCCTCTCCCCTCCCCACGCCGCACGCGCCCCCCGCCCTCCAGCGCTGCCTGCCGCCGCCGCCGCCCCCCTAGGCGCGCCCGCCACCCCCCCTCCGTCCTCCTGTCCCCTCAATCCACTAGCCCAGATCCACCCTCCCGCTGCGTGTGTTACAGAGGGAGTAAGATTATAATGATTCAAAATAGAGTTTAACTATCCTTAATAAAAACAACAATTACCTCTGAAAATGAAGGTTTACTGTGTCCAAAAATCAGCCCATCCCAAAAAGCATTTTCGGTAGCCGCATCTAAATTAAGTAGCCTGTACGTCTCTGGAAAACAGAGCTCTAGCGTCTCCCTAAATCAGCCCTGCCTAGTCGCTTCCTTTTCTTCGCTCTCATGCTCACTAGGCATCGAAAAATTGTAGAGCTCAAAAATGTATGCAATTTTGTAGTTGACTTTGTTTCCATTTGATATCATATATGCAAATTTCGTTTGAATTTTTATATTGAAAATTCAAAATTTTCAAACGACCTCAGACGAAGAAACGATCCATACCAAAGTTATAGATCTCGTAAAGTTATATATTTTTGTAACTGACAACATTTTTATTTGAATGCTCTGTAGCTTTTTTTGGCGGAAACTGTAGTGTTTTTTTAATAGTGCAGTCTGTATGAATGACCGAAAGAAAATGAACGTTGTGATCCTAAGTTCGAATTAAAAGCCATGTGGTAATATCTATGACGTGATCAGGTCCACCTATTTATCATCAACGTTGAGATTGATATGACAAGCAAATGCCTCTTCGTCAAGGTTGCTGGTTGCTAATATTGGATTTCAGAGACAGATGGATAGGCACAGGCAGCTGATCTATCAGTCATCCTGGACGGGCAACGACCCTATTATTTATTTATGTATAGTTTGGAGGGCGTGGATTCAGTACGGTGCAGCAACACTTCATCTCGGGCGACAAGAAGCTATCCTCGCAGTGTTGTGTGTATCTCCAACTGTCCTCTGCGGATGCCTTGGCTCTGCATGATTCTTCGCACAAATACCCTTTGGAGAAGCAGTCATAATTCACGACGGCGCACTCCTCTGTACCAAACTCTGCAATGCATTCAGTCAGCTGATCATTCCAGTCACAGCTCTAGTAGCTAGACTGTCGTTAATCAATTGACATGAAAATAATCTGGAGGTTAGATGTAGTTTCAGGGCACAACAGCAGTATTGTTGCTGGTACCTGCAGAGGTAGAGGAGAGGAGAGAGGAGACGACCAGGAGAGCGACCAACATAGCTTTGGAGTGCACGGTGCTGCTGCTTGTTGTGTCGTTGAGTGCCATGGGTAGTATATAGTAGTCGTACTCCGAGTAACCCCCCCCTGGCACCGCCCCTTTCCCTGGTTCAGTGTGTAGAAGCTGGACCGAATGGATCAACAGCAGTGCTGTTCATTAATTACATCTATCCGGTATCTATCTATCTATCTATCTTTCTATCTTTCTATCTATAATAAATAAGTTTTTAGAAATTTTAAGATAGATTAATGACGTATGTATCCTCATTTCCTTTAATATCTATCTGTCTATCCGAAAAGATATCATAAAAATTTTAGTCATATTATGGGGTAAGACAATGACGCACGTAACCCTATCTTCACATTTTGTCATTATCATATTGTGAACCAAGTGAATGACGACATGCGGTTGCCCACTCTCTCCCCCTAGCCGTGCCGTGACTTCCCTGCTCTTTCCTCCTTATTGCCTCCTTGTCTATGTAAGTCAATGACATTTGGGACCCAGGTATCATGCACTCTGTTGGATTGAGTTTGAAGGCTTTATTTTGGGGGGCCACTGCTGGGTGTAGCCCAAAAACGATCCTCAAAATTTTTATGAAGCCCCTAAATAAAAAGTTGGGGCCTTGATTTGGAGGGTGCTTTTATATGTGAACAACCGCGTTTATTGGATAGGTGTCAAAGAGTTGCATTATCATTTTTTGGAAAACAAAGAAAGAGTGCCTCATATGTGACTAAGGGAAACCATCACAAAGGAAGAACTACACAAACTGTCCAATAATAAATGAATAAAATTACACAAAAGATCATTGTGGTTGTGTTCTTCCAACTACTACAGATATGTTTTTTAGATACACCTTATTTTTTCAATAGATGTGGCAACCTAGAGCTGCCTCCATAAAACAGTCAGAACTGAGCCGCCTCTAGAGCATCTCCAAGGGCTTTGCATTTAGACTTGGCATTTGCTAATTTGCAAAAGAATCATAAAAAGTACTATCCAATGGTTTTGCAATGGAGGTTTGCATTTTGGGCAAGTTTGCAATTGAGGGAGGAGACTTGGCAAAATTGCCAACCCGTCAAAGCCTTTGCAAATCCCGATCTGCCGCAAGTATCGCCAAAAAATTCTTCACCCGCCCTGCTCGAGTGCTTCCCGCGGTCCTGGACTCTTGTTCGCGCCATATAGGGCTTGGGCCGTCCGTCCGCAGCCGCCGTCGTCCGCAGTCGCCGTCCGCTGCCGCCTCGTTCCATCGCGTGGTCTTCGGCAGCCACCGTCCGCAGTCGCCTCGATCCTGGGTACGAGCGAAGAATTGGCGACGGCCTGGCGCGCGAAGATTGGCGCGAGAAGTTTCACCGCGCCCTCCAGCAAGACCCTGGGTCCACAAATTAGTTAATTGCCAAGTCCAAATGCCAATTCCCTTGGAGATGACCTATTTTAATTATTTGCATTTTATTTTGGGAGTTTGCAAACAACAACAAATGCCAAGTCAATTTGCCAAATCCCTTAGAGATGCTCGCCGGTCCCTATTTTTAGGGACAGTTCTTGCAACGTAGTAACATTTTAAATTTTAAAACTACCTCATATGAAGAAACAACTAAAACAAAAGTTGTAGATCCCAAAGATTTATACAACATTGTAGTTGAGAACCTTTTCATCCGAAATCATCTTCTCATGGAAAATTACGTTGAATTTCTCACATTTGAAATTCAAAATTTTTAAACGACCTCGGATAGAGAAATGACCAAAATCAAAGATGTAGATCTTGAGGGTAACTATAACTTTGCAATTGAAATTTTTTTAGTTGAATTTGTTTAGGATCATAAATACTCATTTCAAATAAAGATAATAGAAGGAATGAATATGCCTCAAGGACATAACTTAGTTTGCGGTGGAGTGGTCAGAGGAATAATGCATGAGGTTGAGGGTTCGACTTTTGACAACCTTGGCCCGTGTGTTTTTTGAAATTTAAAATTTTTCAAGGACCTTGGTCACGGGTTCAATATCCCACAGTCATGACGTGCGCTTTTTTAAAATTTAAAGTTTTTAAATGACCTTAGATGGTGAAACATTGAAAACTTTATCATTAGAATTCGTTTAGGTTCACACATGCTAATTTCAAAATCGAATGAAGATGATATGGGTGGAACAAATAGCAATTCGTTGGGACGGTTCCTAATACAGCCGCTCAAAGTTTGCACGTACTCATGCACCAAATTATTGAACCATCAGCCAAATGGGTCGAGACATAACACAACGATCAGTCAACGATCCAAAGTCCAAACTACTTGGTCGGTTTGTGGACCGTGCAGCAGCACTTAGTGTTTCGCTCTTCGCATGTTGCTGTGTATTTCCCACTCTCCAGGGTGCGGGCCGTGTCTCTGCAGTTGTTGGCGCACACGAGTATCTGCCAGGGAGAGGAGCCGACGCACGTCTTCTCTTCGTACGCTGCACGTGCAATTAATCACAGTTCGATCAGTTTGAGACATCCGTAGTACACACGCACAAAGAATTAATGTGAAGATTATTGTAGGGAGGCAGTATGCATAAATATTCTCTTACTCAGTGCCTTTGCATAGGTGGACGAGAGAGGACACGGTCACGAGAGCAATGAAAACAGCACCAGCCATCATCCTGTACACGGTGCTTCTTGAATTCCCAGCCATTGCTATCTAGATAGAGAGATGGTGTAGTAGTACTCCTGAGCTCTCCTTTGCTGGCTATCTGGCTGGTGACTGGCGGTAATATGTATAGAAAAACCACAGAATAATGTGGCTAGTTCCGGTCTGTAGTAATAATTACTAAGTTTGCTACCTCACCAAGTTTTGATATCTCAATTTAATGTGCTTGGATATCCTTCTCATCAAAATAAATAGTCTCTCCATCCCTTTTAAACTGTGGATTTCACTTCCCAAAAAACAATTTTGACTAAATATATCTAAAAAAGATAATAATATTTATGGTAAATAATTTATATCATCAGATATATCATTGAGTATATTTTCATAATAAATTTATTCGAAGATATGAATGATGCTAATATTGCTACAAATCTAGTCAAACTTATCGGCACGCAAACTGTAGCAATAGGTATTTAGGGACAGAGGGAGCATGCCACTCGTCTTGGTTTGGATAATCATTTTGAAGTGAGTAATTTAAAATTATCAAAGAATCTTGGATGTTGATATCATCTATACAATTTTTTTATTTGAAGTTGTTTAGAGTTCCAAATACATATTCAATGTTTATATATTTTGAAATTAAAAATTTAGAATTCATAAGAGAGTAATAAGCTAATAAGATGTTTGCTTTTGATAATTTTTTTATTTGAACTGGTTTAGAGTCTCAAATATTTGTTTTAAATTCATACATTTTGAGACTCAAATTTTTATTTTTTTCAAACATTCTCGGATAGACAGACATGGTATACGAGAGTTGTAGTGTTTGACTAGATTTACAAGTTTGTAGCTTAAAGCTTTTTTCACTTGAGTTCATTTATTAGAAGCAAAAATATTCAATATAACAATATAGAATATTATATCTTACTATTACTAATTAGAGACCCCGACGGAGCCTCCACGGTAATTCTTACCAGATGCGCTAAAAAAATAAATACTAGAAATTCTCACATTAATCGAAAACATCGGCCATCAAATCAAAGGATCTAGCCATCCGCCCTCCCATTGGATCTATTTTATTTTCTTAGGAAATTACCAGTGCGCCTTTTTAATAAAAAATTATTTTTAAGGGAAAAAAGTTTAACCGTTTGGAGAAAATCCGGATTATTCTACCTCCAAAACGTCCATAGTTAGTTACGTATATAGGAGTCCTATTAAACCTTACGTGACTTTTGTCACGAGAATATAATAAAACATTGACCCGTTTGGATAAAATCTGGACGGTCATACCGAGTACAAATCTGTTCATAGTTAGTTAGTTATAATAAAATATCAGACAAATCCTATTAATCATGTCACATGTTACTGCATTACTAAACTATCATATCTGTACACGTTCATAGTTAGTTAATAAAATATCTGTATTAGTAAAAATTATAAATATTAACAAAATATCACATTGTCGACACTCAGACAACTAATTAATAAAATATGTAGATGAGTTGAATCCTATTAATCACAATACACGATAATGCATTATTAAAATATCATATATGTAGTAATGATGTTCACAGTTGTTTTTTCTAGCAATAAAACAAAATATATGTATTAATAAAATATTATATTATTGCCATTCACAATTAGTTAATAAAATATCATATGATTTCTACTAATTATGGTCATTGGCAATGTTTTAATAAATTATAATATATGATAGAACATTAATATGTTATAATAAAGCATGAGAGGCAAGATTCCACATGAGCTGCCACAAACTGAAATTAAATCACTAATTTTACAACTAAATTATGCACCTCTGCCATTTATGAACCATAATTCAAAATAACCATAAATTTATATCCAAATTATCCACATATGTCTGTAAATTTCTAAAGTTCAACTTTGGATTATGAAAATTATCAACTTTCACTGTTATAATAATAAAATTAAAAATACCTCTAAATTAATTTGTTAATACTAATACAAGTTGTTACGGGAAATAAATTAATAACCATTCTCATTTCAAATAAGTTTACTATATGTTGACTAAAATATTATGACATAGAATAATATATTTTAAACATAAGTAAAAATAACTTTAGAATCTACATGATAATTTGAATAAATTTATTATAAATTGATTAAAATATTATTACATATCAATACTGGTAATCTAATTATTGAACAATAGTAATATAAAATACTTATTATTTCATATTTTAACATCTTGACTGTTTTTTTTTTTTCCAAGTTGTAATGACTTTTTGTTCCATTTTAGTAGTCAAGAGTGCAGTGTAAATCGATAATATTATTAAATAAATAAAACTAGATATTATGACAACGCTTTGAAGCCTCTAGACTACTGAATCTTAAAAAGTCAATATATTCATTATGAGGATAAGAAATTAATAAACGTGGACCAACATCTCACAAAAAGTCTTTAGAAAATATTGTTTCTCTGTCCTGTATTAGTGTATTATAGAGAGGGAGTATGTCCATATTATAGAGCGTTCATCCACGTGATTAGAGGTACCTATACCAACATTATTTATCTAATTTACATATCCAATGCACTAGAACACACAATATCACCGGAGGGAGTATGTCCATATAACTAAATAATCTATTATCCTGATTTGGTCAAAATAATCTTGAAACAAATCTATCAAATGATGGTGGAATCCTAAAAAAGTAGAAACTACAACGATATTGCCGAGATGAACAAGGTAACCAATGCTCCTTTCTTCTACATGTAACTTTTCCATTAAATACTACTTTGATTAATATGAGGATCCAATTGTTGTCATATTATCTACAGATCATATACATAGAGAAAGCTACATCAAAAACATCGTGCCAAGCTAAGAAGTCATCTACATCCAAAAGATGATTTTGAAAGAAGAGGCACAATATCTGAGCAGGATGAAACCATAATAATATTGCCACATTCTTTTCAAAGGTAGAATAAGTTCAGAGCAATGACTTAATTATATCGACAATAAACATTCAAGAAAAAAGATTAAAATCAATTGATAACAAGCCAAATATCAATGGTTTGGAATTTCAGATTAACCTTTAAAATTTCATCACACAAATCAAAAGAAAGAATATAATTTATGAGTTGAAGGTACAAACCTATATGCAATCATGTTATTATTTTAAAAGAGCCGTGTAATTAGTCATGAGATAGCGCTACGCGGGCCCGGAAATGACGGAGGAGACAGGTAGGCGACTCGAAGGCGATCACGGAGCGACGGCTAGGGTTTAGGCCGCCGCCGCCGCGGACGTGTGTTTTCTGGCCGGTTCCTCGCGGCGATCAATACTGCACCTCATTTGTACGTGTGTTCATCTACCACTACACCTCCCAGATAGGGTGGGTGGGAGTGGATCGCCGTTCTGACGTGCGATTGCCGTTTCTTCGGATCTCATCTGGGGTGCCGCGGCTCCGCCAGATTGCATTGGCCCTGCCTGTGGGTCTGTGGGCCTGGTCCTATTTAGGGGTCGGTGTCTAGGTTTAAGCTCCTTTATTCAGCCGCCGCCGCCTGTTCTCTGTCTTGCCTGCGATCGGAAACTGAGGTGGGGGTGAAACATGATCTCCGGTGAGGAGGTTTCCCATCCGAGCCAAGGTTCACGGTCGCTCTTGAGCAGAAGCAGGTGTGATGGCGGGGAAGGAGGATGCGGTTTTGGAGGCGAAGGCTGCGATGGACAAGGCTGCGATGGAAAAGGGCCTTGAGATGGTGCAGGAGGAGGTGAAACTCCCTGCAGCGTTGGGAGTAGGACCTATTGCTGCTGATGGTGGGAAGGACGTGAATAATTCAGATGGTGTTGGGGACGTGGTAAAGGATGATGAGGTGTTGGCAGATCTGAATCTAGAAAACCGTCTAGTTGTGCATGGGAAGAAGTGAAGGAGGATGCGGAGGATAGTGGTGATGAATTTGTGTTCGATGAAGAGGAGGTTGCTGCTGTGATCCAGAACAGATGGCTGGCAGTGGCGCTGTATTACTCCAGCAAGCCCTTCAATGCGAAGGCAATGTTCACCGAACTGAGTATGGCGTGGAGAGCAGAGGAGATCGTCAAGGCAAGAGCCCTTGGAGATAATCGCTTCCTGGTGGAATTCAGTTCAGCAAAAACTCTGAATTTTGTGCTAAGTGGAGGTCCGTGGAAGCACAAGGGAGACGCGCTCATCCTGGTAAATTATGATGGTTTCTCCAAGTTGTCAAACGTAATCATTGCAGAGCTGCCTGTTTGGGTGCGCATTTATGATATTCCAATTGGTTTGGCGACAATGTCCTTTGTTCGTGCTCTAGGAGGCAAGCTTGGTAAAGTCTTGGAGGTCGGTGACTTGATTCAAGACTTCAAAAGGGTAAGGATCAGTATTCCTCTTGCTGATCCACTGCAGAACAACGTGCGCATCAAGGCTAGAGGGCTTGGGGTGTTGGAGTTTGCGGTAAAATATGAAGGTATTCCGTTCTTTTGCTTCAATTGTGGTCGTATTGGTCATGCTGTCCGCGAATGCCCAGAGGATATGTGGGAGGAGGGTGCTAAATTTGGCACTGAACTACGGGCCTCACCGTTGAAGGGGCAGTATGGGAAGCCTGTTGTTGTGCAGGCTACGTCTGCGAATACTAGTAGGGTTCTGAATTTCAGTGGAGCACAGAGGGATCGTGTTGCAGCCATGCATAGCTCTTCTGGGACTGCTCACGAAGAACGCAGGGCAAAGAGGGCTGCACCCTTTTCTGTTGCTGATATGCAGGCCGGTAAACAAGAGGGGTTTACAGGTGTTCTCCCCACTGGACATGCCAGTCAAGAGGTGGCAAATGCTTTGGCGAAAGGAGTAGAGAGTATGGTGGTGGATGGAGGGATTCCTGATCTCAATGTGTCCATTCCGTTTGCACCAGGTTCTGGTTTCATCAAGGAAAAGGTGTCTGGACTTGAATCGTTCATGGACTCTAGCAGTGACTCACAATCCATTTCTCTGCCAACAGGAGATGGCAAGGGACTAGTTAAGCCTAGTCTGCATGACAGGTTCACAGCTATGAAGGCAGCGAAGCTGGGCTTTCAGGGAAGTAAGGCGGGTTTCAAGGGACCAAAGGTGGCAACCAAGGATATTGACAAGATACGTATGAGCAAGAAGTTGGTTGATGCTGATGCCTTGCTGGATACGTTTGAATATATGCAGCAGTATGGCAAAGGTTTGGAGCAGCACGCTGGTGATGCCAAAAGTGTGGAATCCCCCGCGAAGAAGAGCAAAATGTTGGGCGTAGAGGAACAAAACCTGACGGGTGCTCATGGTGAGCCCCGTCAGGAGAAATGAATGCTTTGGCATGGAACTGCCGCGGGTTGGGGAACTCGCGGACAGTTCAAGAATTGTGCGGCTTTGTCCAGTCGTACTCACCCAAATTAGTTTTCCTTTCAGAAACAAGGATGTGTGCGTCTCGTGCTAGGAATCTTTCTTGGCGTCTTGGTTTACGTCATAGTCTCGGAATAAATAGTGTTGGTCTTAGTGGTGGTCTTGTGTTATTTTGGGATGAGTCAATAAATGTAACCCTCCTATACCAAGGAGATCGTGCTCTGGATGTTTTGGTTAATGAAATGTCAGGTGGTTCTCAGTGGAGAGCCACCTTTGTTTATGGCGAGCCTCGTGTTGAAAATAGAAAATTCATGTGGGATTTGATTCGCAGGCTAAGCGGGATATGGGATGGGCCATGGTTGCTCATGGGGGACTTCAATGAAGCTCTCTGGCAGCATGAGCATTTCTCAGCCACCCCTCGTTCGGAAAGACAGATGATGGATTTCAGGGAAGTACTTGGCCATTGTGATTTACAGGATATTGGCTTTAGTGGCCTTCCCTGGACTTATAACAATAATCAAAGTGGTTTCAGGAATGTTAGAGTTCGTCTTGATCGGGGTGTAGCTAATCCAGCTTGGTGCTCACTGTTCCCGGAGGCCACGGTAACTCATTTAAACTCATCGAGATCTGATCATAAAGCTCTCTTGCTGAATATGTCGGGTGAAAACCGGAGCTATCGTGACAGCCATTCATTCAAATACGAAATAATGTGGGAAAGAGACCAAAGTCTGAAAGTTGAAATTGAGAATACATGGTTACGCAGGAATCCTGGCAGTGACCTGGGTAGTATGGCAAGAGCATTGCAAAACTTGTCTGCTGCTCTTCAGTCCTGGAGCAAAGCAAATTTTGGGAGCGTGAGAAGGAAGTTGGAAACTCTTAGAAGCCAATTAGGTACTCTCGAAGAGGATGACCCAATTCAGAATCGCGAGAGTATTCTTGCTTGTAAGAGAGAGTTAGATGAACTTTTATACCGTGAGGAGATGATGTGGCTCCAAAGATCTAGGATTACTTGGCTGAAAGAAGGGGACAGGAACACAAAACTCTTTCACAGGAAAGCAGTTTGGCGAGCAAAAAAGAATCGTATAAAAAAGCTCAAGCAAGATGATGGTAATTGGTGCACAAATCAACAAGTAATGCAGCAAATGGCGGTGTCATATTTCTCCAATTTATTCACGCAAGATGAGCACATCCACCCGGATGGTGTTGCTGACCTGTTCGAGGAATGTATCACGCCTGATATGAATGCAGAGCTTTGTAAGAGCTTCTCTCCAGAAGAGATCAGTGATGCCCTCTTTCAGATAGGTCCACTGAAAGCACCAGGACTAGATGGGTTCCCAGGGCGTTTTTTCCAAAGAAATTGGGCATTACTGAAAGAAGATATTGTGCCGGCTGTCCAAAAATTTTTTGAGACAGGAAATATGCCTGAGGGAGTCAATGAGACTTGCATAGTGCTGATTCCTAAAACAGTGGATCCGGAATCAACGAAGGATTTTAGACCAATTAGCCTCTGCAATGTGATCTATAAAATTGTGTCTAAATGTATTGTTAACAGACTTCGACCCCTTTTGCAGGATATCATTTCACCGAACCAAAGCGCTTTCATCCCTGGGCGCATGATTACGGATAATGCCCTCATTGCCTTTGAGTGCTTGCACGCGATTAACACCAGCAATGATGTCCGAAGCGAGTTCTGTGCGTACAAACTGGATCTCTCCAAAGTGTATGACCGAGTGGACTGGAGGTTTTTGAACAAAGTTCTCCGGAAGCTGGGCTTTCAAAGTGAATGGGTGGATCGTGTGATGACGTGTGTATCAACGGTCCAGTACAAGGTTCGCTTCAATGGTGCTGTGTCTGCACCATTTACTCCATCTCGAGGTCTTCGCCAAGGTGACCCGTTGTTATGGCAAGTGGAGCCGGCCCAAGGGCCCACATGGGTACTGTAGCGCGTGAATAGTATCGCGTGAACAGTACCAGGCAGGTTGGATTAGATTGGTTTGGTTTGTTAGGAAAGAGATAAGTTAGATTGATTTGGTTAGGATATTACTTAGGGGTCAAGTAAGTTGTCTCTATAAAAGAGACCATCATGTATCAGTTAGAGTCAAGCAAGAAGAACCCTAAGATAGTCCCGAGGAACGGCGGCTATCTAGGGTTTCTCTGCTAATCCATCTATCCCTAGTCATTCCATATCAATTTGGTCTTAGAGTTTAGAGATCCAGTGCAGGGGCATCGTCATCCACCATGACCGGCCCTAGCATCGATCCTGTGGCGATGGCGGCGATCGACGCCAAGATCGACCGCGTCCTCGCTGAGCTCACCACCATCAACGCCCGCCTCGACGACCATGAAGCTCGCATCTTGGCTGTGGAGGTGGCCAGGGACGGTGCTTCGTCCTTTGCTGCACCACCACCACTAATCTCGCAGGAAGTTCCACTGGCAACCATCGCGGTACCCATGCCCAACATCTCGATGCCAAAGATGCCAGCCACGACTTCACGTTCTGCAACGGCAACATTGCAGCAAAGCACGGATGTTATCTCCATGAATGCATCTGCGGAGGTTTCCGTTGCTTTGCCGATTCAGGGCTTGCGCATCTCCTCGGTGCGATGAGCGCAGACGTGGATCTTGCTGGTGTCCAGCCGGGGGGGGCGTGGCGGCGTCAACCATTCAGATTGGCGTGCCGTCGGGGCCCTGCTCGAGTCGCCGTCGGCTGGGCCATGGCTCCTTCGGGGCTGCCGTGCGCGCCCATCGGCAGCGAGAGGCTGCAGTGCTGTCCGCCAATGCCTCGTCTTCGTGCGCCACCGTGGAGCCCATCTTCCATCCGCGATGTGGTGCCACATCGCTGGCCGTCGATAGCGTGCCTCCGCTGGGTGCCAAAGCCAAGGGATTCCATGGGCTGTTGCATCTTCTCAGCGGGCGGCGCCATCTGCGGCATGATTTGTGGCTGCGGTGATTACTACGGAGCCCTCCGTGATCGTGCCGAGAGGACCGAGGTGGACGACAGGTCTTCTGGGCTGGTGGGCGCCTTCCTATTGAAAGCATCAGCTCATCAAGAGCCAATGGCTGGGCTCTTTTGCTATGCTCTTTTGCTGTTTAGGCTGCTGCGCTGCTGCTGCTCGGCTTCAGGCCTTGTACGCACCAAGATACTACTGTTTCGTGGGATCCGGGAGGGATGCACACTGCTGGTTCTGCCTTTCATGTTCTTCACGTGGAGGGAGGCAATTACCGCACCCTGGACGGCGACAAGATCTTCGTGTATGCCAAGCACATCGCCGCGCCCTACAACCTCGTCATGCAGATCCTCCAGCAATAGCCGCAGCTCGAGGACGAGCTGTCTTGGAGGGGTGGAGTAGTGTTATGGCAAGTGGAGCCGGCCCAAGGGCCCACATGGGTACTGTAGCGTGTGAATAGTATCGCGTGAACAGTACTAGGCAGGTTGGATTAGATTGGTTTGGTTTGTTAGGAAAGAGATAAGTTAGATTGATTTGGTTAGGATATTACTTAGGGGTCAAGTAAGTTGTCTCTATAAAAGAGACCATCATGTATCAGTTAGAGTCAAGCAAGAAGAACCCTAAGATAGTCCCGAGGAACGGCGGCTATCTAGGGTTTCTCTGCTAATCCATCTATCCCTAGTCATTCCATATCACCCGTTGTCTCCTTACTTGTTTCTATTTGTTGCTGATGGTCTCTCAAAATTGATCAACCAGAGAGTACAACAGAATCTGTTGCAAGAACTAAAAATCTGCAGGAATGCTCCGGGCATCTCGCACCTCCTCTTCGCTGATGACACATTATTATTTTTTAAAGCTAATATGGAGCAGGCTTTGCAGATCAAAGAAGTAATTGAAACATATGAGTCATGTACAGGACAACTTATTAATAAATCCAAATGTTCTATAATGTTTAAAGGTGACGCCTCGGAAGAGCAGATTGAGGTCAAGAACCTTTTGGGGGTGGATGCCGTGGCTTTTGAAGCAAGATACCTGGGCTTACCTACTCCATCAGGTAGAATGAAAGGTGAAAGGTTTCAACCACTGAAGGAACGGCTGACAAAACGGATGAATGATTTTACAGAAAAACACATGTCAGCGGCAGCAAAAAAAAGAATTAATTAAAGCTGTTGGGCAAGCTCTACCAACATACACCATGAGTGTCTTTAAGCTCCCACTCATGCTATGTGATAGCCTTACATCTATTATTCGGGATTTCTGGTGGGGTGCCGAGAAAGGGAAGACGATGAGAAAACTCCAGGGAGGACTTGGTTTCAAGGATCTCAGATTATTTAACCAAGCTCTCTTGGCAAAACAGGCTTGGAGATTACTAGCCTTCCCAGACAGCTTATGTGCTAGACTTTTGAAAGCCAAATACTTCCCAAAAGGCTCACTAGTAGACACTGTGTTTCGAGCTAATGCATCAGTAACGTGGCAAGCAGTTATGCATGGCCTTGAATTGTTGAAAAAAGGCCTTATATGGAGGATTGGCAATGGATTAAGTGTAAGAATTTGGAGAGATCCTTGGATACCCAGAACCTTTACGTGCAGAACAACCACTAGGAGGGGTCGGTGCAGATTTCATTGGGTATCTGACCTGCTGAACTCGGATGGCAGTGACTGGGATTATAATAGAATTCTAGCAATATTTAATCCACCTGATGCAGATGCCATTACGAGGATCAAGCTTCCTAGCAGGAGGGTGGATGATGTCTTAGCATGGCACTTGGAGAAATCTGGATTGTTCTCTGTTAGGAGTGCTTACCGACTTGGTTTG
This sequence comes from Chrysopogon serrulatus, assembly GCA_015844335.1. Taxonomy (NCBI): domain Eukaryota; kingdom Viridiplantae; phylum Streptophyta; class Magnoliopsida; order Poales; family Poaceae; genus Chrysopogon; species Chrysopogon serrulatus. Next base: position 336,781 of record JADLZL010004638.1, on the reverse strand, counting down.
GACATCCAACAGAGCCAAAATGCAGAGGCATCAAGTGCTGCCCCAACTGGCGATAGATCATTATGGAAGAGAAACTGGAATTCAGCAGTACCCCCAAAGATCCGTGTTTTCGCTTGGAAACTCAGCAGGGATGTCTTACCGACAAAACAAAACAAGTTTATTAGAAGATTGCACGGTACTGCTTCTTGTATCGTCGTTGAGTACAATCAACCCGAACACAGATCAGATCAGTTTAATTTGTTATACATATTAGTATACATGCATGACTATGTTGCTGGTACCTGTAGAGGTCGAGGAGAGGAGAGAGGACAGGACCAGGACAGCAACCAACATAGCCGTCGAGTGCACGGTACTGCTTCTTGTATCGTCGTTGAGTGCCATGGCTAGTATGTGGTCGAGCGTACTCTGAGTATTCCCCGTCGTACCCGATTTAAGCTAGCTTATATATAGATAGAAGCAGAACCAGATCGACCATCAGTAGTGCAGTTCCTTAATTACATCTATTAGCTAGCTTCTATCCATATGTCTACCTATCTATCCATATGTCTACCTATCTATCTACTCCATTTGTCTATAATAAATAAGTTTCTGGAAATTTTAAGATAGATTGAGAACGCATATGTACTCTCATTTTCTTTCCTATATATCTATCTATCTATCTATCTATCTATCTATTTATCTATCTATCTATCTGAAAAGATCTGCTAAATATTTTAGGACATATATTATGAGGCAAGACAAAGTACGCACATAACCTTACCTTAGAATATATTTTTTTTTGCGACTTGGGAACCTTACCTTAAAATATTACGATTATCATATTTGTGTTGATGATGGATATGATTGTGAAGTTACTTGTGACACAATCTGTTACGATTTGCGATCAATGATGAATGCTTGGATGATTTATACTTTTGAGGGAGTATCTCTTGAATCTATCTAGCAGCAGCCAGCAGGCCAACACTGGAGGTGTCACGGGAGTTTTGGGCGAAGAAAGAGGGTTAAATCGGCCTTGCTGACCCTGTGGTCAGCATCGCTAGCTGTTTATACCCGCTCGGCTGCATGACTCAGAATTGTGTGGCCCACGGAATAATACACAAGCGGGTAAGAGCATCTTCACTAGTTTGCCATCCGGCTTTTTCATCCTTAATTTTTTGGCAAAATAAGTATAGACAGAAAAACAGGTCTTGTGTGTAACACACTTCGGAGGTCACGAGACGATCCGTGAGCAGGTCTTAGAAGATTCTCTTAATGATCTCAAATGCCGACTGGATTGGATCTCGAACCGTGGCGTGCCAGTCAATTTGACCCTGTAATGATAAGGATGAAACAGTTAGTAATATAGGGCAGAACTTGTCGGTTTTATTGCTAGGCAGTTCCAATTTACGGTCGAATGGCCAATGATAGAGGCTATTGACTAAAGAGTCAACATCCGTGCATACAAAATCAAGAGTAAACTAAAACAGCTATTTAGATGTACGTGTAAAGTATAGAACCTCTACCCAATCTAGTTAAGTCGATACGATCATAAGGGTAATGTTCAAAAATTCAGAATAAACCTAACTAATCTGCTAAGATTGCTAAATCTATCTTGATATTATTAACAGTGGGGATCATAGAGATGGTAGCCATAATAACAATATCAAAATACACCTAACAAGCTCAACAGATCAATTAAACCTTACACGAACTCATGCATGCACGCCATGAGTGAGAGCTCTGTTTCATTGGCTATTTAGCCAATAGGAACAAAGCCTTATCGACTACGAATCGTTCCAATAGCTTAAATAAGCTCGTTCTAGCGTTATTGACAGTGGGGATCGCGGAGATGACAGCCACAACAATAACACAAGACTTTGCTTATCTAAATTATAGATTTATCCGAAACCAAGTAAGCTTTGAACTCACAATATGGACGATCAAGATTGAACAAATTTAGCCGATACAAACAGGGAAAAGCAACCGTCATAAATAAAGATCATAAATTAAGTATAAAAGATGGTGGATTTTAATAAGATTTAAAGCCAAACTCTATCAATCTTGATTGGGCAAGGTGATATTGCTGTAATAAAAGAGATGAATAACTAAAAGCAAATAATATCATCGGTAACTTAATGAATCTATCAGAGTGTCATATCTAGATAGAGCTGATAACTAACTTATGCCACGATTTGCATCTGTCCACCGGATGACATATTCAAATCATAACATAAATCGATAACTAGATTACATCAAGCTTGCACGAGGTTGATCTAGCCAATGTAGCCTTACAAACACGATATAAACCGGTAGCTTATATCTAGCATACATGAGGTTGGTCATGGCCAATGCAGCCTTGTAAAGTTGATAAAAGCCATGGCTAATACTTACAAGCAAGACAGTGGTCGGTCGATGCCGATGCAGCCTAATTCTCTGAAGAACTCGCTGAAATCTACTCTACTCCTACTCCTAAGGGTTGGCACGGCGCCAAATGGTTTGTTGTGTTGTTTTTTTACAATAGCCGGAGTTTATATTTATATCCAGGACTCGACACAGTTCCTAACCGATTCAGACAAACTATGAAACAGAAAAAATAAAGATACATGATAACTTGGACTCTAGTCTTTCCCTTCTGATAGAGTCCGACGCATCTTCGCTTCTCCCATCGCCGGCATCACTAGAACTGACTTCTTGCTGACATCATGCCGCCTTTTGCCGATAGCTTCAAAATAGTAGAATCGGGGATAATCAGCTGTTTCCGTATCTTTTCTCTATGGATTCTCTTAGGCAAAATCCGTTACCAAATTATGGTGCCAGTAATAAGAAAAAACTCACTCCAACAGTTTGCCGTCCTCTCCTTTCCCATCTTTCCCAACTTCGCAAAAACCCCCCGAGCGCGCATATATGCACGCAAGTCACGTGCGCGCATCTGCTCCATCCCCTACGAGAAGAGGGAGAAGAAGAGCGGAAACATAATTTTGTTTCACTCCCAGGTTTCCTGATGCAAGTTTGCCAGAGAGGGAAGTTTCTAGATCTAGGATCGGTTAATTAGTGGAAAGTATAGGGTCCTCAGTGCAAAAGTGTTTTTTTATATTTTCCATGTATCAAGGCATGTGAGAACCATTTGGGTTTTGGGAAAGTGAATTATACCAAACTCGCAAAGATGAGATCTTTTTTTACTCCCTATATTATTTTAGAAGTTGTCAAACAATATAATCATATTTGGGAAAAAAAATACCACTCTTGGAGATGCTCTAACCAAATTAGCATTAACAATTCCTATTAATTTTCTAAAGGCGGTTGAGCCACCTACATTTAATTACAAAGCTGTTTTACCCACCTCTGCAAACTCTTAATGCAGCAGTAGTGTACTCCCTCCATACCCATAAAACTTGACGTTTTGGATAAGGTTTGGGTCAAATATTGGAAACATAAACTATCAATAACTTTTAAAATATTTAGTTTAAAAAGGTGAAACTTATATGTATAGATTCACTTTGAAACCCACTTTTATAAAAGTAATTTTATTTTTTGTTTTTCCTATATATTTTAGTAAAAAATAATGAATAAAGTTAGGTTTTGAAGACCGTGTCCTTGTTCCAAACGTTAAATTTTATGGGTATGAAGGGTTTCACATGTCAAACGAAGACGGTGACAAATCACGAGTTTGATGGGCTAAAGGCGGGGCCCAAGGAGGGCAGCGGGACCCGTGGCCCGCCCTAGAGGGGCGGCGTGGGGCACCGCACATGGCAAGGGGCAGCGGTTGCCCTAACCGCCGCCACCGGCTGCCGCCGTGGCGCCCGGGGCTGGGGGCCCTCACGGCCGCCCCCCGTCGCCGCCGTCTTCACCGCCAGATTATCCTTATTATTATGATTAAACAAGTAATTAATATTAGGTAAACTGGAAAGTCCGTGTTCGATAAGGACTTTCCGTTAGAGTCCAATCGGGACTATAAATAGTAGGTCATTATAATTTGATCGGTTAAAAAAGTAATTGGGGTAATCCCTTTATTTCCAATCTCCCGCGCACCTATCCTCCCTCTCCCTCCCCCCCCACCGCCGCCCAGCCCCCCCCCCCACCGCCTGTCGCCACCGCCAGCCCGGCCGCCGGCGGCCGCCCCTAGGGTGCGCCGCCACCCCCTCCCTCCCTTCTCCTCTCCCCCAATCCACTAGCCAGATCCACCCTCCCGCTGCGTGTATTACAACTGGTATCAGCAGACCAGGAGTAATCCATGGCTTCCACCACCATTGATGAGATCAAGGCGGTCTTCGAGAAGTTCACCACCGCCTTCGTCGGACATGTGGATGAATTGAAGCTACGCCTCGACATCGTCGACAACCGCTTCAGCGCATTCGAGATCGCATGCCGTGGCAAGGATGAGAATCGTCTCCATGAGATGGATCTACGTCTCTCCAATCTGGAGTCTCGCTTGCAGATCTTTGAGCAAGATCGGCAGCCAGGAGGCCCGACAGCGTTCAGTAGCATATTCGATCCGATCACAAAGAATGCCAGTGAGATCATGGACATCGGGAGCAGCAGCCTCAGCATCACCAACAAACGCGCCCCAATGGCAACGATCCATGCCACGTTCGGCGTCAAGCAGGAAGAGAAGAAGATTGTTCGGCCATCAATAATCAATGTATTTTATGATGACGAGGAGAAGCATCTGCCAGCTAAGATTGACAATGGTTCCATCCGAGAACGTCAGCAGGAGCAGAGTAACTGTCAGCACAGCGCGGTTCAACAGGCAGCCCCAGCAGTTGTGGCATCATGTCCGACAGTGACAGACGGCCCAAGCTAGCAACCCAAATATATAACTCGAATTTCTACTCTAGTTTTTGATGGTTCTACAGATTCTATCTTTTGGCTCTCGCGGATGAAAATTTTATTTCGCCTATATGAGGTGCCAGCAGAACAGAGAGTACCATATGCTACCCTACACCTGGCAGATAATGTTTCTGCTTGTTTTATGCAAATTTCTACAAATGCTTTACTGGATAATTGGGTAAATTTTTTGAGATGTTGTGTCAGGAATTTTCACTAGAACAGCGTATAGAGCATGAAGCAAACCAGTTGTAACCTGGCCTGATTCCAGATGTTGGGGATAAGCTACGCCCCATTGTCCTCGCCTTGGAGGTTCTAGGTAGACTTCAGCCCGATTTGAATATCGGTGCAAACAATTTGTTAGCAAAGCTATGCCAGGCAGCATGGGAAGATAAAACTATGAAGGTGATTGCGGACACAATTTGGCTCAATCAAGCAGCATCTTGGTGGACTTTGGAGGATGGTGTGATTTGCTATAAAGACAAGTATTATATTTCAATCACATTTGCATATTTACCAGAATTGATGGAAACTTGGGCAAAGAAATCTCCTGAATTATTTGTTGTGGTATTCAATTACTGTACTGCACACAATCCGATATCTGCCTTTTCGATTACTGTTTTGTCTCTTTTGAAGTGGCCAACTACATGGATGCCATGGGTAACTGTGATTTTTTCGATGACAATAGCCGTCAGTTTGCTTAGATAGGTGGTGTTGAAATTGACAGAAATAACTGGAATGATTTATTGCTTTGTCTAACTGAATTTATATCTGGCAAATTGTTGCATGGTAGTATGAAGTTTTTTTCACGGCTATCCACCTGCTAGGAAGCCAGCTATCATCTGTCGCCATATTCCAGGGGAATTCGATGTTTCAGATATTTATATCTTCTACACGCCACCAGAGGAGATGCATCAGCTGCACATTGGGGGATCGATATCTCAGGAGCATTTGACTGAGAAATCACCAGGATTAATGCGGTCCAACACTCTATTCAGCCACTTTATTGATGGATACTTTGATCCCTTCCATTATTGCTTTTTCTTCATTGCAGATGAGGACCCAGATGATGCTAACCACAAGGGACAGTTTCTTGTTCAGCTATACATGGACCGATAGGATCCGACGAGCTTCGCAGAAGGACACATCGCTTGCACTCGGATTCAGCGCGAGGACGCGCTGATCGGAGAAGGGAGGGCGCGAGGACGCGCTGATCGGAGAAGGGAGGAGTTCTGTCACACGTCAAATGAGGACGATGACAAATCACGAGGATGATGGGCTAAAGACGGGGCCCAAGGAGTGCAGCGGCCCCCACGCCCACCCCTAGAGGGGCGGCGTGGGGGCGCCGCACGTGGCAAGGGGCGGCGGTTACCCTAATCTGCCGCCACCGGCCCGCCCCGCGCCCGGGGCCTGTGGGGCCCACGCGCCACCCGCCGCCGCTGCCGTCTTCGCTGCCAGTTACCCTTATTATTATGATTAAATAAGTAATTAATATTAGGTAAACTGGAAAGTCTGTGTTCACTTTTCCGTTAGAGTCCAATCGGGACTATAAGTAGGCCATTGTAATCAGATCGGTTAAGAAAGTAATTGGGGTAATTCCTTTATTTCCAATCTCCCCGCGCACCTCTCCTCCCTCTCCCTCCCCCCCCACGCCGCCGCGCCCCCCGCCCTCCAGCGCTGCCGCCTGCCGCCGCCGCCCCTAGGGCGCGCCGCCCCCCCTCCGTCCTCCTGTCCCCTCAATCTACTAGCCCAGATCCACCCTCCCGCTGCGTGTGTTACGGAGGGAGTAAGATTATAATGATTCAAAATAGAGTTTAACTATCCTTAATAAAAACAACAATTACCTCTGAAAATGAAGGTTTACTGTGTCCAAAAATCAGCCCATCCCAAAAAGCATTTTCGGTAGCCGCATCTAAATTAAGTAGCCTGTACGTCTCTGGAAAACAGAGCTCTAGCGTCTCCCTAAATCAGCCCTGCCTAGTCGCTTCCTTTTCTTCGCTCTCATGCTCACTAGGCATCGAAAAATTGTAGAGCTCAAAAATGTATGCAATTTTGTAGTTGACTTTGTTTCCATTTGATATCATATATGCAAATTTCGTTTGAATTTTTATATTGAAAATTCAAAATTTTCAAACGACCTCAGACGAAGAAACGATCCATACCAAAGTTATAGATCTCGTAAAGTTATATATTTTTGTAACTGGCAACATTTTTATTTGAATGCTCTGTAGGTTTTTTTGGTGGAAACTGTAGTGTTTTTTTAATAGTGCAGTCTGTATGAATGACCGAAAGAAAATGAACGTTGTGATCCTAAGTTCGAATTAAAAGCCATGTGGTAATATCTATGACGTGATCAGGTCCACCTATTTATCATCAACGTTGAGATTGATATGACAAGCAAATGCCTCGTCGTCAAGGTTGCTGGTTGCTAATATTGGATTTCAGAGACAGATGGATAGGCACAGGCAGCTGATCTATCAGTCATCCTGGACGGGCAACGACCCTATTATTCATTTATGTATAGTTTGGAGGGCGTGGATTCAGTACGGTGCAGCAACACTTCATCTCGGGCGACAAGAAGCTATCCTCGCAGTGTTGTGTGTATCTCCAACTGTCCTCTGCGGATGCCTTGGCTCTGCATGATTCTTCGCACAAAATACCCTTTGGAGAAGCAGTCATAATTCACGACGGCGCACTCCTCTGTACCAAACTCTGCAATGCATTCAGTCAGCTGATCATTCCAGTCACAGCTCTAGTAGCTAGACTGTCGTTAATCAATTGACATGAAAATAATCTGGAGGTTAGATGTAGTTTCTGGGCACAACAGCAGTATTGTTGCTGGTACCTGCAGAGGTAGAGGAGAGGAGAGAGGAGACGACCAGGAGAGCGACCAACATAGCTTTGGAGTGCACGGTGCTGCTGCTTGTTGTGTCGTTGAGTGCCATGGGTAGTATATAGTAGTCGTACCCCGAGTACCGCCCCCTGGCCCCGTCCCCTTTCCTGGTTCAGTGTGTAGAAGCTGGACCGAATGGATCAACAGCAGTGCTGTTCATTAATTACATCTATCCGGTATCTATCTATCTATCTATCTATCTATCTTTCTATCTATAATAAATAAGTTTTTAGAAATTTTTAAGATAGATTAATGACGTATGTATCCTCATTTCCTTTAATATCTATCTGTCTATCCGAAAAGATATCATAAAAATTTTTAGTCATATTATGTGGTAAGACAATGACGCACGTAACCCTATCTTCACATTTTGTCATTATCATATTGTGAACCAAGTGAATGACGACATGCGGTTGCCCGCTCTCTCCCCCTAGCCGTGCCGTGACTTCCCTGCTCTTTCCTCCTTATTGCCTCCTTGTCTATGTAAGTCAATGAAATTTGGGACCCAGGTATCATGCACTCTGATGGATTGAGTTTGAAGGCTTTATTTTGGGGGGCCACTGCTGGGTGTAGCCCAAAAACGATCCTCAAAATTTTTATGAAGCCCCTAAATAAAAAGTTGGGGCCTTGATTTGGAGGGTGCTTTTATATGTGAACAACCACGTTTATTGGATAGGTGTCAAAGAGTTGCATTATCATTTTTTGGAAAACAAAGAAAGAGTGCCTCATATGTGACTAAGGGAAACCATCACAAAGGAAGAACTACACAAACTGTCCAATAATAAATGAATAAAATTACACAAAAGATCATTGTGGTTGTGTTCTTCCAACTACTACAGATATGATTTTTAGAAACACCTTATTTTTTCAATAGATGTGGCAACCTAGAGCTGCCTCCATAAAACAGTCAGAACTGAGCCGCCTCTAGTAATATGTTTTGTAGAGCCGGTCCCTATTTTTAGGGACAGTTCTTGCAACGTAGTAACATTTTAAATTTTAAAACTACCTCATATGAAGAAACAACTAAAACAAAAGTTGTAGATCCCAAAGATTTATACAACATTGTAGTTGAGAACCTTTTCATCCGAAATCATCTTCTCATGGAAAATTACGTTGAATTTCTCACATTTGAAATTCAAAATTTTTAAACGACCTCGGATAGAGAAATGACCAAAATCAAAGATGTAGATCTTGAGGGTAACTATAACTTTGCAATTGAAATTTTTTTAGTTGAATTTGTTTAGGATCATAAATACTCATTTCAAATAAAGATAATAGAAGGAATGAATATGCCTCAAGGACATAACTTAGTTTGCGGTGGAGTGGTCAGAGGAATAATGCATGAGGTTGAGGGTTCGACTTTTGACAACCTTGGCCCGTGTGTTTTTTGAAATTTAAAATTTTTCAAGGACCTTGGTCACGGGTTCAATATCCCACAGTCATGACGTGCGCTTTTTTAAAATTTAAAGTTTTTTAAATGACCTTAGATGGTGAAACATTGAAAACTTTATCATTAGAATTCGTTTAGGTTCACACATGCTAATTTCAAAATCGAATGAAGATGATATGGGTGGAACAAATAGCAATTCGTTGGGACGGTTCCTAATACAGCCGCTCAAAGTTTGCACGTACTCATGCACCAAATTATTGAACCATCAGCCAAATGGGTCGAGACATAACACAACGATCAGTCAACGATCCAAAGTCCAAACTACTTGGTCGGTTTGTGGACCGTGCAGCAGCACTTAGTGTTTCGCTCTTCGCATGTTGCTGTGTATTTCCCACTCTCCAGGGTGCGGGCCGTGTCTCTGCAGTTGTTGGCGCACACGAGTATCTGCCAGGGAGAGGAGCCGACGCACGTCTTCTCTTCGTACGCTGCACGTGCAATTAATCACAGTTCGATCAGTTTGAGACATCCGTAGTACACACGCACAAAGAATTAATGTGAAGATTATTGTAGGGAGGCAGTATGCATAAATATTCTCTTACTCAGTGCCTTTGCATAGGTGGACGAGAGAGGACACGGTCACGAGAGCAATGAAAACAGCACCAGCCATCATCCTGCACACGGTGCTTCTTGAATTCCCAGCCATTGCAAGCTAGATAGAGAGATGGTGTAGTAGTACTCCTGACCTCTGCTTTGCTGGCTATCTGGCTGGTGACTGGCGGTAATATATATAGAAAAAAACCACAGAATAATGTGGCTAGTTCCGGTCTGTAGTAATAATTACTAAGTTTGCTACCTCACCAAGTTTTGATATCTCAATTTAATGTGCTTGGATATCCTTCTCATCAAAATAAATAGTCTCTCCATCCCTTTTAAACTGTGGATTTCACTTCCCAAAAAACAATTTTGACTAAATATATCTAAAAAGATAATAATATTTATGGTAAATAATTTATATCATCAGATATATCATTGAGTATATTTTCATAATAAATTTATTCGAAGATATGAATGATGCTAATATTGCTACAAATCTAGTCAAACTTATCGGCACGCAAACTGTAGCAATAGGTATTTAGGGACAGAGGGAGCATGCCACTCGTCTTGGTTTGGATAATCATTTTGAAGTGAGTAATTTAAAATTATCAAAGAATCTTGGATGTTGATATCATCTATACAATTTTTTATTTGAAGTTGTTTAGAGTTCCAAATACATATTCAATGTTTATATATTTTGAAATTAAAAATTTAGAATTCATAAGAGAGTAATAAGCTAATAAGATGTTTGCTTTTGATAATTTTTTTTTATTTGAACTGGTTTAGAGTCTCAAATATTTGTTTTAAATTCATACATTTTGAGACTCAAATTTTTATTTTTTTTCAAACATTCTCGGATAGACAGACATGGTATACGAGAGTTGTAGTGTTTGACTAGATTTACAAGTTTGTAGCTTAAAGCTTTTTTCACTTGAGTTCATTTATTAGAAGCAAAAATATTCAATATAACAATATAGAATATTATATCTTACTATTACTAATTAGAGACCCCGACGGAGCCTCCACGGTAATTCTTACCAGATGCGCTAAAAAATAAATACTAGAAATTCTCACATTAATCGAAAACATCTGGCCATCAAATCAAAGGATCTAGCCATCCGCCCTCCCATTGGATCTATTTTATTTTCTTAGGAAATTACCAGTGCGCCTTTTTTAATAAAAAATTATTTTTAAGGGAAAAAAAGTTTAACCGTTTGGAGAAAATCCGGATTATTCTACCTCCAAAACGTCCATAGTTAGTTACGTATATAGGAATCCTATTAAACCTTACGTGACTTTTGTCACGAGAATATAATAAAACATTGACCCGTTTGGATAAAATCTGGACGGTCATACCGAGTACAAATCTGTTCATAGTTAGTTAGTTATAATAAAATATCAGACAAATCCTATTAATCATGTCACATGTTACTGCATTACTAAACTATCATATCTGTACACGTTCATAGTTAGTTAATAAAATATCTGTATTAGTAAAAATTATAAATATTAACAAAATATCACATTGTCGACACTCAGACAACTAATTAATAAAATATGTAGATGAGTTGAATCCTATTAATCACAATACACGATAATGCATTATTAAAATATCATATATGTAGTAATGATGTTCACAGTTGTTTTTTCTAGCAATAAAACAAAATATATGTATTAATAAAATATTATATTATTGCCATTCACAATTAGTTAATAAAATATCATATGATTTCTACTAATTATGGTCATTGGCAATGTTTTAATAAATTATAATATATGATAGAACATTAATATGTTATAATAAAGCATGAGAGGCAAGATTCCACATGAGCTGCCACAAACTGAAATTAAATCACTAATTTTACAACTAAATTATGCACCTCTGCCATTTATGAACCATAATTCAAAATAACCATAAATTTATATCCAAATTATCCACATATGTCTGTAAATTTCTAAAGTTCAACTTTGGATTATGAAAATTATCAACTTTCACTGTTATAATAATAAAATTAAAAATACCTCTAAATTAATTTGTTAATACTAATACAAGTTGTTACGGGAAATAAATTAATAACCATTCTCATTTCAAATAAGTTTACTATATGTTGACTAAAATATTATGACATAGAATAATATATTTTAAACATAAGTAAAAATAACTTTAGAATCTACATGATAATTTGAATAAATTTATTATAAATTGATTAAAATATTATTACATATCAATACTGGTAATCTAATTATTGAACAATAGTAATATAAAATACTTATTATTTCATATTTTAACATCTTGACTGTTTTTTTTCCAAGTTGTAATGACTTTTTGTTCCATTTTAGTAGTCAAGAGTGCAGTGTAAATCGATAATATTATTAAATAAATAAAACTAGATATTATGACAACGCTTTGAAGCCTCTAGACTACTGAATCTTAAAAAGTCAATATATTCATTATGAGGATAAGAAATTAATAAACGTGGACCAACATCTCACAAAAGTCTTTAGAAAATATTGTTTCTCTGTCCTGTATTAGTGTATTATAGAGAGGGAGTATGTCCATATTATAGAGCGTTCATCCACGTGATTAGAGGTACCTATACCAACATTATTTATCTAATTTACATATCCAATGCACTAGAACACACAATATCACCGGAGGGAGTATGTCCATATAACTAAATAATCTATTATCCTGATTTGGTCAAAATAATCTTGAAACAAATCTATCAAATGATGGTGGAATCCTAAAAAGTAGAAACTACAACGATATTGCCGAGATGAACAAGGTAACCAATGCTCCTTTCTTCTACATGTAACTTTTCCATTAAATACTACTTTGATTAATATGAGGATCCAATTGTTGTCATATTATCTACAGATCATATACATAGAGAAAGCTACATCAAAAACATCGTGCCAAGCTAAGAAGTCATCTACATCCAAAAGATGATTTTGAAAGAAGAGGCACAATATCTGAGCAGGATGAAACCATAATAATATTGCCACATTCTTTTCAAAGGTAGAATAAGTTCAGAGCAATGACTTAATTATATCGACAATAAACATTCAAGAAAAAAATTAAAATCAATTGATAACAAGCCAAATATCAATGGTTTGGAATTTCAGATTAACCTTTAAAATTTCATCACACAAATCAAAAAGAAAGAATATAATTTACGAGTTGAAGGTACAAACCATTTTATTCATAGGCGAACCAACATTTTAATATTTTTAGCCACATATTTTAGTTCCTAAAGAGGGACATCCAACACACACATATATTGTAAATATACAGCTTTGCTGGGACACAAAACAAATGAAGGAAATGAAAACATTCAAATGATGGAATAAGACTAAGTTGCATCATTAGTTGCGGCACGACTTCATGCAAATGTCAAATCTATACATGTGTGTAACTATATTAAAAAGATTTCTATTATTACTTGAGTATCTCAAAATTAGACAGTGCGGGAGCACGGGGTGATGGACAGTTAATATAAAAAGGAAACATATTACATATATACATGTGCACATTACATACACGCATAGATATATATAGTTATGTAACACACTTGATCGAGAGCATGGCGTGCTTATCATTCGATGCCTGCATTATTGCATCTGCGTGCTGATTTAATTCATTATTCGTATGTAGCACAGGCGTACTATACGTAGTTCGCTCCTTGGCGTACGTCAATAGATCGTCGCCGATCTATAAGCAGCACGTACACTACAGTGGTCATAGAAGTATATATGAAGCGACCTAGAGAACGGAGAAAGGCCCGGCGACGAAACCGAGCAATCCGCCGAGCAATGCGCCGATGACCTGAACCGGCGCGCTGAGCGTGCCAGTGACGCCGGCGAGGGACACGTCGCAGGCGACCAACGGGGTGGTGACCATGACGCTGCACTGGTTGGCAAGCATCATGGAGGGGAGGGACAGCAGGTCACCGCCGCCGCTGTTGTGGATGACGCCGAGGGCGACGAGGAACCCGCCGTCGGAGCCTGCACTCACGTTGGCCCACACGGTGGTGCCGGAGGCGGAGGCGGAGACGACATCAGGCCCACTTACGCTACTCGTCCGGCGGCCTTGCTTCTCCTGGCCCTGACCCGGCCAATTAATTAATAAACAAAGTTATATTAAAAAATTTACGGAAAAGTTACGCTTCTGGTGGAGAGCGCGACTTCGCGGCCTGCGGGACTGCAGAACTTTCTGGTCCGCGCGACCGCAGGATTGCCCGCTTGGCGTCATGGTGGGCTGGCTGCTTTGTGGGTACAAGTCCAGATGCGGCCCATGTGGTTGTTCAAGAAAATATTTTTTGCCTGTCAAAGAATAGAGCGGTCGGTGCTTAGCCCATGAAGCTTGTTATCTTCTATACACAGACTGTACTAAATAGTCTAGCACTATTTCATCTTTACCTTCTTTTTTACAACACGGCTACTTCCGTACACGTTTTCAAAAACCGTTTGTACCATTGAGCCAATTTTGATGAGATTTATAAATTAAGACTATAATGCATAATAGTTTGTATGTGGCGGTAACTTATCTTATATGTTTATTAGCTATTTATGTATTAAGCATGTAGCAACTTATATTTTAACCTTTCAACAAATTATATATACTAGCAAACGTGCAACAACTTATGCATTAAAGCGTGCCGTAACTTATTGTCAATTTCAGTTTTCATTTCATGTTGTCACTTTCATTTCTAGTTTATGGTACTTTCAGTTTTAGTTATCTTTAGATTATTTTTTCTTCATTGTTTCTACTTTAGTTTTCATCTTATATTTGTCAATTTAATTGTTTTGGTCAATTTCAGTTTTTATCATGGTAATCTTAGTTTTTTTGGTCAATTTCAGTTTTTGTCATGTTAATCTTTGTTCCAGTTTTATTTGAATTATTTTTTATTTTGTCTAGTTTCATTTAGTTTTATTTGTCGCTTTGAGTTTTATTTATTGCTTGTCAATTCCAGTTTTATTTTTTCATTTTGTCTAATTTAGTTTTATTTTTGTTTTTCAATTTCAGTTCTAATTTTTCGTTTGTCAATTTCTTGACATTTTTTCTGACATTTTTTCTAGTTTAGTTTTATTTTTATTTACATAAATAAGTGAGATCTAGTTTTGCTCGTATCGTCACATAGAACATATTAATATGGATGGAATTAAAAACGGATATGGCATTAAAAAATTATAGCAGTTTAAAAAATATTGTTTTTTGTTTGCATCAGCTGACTTCGGTAGTTGGGCAGGTCGTCACATGCTACGTGCACTGGCAGCATGCGGGAACCGGGAAGTGAGAAGGCGCGTTGGGGACGGGTCACTGGCAGGTGCTAGCGGGCGCGCGCTCGACATATGCGCGAGTGAGGAGTGCGTGGTGGGGGTCGCGCGCTCGACGTATGCGCGACGTGTCGCGCCTTATCCCGGTCCAAAAATTTAATAACTAGAAAAAAAAATTATGGAGGAATGATGTTCAAGTTATTATAGGAACGCCGTTGTCGTCGTACCGCGATAGTAGCTGGTTTGGACGAACCGGCTTGACTGCCGCACTGCAGCTGTAGGCTGGCGTCTGGACGGACCCGTACGTACGTGCGTACGTAATTAAAATTAATAAAATTCATGAATCAACAAAACATATGAGGATAATTAATATATATTTATAATTTATATCCACTGTACTCATCAACTCTACTCTGGATCATATGAAGAGCAAGGAATCCTTCAAACATGATTTTTGTTATTATTAAAATACCCTTTCGCCGTTCATATCCCGTCTCTGATCAGACTCGCAACCTGGTGACTCACGTCTAACGATCATACAATATCCAATTTTAAAATGGATTATTAGATCCCGTTAGGCCACACGATCACACTATTTTTTTAGATAAAGGAACATTGTTCATGTCTCTACCATCATCCATGGATGATACATGACCACACTATTAGCTATTGCTATTTATACTTACTAGCGAACGGCGGTGCGGTCGCCACGTTGATCAAGCTACCGGTGCTGCATGGTACTATGCCGAATATGAGGGCGTTGAAGGGCCAACATTAGCGGGAATAGTGGCGCCCTTCGCACCACGGCTGATGGCAGCCACGGTGGCGATGAGGAGGAAAGCAGTGAGGACGACATGGCCCCTGTTCGCCTACACGGCTGTGTAGGCCGATTACACGGCGTGTAAACGCTACTCAGTAGTCAATCGTGTTGGCCGTGTAGGCCATTTAATCCGTTTAATCCCGTGTAATCTGTTTTTTGACCCGTTTAATCAGACGTATAATCCGATTATTCACTAAACGAAGGGTGACCGACCGTGTACCGTATAGCGTGTAGGCTAACATTGGACATGGCTCATCGTCATCGGCACCATGGTTCAGTTTGGTCCTTTGTTTGTGTGTGGAATGCAAAAGCTAGGCGCGTACTTGTTCTGCTGGGCTAATTTGTATGTACGTTGTACTCCTGGGCTGTAGCCTACCGCACCTTGTGTCTCATGTACTTCCTCCGTTCCATGGAGAATGTCGTTAAAAAACCGTACCCTCCTAACAGATACGGTTTTCTAGTGACAAACTCCATAGGACAGAGGGAGTAGCTTGCATGGACCCAGTATTTATAGCATGCAGGCTTCCAATGCAAGGCCGTGGATGCTGTGTTATGATTGGTCACAGACATGATTGGTTACAACAGATGTATTGGATTATTGGTCGCTTTTTAATCAGTGCTCTCGTGCCTTGTCAGACCGCGTGTGCTGGTCTATGTCTGTGCAGCAAAGGCAGGTCGTTGTTTCGGCTGAGATTGGTCGATTCCAAATCCGAGGAATCTAGCTATTGGCGCTACTGTGGAGCAGATGGTGGCTCGGTCCAGTGCTTGCTGCTGATTGGCTAGGTTACTAGTGTGGGTGCGTGCAATAAGATCTCGAGGTCCACGAGGATCAAGCGGATCAGCGGCGTGGGGCATGTTGGAGATAGATGAGCTAGAGGTCCAAAATTTGTAACTTTCAAAATTCATTCACTTCAGGTCCCTCAGCTTATAGAGATGGTTGTGCCATGCATCCCTTGTCTCAGACATTAAAATGCACACTCATATGTCTGCTGCAAACAAGCTAACACTACTAGAGAAAGTGTTTTATCTAGATTCTGGCGAATGGCCTGTGTTAATAATTAATCAGCTATTTGGAGAGGTGGCAGGCTTTTGCCCTCATATATATTACTCCCTCTAATACCTACTGTTAGGTGTTTGGTGTTTTTTTCACTTTTGACGTTAGGTTAACGCGAGGTAGCTTTGGCCGTAAAAATCAAAGAACAACCGTTTATTACTCATCCACAGCAAAGCTAAGTGTCTTCTTTGCATGTGATTGGTTGGTTGATTTCACCGTGGCAACTAAACGTCGCTCCATGCATGCATGTATGAATGCAGGGAAACGGTGCATAGCTAGTGATCAATGTTGCTCTATCTCTCTCTCTTGGTATCTAGAATACTGTCTCCGTGCCTAAACAAAATAACGGAGACAATAATTCATCAACAGAGGCACGTGCCCTAAGAAGCCTCCTCAGCCAGTGGCATGCCGATCTCTTCTCGTTTACGGTCTTGGTTGATGTTCGATGAAGCAAAACCTAATAGACACCACCTAGCATGAACAGTTAACAGCAGCAGTGCACAGCAACTGAGATACGTATTCTTGAGGGTGCTTGGTAAAACCCACGAGTGAACAACGCAATAAGGCGCACAATACATTACAGCCTAGTGTGTAACAGCCATAAGATTTCTGAACTTGTCATACAGCATACCTGTGCATTATCTTTAGCATGGATGAAAATTCTGAGTTGTTTTCAATGGTTATTTTAAGTCTAAATTAAAATTAAAAACCTAATTTTGATAGGCAAAAGCCACAATTTTTTCGTCCTACTCTGATCTCTATTCAGATTCTAGTTTTCTTGTCTGATAATCCTATTTTCGAAGTCTCGCTCAGTTTGGATATAATCTTTAATGATTCTGCTTTTCTTGGATTGTGTCCTCTCCAATGTGATGAATCCATTAGGAGAAATAAAATATAATACGATGAATTAATAAATAAATAGGAATCTAATAGGAGAAATAGAATACAATACAATTACTCAATAAATAAATTGACTACAAATTGGGTACAAACTGGGTTAAATTGACCTTAAATCATATAAAGCAAGCAGGCACCATCAGTGCAGGCAAGGTGGCGCGAAAAGATGTTGAGGCCGAGACAACAATGGCGCGAGGCACGAAGAAGACGGTGTCGTTGGGCAATAGAGGGGCAACCTGACGAGACAACAACATGAGTGAGACTGAGGCAAGAATGTGCTACGGTGACAACGCGGGGCGAGGTTGAGGAGAGAGCATGCAGATGGCAACGCGGGCAATGCTTCCATGTCATAGGGGCACACGGCTCACTGGGGCACACGGCCGGCGGGCTCCGTCACATGGACCTGGCGAGCTGTCAGGACACTATCATGTTGAGCTATCGGGGCATGGTTGCCTCGGGCCTTCGTGGCCGCTGGGTGCTGTGAACGTCAACCCATCATTACTCCTTGGCCTTCATGGCAAGGCATCAAGTTGGAGGCCCTGAGTTGTGCGAGTGGATGAGGCTTCATGACTCCGAGTCAGAGCTAGCAGATAAGGATGAGAAAGAAGTGAAAAAAGAGAGAAAAAAAAAGAAAGAAAGAAAAAAAGATAGGGTATTGAATAATATAATTGTGTGTTATTGGTCTCGACGCTAACAAAAACTGCACGATGAAGTGTTTATACATTATAAATGAACTTGCTAGGATGCAGTATCCTCTGTTATATACTCCCTTCATGTTGAAAATAGAAGTCGTTTAGGACAATAATACGGTCTCCAAAATATAACTTTGACTTCATATTTTTATAAAAATATTCATCACAAAGTGATATATTTATACTTTTATAAAAATATTTTTCAAGACAAATCTATTTATATGGTTTTCACATTTCCAAACTTAGCAACTTAAAAGTTATTTATGATTTCTTTTTCCAATGTTTGACCCAAACCTTATTCAAAACGGTTTTTCTTTCCTTTACGGAGGAGTATTTGTTGATTCTTTGATGCTATTATTGAAAGTGGAAACGTGCGCCCCTACCCTTCATGTTTGCCTACGCTAGTGCATAGATGCAATTCGATTACTTAAGTAAGAAAATATATTGAGTCATAACTATGTATATTAGTTTTTAGCACAATGTTGAGTGCAATAAAAACATGATGACCTAACAAAAAACAGTAGTTTTCAAGAAAAAACAAACATAGATATCAAAACTTTGGATGTCGTCCCCCAATCCAACGCACGGGCTTTTTGCTAATAACAATAAAGAACACAATGCCTCAAAAAACTGGAGACAACTAACACTACCGGAATCGAAGGCATTGCCGAGTGCTTTTCCTCGGTACTTTCGGCAAAGACCCTCTTTGCCGAGAGCCGCCCTCGGCAAAAGAAAAAAACTTCGGCGGGGCGGGTTTGCCGAGAGCCGAGCACTCGGCAAAGAAATGCTCTCGGCAAAATCTGGCCTTTGCCGAGAGCCCGTACTCGGCAAAGAGGGGCTCTCGGCAAAGCAAGCCGTGAGGCAACGCCGTCCCTCTTTGCCGAGAGCCGGCCGTTTGGCACTCGGCAAAATTAGATTTGCCGAGTGCCCTAGGGGCAAACTCGGCAAAAGATTCGTGTTTGCCGAGTGCATTTCTTGAGCACTCGGCAAACCTTAATTTTTTTTTTTTTTGCTCTCTAATTTTTTATTTAGCCTTTTAAAATTATATTATACTATATTTTCAAATGTGGCCTATTTTTCATGTGTTTTGCTATATTCCGAAGTTTATTTCATTTTATTCTAATTTTTGGGAAAATCCAAATTTGAACTGCGCGTGCATGCAATAATGGACTTTAGTGGCTAAAAATTTAATATTAGTATTATTTACGGTATGTTAGGGGTGTGCTAAGACTTTGACCTAAAATTATAAAGACCGTAGTCACGAAACATGATGACACACGTGCGTGTGCACTTTTTTTTATTCTTAAAAAGCAAATGAATTCAAAAATCATGAAATTTGCCACGGTGTCATCATTTCATGCTTGCCGATGTTGTGATAAAAATTTGACAATGTTTGAAGCAAGTTGTCACATACGTCGCGTTGGAATCCGACAATCCCCGAAGAAGTTTCGAAAACATCTAAAGCAATCCGGATGAATCGGACTTCTAGCATTTCTCGTCGTTGATTTAGATCTCAATACTTTTTTATGAGTGAAGTACAGTTTAAAAAGGCATTTAAAAAATTTGGCAATTTTTTGAAATTGTTTACTATTTTTAAATTTTTTTCAACTTACCATTTGCCGAGAGCATTAGGGTTTGCTCTCGGCAAAGGATATTTGCCGAGAGCCTCCAAGGGGAGCACTCGGCAAAAGGAAATAGCCAGACTTTTAATTTTTTTTAAATATTTTTTCTTTCTTTGCCGAGTGCACGCCCACGGGGCACTTCGGCAAAGTTTATTTTTTTTTTTTTCCGGGAAAAAAATTTTGAAAAAAAATCTTTGCCGAGTGCCCGCCCACAACAAGACTTGGCAAAGGGTAATTTTTTAAAATTTTTTTTTTTTTCTGGAAAAAATTTTGAAAAAAAAATCTTTGCGGATGCGACCCACGGGGCACTCGGCAAAGGTTAAATTTTTTAAAAATATTTTTTTTTTTTTCTGAAAAGATATTTTGAAAAAAAAATTCTTTGCCGAGTCTTAGGATCGCGGGCACTCGGCAAAAAGAAACACTTATCGGCCGCACACACACAAGTCCACACACACACTACACACACACACGCACGCCCACACCCGCCGCCGCGCTGCCGCCGCCGCAGAGCCGCCGCCGCCGCCCGCCGTCAGCCGTCCGGCCGCCGCCCGGCAGCGCCCCGCCCCCGAAGCCGCCCCCGCCTCCGCGTGAGCCACCCGGCCGGCGGGCGCCGCCCCGCCCGCCGTCCGGCGCGCCCCCCCGCCTGGCCTACCGCCCGGCCCCTGCCGCCCCCGGCCCTGCCCCCACCCGGCCCCTGCCAGGCGTAGCGGCCAGCCGGCCGCCGCCAGCAAACGCCCCAACCCGGCGAGCCCCTTGCCGCCCCGGCCGGCCGCCCAGGCCCCCACCCGCCGGCCAACAGGAAGAAAGGAGGAAAGGAGGCAGCAGTGAGGAGGGAGGAGGCAGCAGGGAGGAGGAAGAAAGGAGGAGAGAGGAGGCAGGAGGAAAAAGAGGGGAGGAGGGAGAGAGGAGGAAGAAGAGGGGAGGAGGAAGAAGCAGGGAGGGAGGGAGAAAGAAGGGAAGAGCAGGAAGGAAGAGAGGAGGAGGTAGGGAGGAAGGAGGAAGAAGGAGGGAGAAGGAAGGAAGAAGGGCTCCTCGTCCGTGCCGCTCTCCGTTCGTGTCCGCGCCGGTCTTCGTCGAAGTCGTCGTTGTCACCGTCGTTGCTCAAAGGTAAAGACCGTGTCATGGGTTTAGCATATGTGGTTGTCGGCCATGGAGCCGTTGATGTGGTTGTCCGGCCATCGAGCCGTCAATGTGGTTGTCCGGCCATCAAGCCGTTATATATATGTGTCTTATTGCGTGGTGTGGGCATTGTCACCGTGCAGAGGAGGTGCTGTCCAAATTTTGAACTAATGTTATGTGTGTTCCTTCTATTTTGCAGAGAAGACCTTGTTGGAGCCGCGCTTCAGTTGATCCCAATCGTCTTCGGCGCCGTTGCGGATTGCGCACACGGCGTCGCCTCCTGCCGCCCCGACTCGCCACGGCCCCGCTAGCCTTGACTGCACCGCCACCTAAGGTATAACCTCTGTTTCCGTATGAGGGTCACAGGTCACGTCACCAAGTTAGGCGTCTCCCGTTCGAAAGAATCTGGTTGTCGGTATGCAGATCTTTGCATATCAAAAACCGTATCTGTTTCAGATTGTCCAATACTTGGACAGCCCAGCGCATCGTTGTTGGGGAGCTAGTTTACGTTTATGCACTCCGATTGGAGCGAGTTTCGGCATCACCTCCCTGTTGTTCTCAGGAAACACGATCTCCCTATCGGGACGTGTACCTGGAGAACAGCGGGGAGGTGCTGCCGAAACTCCGTCTCCGATCGGAAAGCGCATAACGGAAACTAGCCCCAACAATGCATACGCGGGTGGGATTAGGACCTATCCTCACCTATTAGAGAGTAGGAGGCCGGTGTAGGTAAAATTGATTGTTATGTTTCTCGCTAATGTATATGTTAGAAGATGGATGATCGTGGATGGATGTACACGGGCCGCCCAAGTGATCGTGATTACACAAATGAATGGATTGAGAAAACATATATGTTCTTGGAGCAAGCATTCGGCGAGGCTGCTAAAGGAGCGAGTCGGGTTCTCAGTCCCCGCAGTAGGTGTGCTAATCGGAAAAGGCAATGCAAGGATACCATGGGCAAGCACCTTGTCTTGTATGGGTTTACCCTGGACTATACCCGATGGGTCCACCACGGTGAAGCCTATCGAATGAGAGAGGAGGTGGTGAGAGCACGCGTCGAGGAGTTTGATGCCGATGCCGGGGTAGCGTATATGTTAGATGACTTTCATCAAGCACGCCTTCGGTGATGGACGTACGGATGAGGAGGAGGAGCCAGAGGCCACCGTGAAGGCGTTCTATGATATGTTTACTTCTGCACGGCAACCCCTTCACGGCCACACAAAGGTCTCAGTTAGACGCCGTTGGCCGTCTAATGGCGTTAAAGTCTCAGCTTAGCATGAGTCGAGACGCCTTCGACAGTATGCTGACAGTTGTTGGTAGCTTGCTTCCGGGCTCACACTTTCCCGAAGAGCAAGTACGAAGTCGCGAGATCGCTTTCGTGCCCTTAAGATGCCGTATGATCGGATACATGCATGTCGAATGGGTGCGTTCTATTCAGGAAAGAACACGCGGAAGCAAAGTATGCTGCCCGATGTGCGAATCCTCTAGGTATCTGAGGTAGAGTCTGCCGATGGCCGGAAGAGGCGACTTGACATCCTCGTGTCGGGTCGTAAGGCACCTCCCTTTCATACCGAGGCTCCAACGGCTATACATGACCAAGAATCCGCCAAACAGATGACATGGCACAAACATGGCAAACGATACAATCCCGACAAGATGGTGCATGTATCCGATGGTGAGGCGTGGACCCACTTTGACGGCATTCATCATGAGAAGGCGAAAAGAGGCTCGTAATGTCCGTGTTGCGCTTTTGCGACGCAGGCGGGTTCAATCCTTTTGGCATGATGGCTGCGCCCTACTCATGTTAGCCCGTGTTTGTGATCCCCCTCAACCTTCCTCCCGGTGTGTGCATGCAAGCACAACACATGTTATTAACGTTGATCATTCCCGGACACCCGGGAATCATATGGGTGTGTACATGGAGCCCGTGATTGATGAATTGATCGGTGCCGGAATGGGGTATAGACATATGACCGTGCTACAAAGAGAAACTTCGGGATGTATGTGTGGTACCTTTACTCCATGCATGATTTCATTGCGTGCGCCATGTTACGTACTGGTGTGTTAATGGGAAGTTCCCTTGTCCAATCTGCAAGGAAGCTCGAGGTTCATTTATCTGAAAAAGGGTACTAAGTTTTTCGGGGTTTGACCTCGCACACCGGCAGTTCCTCCCGCTTGACCATCCATTCGGACGAGACGTAAAAAAACTTTACCAAAGGACTCGTGGTGACGGACCCTCCACCCCGGATGTTGACTCTGCCGAGGTTCATGAAAGGATAGAAGCCCTTGAGCTCAACTCGAAATGTGATGGCTTTGTGGGGTATGGTCTGCAACATATGTGGACGCATAAGTCGGGCTTGACTCGGCTTCCCTATTTTGATGACCTCCTACTTCTGCACCACATTGATGTAATGCACACGGAAAGGAATGTCGCCAAGCACTCGGGGAACAATCATAGATATTACTGAAAAGTCGAAGGACAACCCTAAGGCTAGATTGGATCTCGCAATGTTGTGCGACGCACCAAAGTTAGAGATGAGGCCTCCTAGACGTGGCAAGACATGGACAAGGCCCCCTAACGATTATATATTGAAAAGGCCACAAAGAAGGGAAGTTCTAGAATGGATACAAACTATAATGTTCCCCGATGGATACGCAGCCTAATCTGAGGAGAGGAGTGAAGTTAGACACTCTACGAGTCTTAGGGATGAAGAGTCATGACTACCACATCCGGATTGAACGCCTTCTCCCAAATGATGGTGCGAGGCTATTTCCCCGAGCATGTTTGGCTAGTCATGGCAGAGTTGAGCTATTTCTTCCGCCCGACTATGTGCCAAGGAGATATCTCGTCTTTGTGATTGCAGACCTCGAAAAAATGGCACCCATTTTGATCTGTAAGCTAGAGAAGATATTTCCACCGGGCTTCTTCACTCCGATGCAGCATCTGATTTTACACCTCCCATACGAGGCACGAATGGGGGGGCTCGTGCAGTACCATTGGTGCTATCCAGTCGAGAGAATTCTAAAGGTTCTTCGGAAGAAATGCAGAAACAAAAACAAAATCGAGGCTTCCATGGCAGATGCACATATCTTCGAGGAGGTGTCCAACTTCACAACAACTTATTATAGTGACAACCTTTCGAGCGCGCATAATCCTCAGCCTCGTTACAATGATGGTGGAAATGAGTCGAACCTCAGTCTTTTTCGAGGGCAACTCGGAGGCGCGAGTGGATCGACAAACAAGATCTTGCTATATGATGAGTGACGCGCTATCATGTTCTATGTGTTGACCAACCTTGAGGAAGTGGAGCCATATATCACGTAAGTTGTGAAAGCACTTGTTCCATACACTATCATTATTTCTTGCATCTAACTCCTATGATCTCGTTGGTATAGGGAATTTCTTCATGAATACTGGCGTCAATCGCGCCCTCCTAACCCGCAGGAAGCGGATGCTCTTCTTAGAAACGGTCTGGGAAATGGAAAACCTGCATTCATTTCATGGTTCAAGAAGAAGGTACCGTCCCATTTAGCTCCTATTTAGTTACATCTTTCGAGTTGCGTGCCAACCTTTTGTACGTGGTCTTTGCTTGCAGGCCCAAATTGATACGACTATGACTCCCGAGTTGAGACAAGTTGCCGATGGCTTTGGCTTTAGGGTCAAGTCATTCGCTGGTTATGATGTCAATGGATATCGCTTCCACACAACGGACTCTGAGCACTTCATCGGAACCGAGAACAACAAGTTCGGGGGTTTTTACGCCCGGGCAAGATGGGGTCGAGTATTATGGAAGAGTGCAAGAGATATACGAGCTTAGTTTTCATGGTTCAACGCCATTTACTCTGTCATATTCAAATGCCACCGGGTTTGATCCTGGGGGTAACGAGACAGACCCATTCTCATCTTGGTCTAGTCGAGATTCGACAGATACCCACCCTACCCGAGATGATGTGTATATTGTGGCCCAACAGGCGACACAAGTTTATTATCTCCCTTATGCGTGCCAAAGCAATGAGCACCGAAGGGTTAGGATATTGTGCACAAGGTACGCCACACGGCAAATTACCTATCCCAAATGATGACGACTATAACTTCAATCCAAACACATACGAGGGAGAGTTCTTTCAAAGCGAAGGGCTAGATGGGAGGTTCGAGATAGACTTGACCGAAGCGATAGAAATGGAAGTTGGCCCAGAAATTGTTGATGACGAGGGGCGATGGAGATGAGGTTGAAAATGTGAGAGACTTACAAATGCTTGAGCGATATCGTTTAGGCAACGACGACGAGGACGACAATCCTCCATTGGGCGGGGTCGAGTACTTTGACATGTTTGATACCGACGATGAGGCTTATGATCCTGATCATGAAGATTATACTTAATATATGTAATGCTATTTATTTATATGTTACCTTACGTTGTTCTTACAAATGCCCGGGTTTTGTTTATTTAACCTAATTTTCTAATCATGTCTTATTGGTTCTTGTCAAATGCAAAAGTGCTTCGTTGAAGATGGTGGGCGGCCGATCGGTGAACCCGTCCTCGTTGTACAACAAGACAAAAGCTGCAGTGGCGGCTGAAGCTCGAGGGACCTCCAAATAGAGGAGTGGGCGGAGGAGCAAAGCGCACGAGGGGAGCCGCCACCTCCCTCGGGACCGTGAGCGCGAGGACGAGCAGGAGCAGGGACGAGGCTGAGGACGAGGTGATAGCTCCCCAGACGGACGAGGAGCAGGAGGAGCAGGAGGAGGAGGACGCGGTGGGTGCTGGTTCTACTTCTTCCGGTACCTCGTCGAGTGTGTACTTACGCGGTCCCGCGAGTCTCCCCCGCCGTCCCGCACCCGACAAGGCGGCCGTGATTCGCCCCGAGGGCCAAAAGTAAGTAACTTCCATGGTATTACTATTTCATATGACATATTGGGAATTGAATTGTAAACTAATGCTATTGGTTAACCACTTTTTCAGAACAGGTTGGTTGTGGTGCCGGGTGAGCACTCGCGCCCACCAAATAACGTCCCCGGGTCTTCTCGTAAGAAGCGACTACCCCGGCCCGGTGACGTCTGCCGGGAATGAGGAGCCTCCCCGGGCGTTCGAGCACTTCGCCGTTGCCTAGATCCGAACATCAAAACAAGGCGGTGCGTGTCTTGCAGGAGTTCTGGGTAAGTCTTTCATCCAACCCTAGCAATCTTAATGCATCAAATTTATTGCACTTATCTTCAAATAAGAAATTGACCCTTTATGTTTGCGTGTAGACTTTTTACAAATGCAAGGAGGGATACGAGGATAGGGCCCAGGCATGTGTCACTAGGGCCTGCAAGAAGCTCGTCACCGACATTCACTACGAGGCGCGTCTCCGGGCCATCGTCAATTACCATGGCATCATCCTTGGGGAGAAGGTCACCAAAACACAAGCGAGGACGATGACGCCGACTTGGGACCAAGACCTCGCGGTATATAAATGATATGATCTTTCGGTTTACACATGTCTACTTTGATCTACTTATATGTGAAATTGTGACGTGCGGGCTTGCCCCTCGGTGGTGCTCCGCCCACCAAGATGGCTGGGGGCGGATCGTGGGCCGGTGGTGCGGTCCCCGGAGTGGGAGGAGACCCACAACGCTAAACGGGAGTGCCGCTAGATGATGCCCGGCGTACCGCACCATCAAGGCGGCCGCAACCTCACCAGATACGCAAGCGCCTGGGTAAGCTAAGTCGATGATTCTTCCCTCACTAACTCGTGATTCTATCTAGTGGTCGTTCCTTCACTAACTCCGTTTCTTGCGTCTCAGGCCCATGGTGGCGCGCCTTGCCCCATCTTCAAGGCATTTGCTATGGCGCACAAGGGCAAAGGCGTCGTCCGACGTCTCGTACAACCCGGAGGACCCACCCGAGGCGTACACCAACGCCGGTGTGCACGGCCGCCTCGGCGAGTACACGTCCGCCCGGCGAGGACGGTACACGGCGAGGACTACGATCCGAGCACCGGGGACCTTGACCGAGATCGTCATGAGGGTGGGCGGAGGAAAGAAGCATGGGTGGTACTGGATGGGCGACGGCGTCATCGACTCGGCCTCGACTCCCACTCTCTCCCGCTGCGAGCACGGAGCACGGGCAAAAGCGTGCCCATACGCCCACGGCCGCCCGGCTTCCACGGCTCGCTTACGCCACACTCGAGGTAATTACTATTGTTGTAAGCTTGATCGATGGCGTTTCAATTATTATAACTCCACCTTTGCATTACTGCGAGGCCGGGATGGAAGCGAGAAAGGAGGGAGGCGTTGGAGCGGTACCCGAGCGATGCAGGCCCAGGCTCGAGGCCGAGAGGGCCGTGCGTGAGCAGACTGAGGCGAGGATGGCCCGGCTCATCGCCTTCGTCGGCTAGATGGGGGGCACGTTCGGGGATGGAGCTCCCACAACAGTTACTGGCTCCAGTAGTAGTGCCACCTCGGCCTCGGGCTCGGGCTCGGCCTCCTCTCTTTGGGACTCCTGTAAGTATAAATGTGTATTGGTTTCGTTCTTTTCTTTGGTCATCACACGTACTAACCCGGTCTCTTTTGTGCAGCCTCGATCGGCGGGTTCGAACAACCTGGCTTGGCCTACTGACGCTGTAACATTCCGCAAATTCCCATGTAATAAAAATCTTGACTTTTTAAAATTTTTGTCTCGATGTGTGTTGCATGTAGATGGTAGGTCAACTTAAGTCAAATGTTTTCCTTTTCTACCCCAAATTCAAATATGAGTTTCAAAACTTTTACAATGAACCACTTGTCACGGAGACTGATCACCGATGTGCCAAGTGATGTTTTCAAATAAAATAATTTTTGTTAGATAAATTAAAAATTTGGTTGAATTCGAGTCGCACTCGAATTCAACGTTCGAGCCTACACTTGATTTATTATTTCCTAAAACAAAAACCCTAACTTTCTTCCGTCTCCTTCAAATTGAGTTTACAATAATTTAATGCATTTCATGTAGCGTAGACGCATGTGTGTTTGGGCCTTCTCGTGCTTGTGCTTGGAGGTAGTTTCTTGTCTGAATTCATGTGCAAAAATAGAAAAGAATCCTTTATCCCTTCCTTCCTTCTACCAGTACGGCCTGCACTTCTCCTTGCAAATTATCTTCTTCTTACCCATGTACGTGGCTCAGCTGCATGCTACTGTGCTTGATTCTGTAATTAATTTTAATTACGTGAAGCACGTATGAAGGTGTAGCTTCCTAACCAGCTGATTCTCTCTCTTTTCAAATTCCACTTGTAATTTATCCAACTCATGCATGTGGTGCAGTAGCACGTCTTGCATGCTCATGCTGTGCACTTGAGCCATGTATCCTCACGTACACCAACCAAAAGACATCAACATTGCTGGCCTTGGCCGTCGACAGCCTGCCTGTCTCAAACCAGCAAGGCACGTGCCACCCTCTCCCATGGACCTTGGCCAACAGCTCCAGCAGCTGGACGCGGGCACGGCAGTATGCTCCTGCCCGGCGTTGCCAAGCCCAGCTTCCGTGACGCCGAGGCCCAACACCACTTCTTCCTTTCCTCCAGCCCAGTCCGGCCTTCTCCCCTTGCTTCACAGATGCACAGCACGCACGGCAGAGGATGCCGCCGCCCGCACCCTTCGATACGAAGGAACCGGCCACCTCTCTGGGACCCACCAGTCAGCCAGCGCCTCCTCTTGCGTGCGTTCGACGCGGAAGGGAAGGGCGCCGTCCACGCAGGCCCACAGGTCAGTCGGAAGAGCCGCATCCCTCCGTCTCGCGCAAGCACGCCCGCTGTCGCTCCGTGCCTTTCCGTCTCGACGCCGTTTCTTTCCGTCGTAGCTCCCCGTCTCCTTCCTCCTCCGTACAAGCCCGTGATGCTGCTTTCCGTCAGGTTGAGGAGTGGAGGACGCCTCGCCGTTCCCTGTCGTTGCTCGCACCGAGCACCAGGATAAGGACGCGGACCCAACCGCGCCCCGCACCACGACAGCCAGCTGCGACCCGGAGCCCTTCTCGAACTTTCTCCGAACCCTCACCTGCCTCCTACCGCGGATGGACGCCACGCATCTGGAAGCGCGACCTCCGAGGATCGCCGCCACCCGTTCCATCCCCAGCCCGTCCGTGAGCCCTAGCCCTCTGCCTATAAAGCCCCGGACAGCCGCTCTCCTTCCCAGCTCTCCACCTCCGCCGCCACTGACTCTCCTTCCTCCTCTCCTGCTTGCCTGCTATCTCACCGCAACGCGCTGAGCGCGGCCGCGGTGCTAGCGGCACGGAGCCGGCCACGCCGTGCACGCCGCCGCGTTGCGTGGCCTCGCCACCGCATCACGCTGCCGCTGCAGCCACGGGCCGGGTCTTCTTCGCCAAGTACCGCTGCGACGCCGGTCGCGTCTCCATGGCGAGGCGCCACCGCGGCGCGACCCGCCCAGCCGAGAGCATCCCGTGGTCGAGCAGCGTCGCATGGAGCCCTCGCCACGTCCGACGAACCTGACGCGCGCGGTGCTTGCCCTCGAGGTCGCGCTGCTGGACGGCGGTGACCCCGCCGCCTACCCTCTCCGGCGCTGCTCTGCTGCCCTGCCACGCCACCACACCGGAGTCCACACGACCACGACGGCCTCATCCTCGCCGTGTTCTGCAACCTCCCGAACCCGTCGGTGAGCCTCCCCAACCAAAGCTCACACCTTTTACCTTCCTGTTGCCACCCATGTCTGAACTCAGCCTTGGTGCCGCGTTCTCTGCCTTGCAGAGAGGCCACGCCGTAGCTGCTCCGGTGCTTGCCATCGCCAGCGAGCACGCCCGGCCTACCGGCGTGCAGCCGCGGCACTACTCCCGAGAGCTCACGACAGCCTCGCCGCCAAGCCGCGTCGGTCGGTGCCGACGGCGTCGCCTCCGTTCGTGAACTTCGAGCACCGCAGCATCACCAGCGACGCCGCGGTGCCGGACGTCGACATCGCCTCCGCCACCCACACCACACCAGGACCTCGGTGAGCCCTTGTCCATGCCCAAGCTCCCACCTTTCCGTACCTTAGTTGCCCAACAGCCCCTGACCGGCCTCCTGTAGCAGCTGGAGCCGACGGCAACCACGACGCCAACCTAGTCCGCGACGCCGGGCCGCCGTTCGCACACACCAAGCTGCTGCAGCACCACCCCGGCGCCCCGTGTACACTGGAGCTCGCGACGCCGAGCCCCAGACGGATGGCGAACCCGCACGGCGCTGACTCCACCACCGGGCCACCATCGTCCTTCGTCCCGAGCCTCTGGAACGCCTGAACGCGTCCACCTTCGCCGGCATCGCCGCGACCCGAAGAGCGCGACGCCGTTCCCTGGGAACCACCACGGCGACCGCCTCTGCCCCCTCGTTGCAACCTTCCGAGCCGCCGGTGAGCACATCCATGACCTGCTCCTTTCTTGTTCCGCCCTTGCTTGTTTGCCCGGCCGTCGAGCCGATGCCACCAGTGTGCCATCCCGACACCAGAGTACGGCCGGACCCCAAGGCCTTGCCTTGCCCAGCTGCCATCACGGCAGCCCCTAGTAGGAAAGGCCTCACTTTCCCCTACACACACATCATGCCACTGCTCCTTGCACGCACAGCCTCACTAGGAGCACACACCCACAGCACCTTGGCCTTGCACCGCACGGCCACTTGCGCACCTGCTTGTCCCGGCCTTCGTGCCGATGAGCCTCTCCTGCAGGAACGCGTGCCGAGCCATAGCGGCTGAACGGCAAGGCAACCTGCTCCAACTTCTCGTCTCGCACACGCACAGCTCCAGCGTCCAGCCTCTCATGCTCGTTGCGCACACGCACGTACATGGCCTGGCAACGCGGTCACTATGGCCGCCGGACGGCCGGAGCGTCTCACGCACGCACAGCCGCCGGACGAACCTCGCCACCTAGGGCTTGAACACCGGTGCCCTCGCCCCCGAGCACCACGCACCCAAGCACGCACAAGCTGCTGCACTTGCTCGCGAACGCAGTCACGCGCAACGCACCAAGCCGCGCCGCGGCTCTAGCACCACCGCGCGCACGCATGGCACGGCCACGCCCTGACTCTGCCTCACACACCGTGCGTCCGTGCCGCACGGCCGTGCTCGCCACGGTTTCGCACGCAGGCACGGCAACAGCGCCTCCACAATCTAGCACAGACACACCGGCACTGCCACATGCCTTCCGTCGAGCACCTGTGGGATGCCAGGATGTATCCTTCTTCCCTTCTCTACTGAGTGGGATACAAGCCCATAAGGCCAACAGCAGCCCAGCTCAGTCCATGAACCACGCATGAGCTCCCTCCTTTCAACCAATGGCAGTAATCAAGCCCATCCGACTCCTCTCCTTCCTTTTTCCCTTTTCAGAAAACCTTGCCACCTTCAAATATTCGCCAAAAATACGTCCCTACTCCAAAAATTATGAAACTAGTTTCATAATTTTTCTAAAAAATCCTCCTCTACCTCCTAGTACAATTGGTTTTCTTATTTGAGTAAGTTTTTATCATAGTTTTATTGGGTTCTTATTGCTAGTCGTGTCCGCCTTTTTATTTTCGGCGTAGCGGCGAGTTGAGCTTCGGATGGACTCGACGACGCACTCGGAGGCGATGGACCCCGATGGTGGACAACCTCAACTTCCGTAGACACGAACCACTACTTTCTCGACATCGCAGGTGTCATGGCAAAGACCTTTATTTAGAGAATCCTATTAGGCATTGCAAATTAGAAAATGCTAGCGCTTTACTTTTATTCCTTTGCTAGTATATGTGATGCATGCTATTGCCCGAGCCTTGATTGCCTTGTTTGAAACCTCTTCACCCCGACTACCCAAATTTTGCGCTCGCCACTTATTTATATGCTTGTCCGCTTGCTTGCATTTACTTCCATCATAATTACATATATACCTTGTTATGTGATGTGTGATGGAATGTCGGTGATTGGGGTTGGTGATTGGGGTTGTCCTTGGGACATCCCCCGAGATAGATGGCATGTGAGCGCGCGTCGGGGCGTTGAATCCCGCATGGGTGGTGGTGATATGAGGAGTTCGAGATATTTCTTGTCTTGACCCCTGTTTCTTGGAGATATCGGCCGAGTGAGAGGTGGTCTTACCCGGAGGGTGCCCTAGGGGCATGGAGTGCCCCATATCTGGTTTGTGTGGTGATATTGGTTTGTGGTGTTGGAATAGGCGTGGTGGAGGTGGCTACCCGAGAGAGGTGAGCCACATGTGATTAGTGGAAGGTGCTTGCTCGCCAACTAAGGACCGTCGTGGGTTGCATGCCCGGAACACGGGACTATGTCAAACGTGCACGCCGCAGGCCCCTGAAATGGGCGGGGCCCGCTCATTGGGCTAGTGCGGACTAAGCCGCCTCATTGGGAGCAGGGTGCACGGGGTTTTGCCCTAGGAGCACAAGAGAAGGATGCCGATGGTTGTTCCCGGCTACCCTAATCACGATCCCAAGGGTATGCGTTGCGCCGTGTGCTACTCCACTTTGGGGGCAGGCCGGTAAGGAATGCGCTAGTTCTTGAGCGGTGTTCGCTTAGACCACGGCCAAGGTCGATGATGGCGTTCTGTTGGGTGCGGTATACACACTCTGCAGAGTTAAAACTATACGTATAACCGCGATCTCGGTCATGATCACCCCTGTGAACTATTTCATCCCGCTAGTCTTCTCTTGTGCTTTGCTTCTCTTCCCCGGCTAGGTCCCGGCTTGAGGCCGTTGAGACGAGGGGCGCATGGGAGGCTGCCTCGCCGCTTAGACCGAGAGTATGAGGGTGATGTGAGGGATGATGTGTGATGAGAGGTGTGATGTGATGAAGAGTGGATGTGAGAATGAGAGTGTGGTTTGGGATTATTGAAGACTTATATACTATACTTTTGACGCTTTTCCGCATGCGATAGGATGCAGACTACATACAAACTATTAGGATCACCGATCCCTTTATTTTATATTTTTCCACCAAAGCTCATTCGGTCTTTACCATGGCCCCGCACACATCCGGTGGTGTGCGGTTTTCTTGACTTGCAGTGGCGTTGAGTTTAGTAGTTGGTTTGCGATCTACTCTCAAGGATGCCTGTGGATTGGATGTTCATCATGCTTCGCTGCTACGAGTAGTTTACCAGTGTTTTGTTTTGTTTTGGCCCTGTGGGCTTGTAATTAGATTATTGTATTAGGCTTATTTTTGTACTCTGATGTTGTATGACTTTGTAACCATCTGAAAGTGGATGCCCGTGATAGCCGAGATATCCCGGGACTATCACGGAGGGGCAAGAGAGTCAGAATTTCAAGTTTTAAAATCCCGGTTCGCTTCGAGCGCGACGCCACAGCCTTTCACCGGGGGGACGGGGTGGCGGGTTGGCGGTGGTGGACGAAGTGAGTTGGCTCTCGCCGGATTTATGAGTTGGCCCTTGACCGTCTGCTTCTCTATTCAATAATGCACTTGATCCTTATGAGGTTTCGAGACATTTGTGATCGGATTGTGATCGAATTTATTATGTAATTGTGATGTAACGTGATCGGATTGCGTCGAATTTGATAATGTGATGTGGTTGTGATATATGTGTTGTGGATGTCTTTGTGGATGTGATTTATGTGATGTTTATGTGATATGTGTACTGTGTATATGATATATATACTGTGTGTGTCTGTGATTTAACAGAAAAACAAATTGAAAAAAAAAAAAAAATTTATGGTCACTTTGCCGAGTGCAATGACCAAGGCACTCGGCAAAGTGGCCATATTTGCCGAGTGCTATGGTCACACTGCACTCGGCAAAGAATTTTTTTTAAAAAATCAGAATTACCTCTTTGCCAAGTGCCCACAGGAGGCACTCGGCAAAAGAATTTTCAAAAAAAAAAATTTATTCTTTGCCGAGTGCCAAGTGGGGAGGCACTCGGCAAAGAATTTTTTAAAAAAAATTTATTCTTTGCCGAGTGCCACGTGTGGAGGCACTTTCGGCAAAGCCGCCGTCCGCTTTTACGCCCGTCAAGGCAACTTTGCTTTGCCGAGAGCCTCCGGTGGCCTTTGCCGAGTGCCCGAGAAAGGCTCTCGGCAAAGAGCCCGTTGTCGATGGAGGCTTTGCCGAGAGCTCTTTGCCGAGAGCTACACTCGGCAAAGCCTTTGCCGAAAAAGCTTTTGGGCCTTTGCCGAGTGCCCGGGGCACTCGGCAAAAGAAGTGAATTCCTGTAGTGAGCCTCAGTTGACACTTTCCTTATTTGTATCTTGCTTTCTGGTATCACACTACACACATTACATATTTTGTTTGAATACATATAGTGAATCTTTTCCTACTCCTATATATGTGTAACTACTCCCATCTTCATTAAACAGCCATGCACATGAATATACTCATTTATCAATTTGAATATGTTTATATAATCATGTTTAAGATACTTCAAATCTTACAATACGGGCAAATTAAAAGGAACACATATTTTTTAATATATTGTTATAGTACCATCATAGTAGTATATAAAATAAGTATAAACACGTACTTCAGATGTACTTTCACACTTCATATACATACCACTCTAGATGATATAGCATGATCACATATTCTGTATATGTTGTGATGTACACTTCATCCGTCTATACGCACCCTAAATCTTGAGATACAAACATGGTAGTGGCTACACCTGGGATTAAAAAGAAATATCCATGCATGTGCCTATGCGCGTGCATGCATGTGTGTGTGTGTGCATGTGCGTTGGTGGGTGTATGGGCACCCCTGTATAAATATTTGTGTGCTATATTTTATTTCTATGTATAAGTAGCCCCTAACCCTAGTTCCATTCATTTCTTTCATCAGTAAAAAATATAGCATAACATGGATTATTATATGTGAAAATAAGAGAAATAACCAATATGTAATAAACATGGAGATGCAAAAGAACCTAATTTGCTTATGTGACTTTTATGCTCACCTAATAGAGCAACAACACCCATGGGAATTATGTAATCACATTTCTTTCCTCTTCGGAAAAAATCGCATTGACACTCGTAGCCTCTGTCTGTGTCAATGCATTTGCTGCCAGTTGGACATTGGTATCTTCCTGGAAAATCACATTCCTTGATATCTGTATGTAGTTGAGATAATCGCAAAAATATCATTTGTCACAACACAACAATGTGTGCAATAATCACATGTATGAGCTAGATAAATGGAAAATACAGGAAATAAAGTGTAAAATATTTGAAACTCTTTTTGATTAAACAAAAACATAAAGTACAGTTTAGAGAATTCACAAAGCAATAAAGAACCTAAGACTTACAAATTTTAAAAAATAATTCTACTTATTAAAAATGAAAAATTTAAATTAGTTATTGCTATTCTAGAAGTTTGGTCACTGGCTATATTAATATTACCTTTGAATCTCCAAACAAGTAAATTAATGTAAAGTTGGGTTCTTAACTTTTACTTAGAACATTCAAATAAGAACCTTCTAACTAGTGAAGTGATGTTATTTTAATTATTTTAAAGGCTAGTAATATTCTATCATCTTTTGCTCGTGCACAGGACAATAATCTTAGGAGACATAAGTGTTAGTTATTGTTATGTACATCTGATAATTAACAATTAATTATGTTTGTGTTTGTCAAAGAATTGTATGGCAATATATTAGTTAAAATGTTTAATATACCAAAAGTAATAATTTATAAAAAATATATGCCATGGTTATTAATAATTTTAAACAATTTGTTATTATCGTTACTACATATATGAGCTTTTATTGAAAGATAATTATGATCGCTGAAACATGAGTGCAAATGTTTAATGAACAATGAGTACTTAAAATTAAATTACTTCTACTGAGTCCAAATCAATAAAATTATTAACAAAAAAGAAGTTTTAAATTTCACTCATGGAGTATTAATATACTTAAAGTGAATTATGAGTATCATGGTTATAGTGCATACGGTGATAATTAAGGCGCCGTTAGTTGAAGCCTAAGATAAGATACAAGATCCATTTATCAAAGACTACTTACTGGTGCATCCACCAACGACGTAGGGGTTACCCTCGTAGCCTTGGGTACAGTTGCAGAAGTACCCAGGGCCATTGGTTGATTCGACGCACCCGCTGCGGTTGCTGCGGCAGGCGTACTCAGGCTTGTTGGGTGCCTGAGCGCAGGAGATGTTATCGCGGATGGCCCAACCAAGGCTTAGCGGCATGGTCCAGTCCACCCGCTGAGGCCTGGCCTGGTTGCTGGGTATGTATGTGTAGGTCAGACTTCTTGAAGGTGTACTTGCCCTTCTCTACAACGAAGGCGTAATCGCAGGGGCAGAAGTCCAGGCTGGTGTGCGACCAGCCCATCCCAGGTCATGCGGGTGTCCGTGATGTCTGTCGGGATGCTGTGTCCGTGATGCCTGTCGGGATGCTGATATTGCAGCAGCCGACACCCGCACAGGCACCGCCCCGTAGAGCATCTGGGTCACCGGCGACGGCCATGCATCCCGTGTAGAATGTATATTTGAAGCGAGCATTTGAACTCCCACCTTGGATGTAGGCTAAGCTGTTACAGCCGAGGAGGTAGAGCTCATTCTTTGTGTCGGAGACGCGATATACACCCAATGAGCTGATATCGGCACCACCCATGCCGTTGTCGCTCCCGGTAATGTGCCCGGTGGAGTTGAAGCACTGCCATGCCACCGGAAGCAGCACCCGAGCCTCTGGAAACGGCGACACGGACAGGTTCAGCACCCGGATGTTCTTGTCAGGCGTAGGTAGCACTGGAATCTCGCCGGCGTTGCTGTTGTTGATGCAGTTGATCTCGAACCCACTGTGGGAGCAGTTAGGGCCGATGCCGAAGGGGAACGGTATCTCTACGCCTTCGCATAGCCCCTGGCATCCCGCATTCGTCGCGGCCAGGCTGTCCACGGTGGCTGCCGTTCCTGCAAGGAGCAGCACAGTCAACAAGAGTAATGATATCAGTGGGCGTCGCAGGATGATCGCTGGATTATTTGCTACTAGTTTGATGCGTGGTATGTATTACCGAGGCTAGCACCCAGCCAAAAGCTAGCCAACTGATAAGAAACAGCCAGGAAAGTGCAACGCCAGGACATCCTGTACTGCAGGAATCTAAGGTGTTAAGAATCAGATGGTCCTGCGCCGCAATTATCTTATAGTACTGTTACTGAAGGTTACATAAGCTACAATTGAGCCAAGCGTTTCGTT
The DNA here is from genome assembly GCA_015844335.1 of Chrysopogon serrulatus. NCBI lineage: Eukaryota > Viridiplantae > Streptophyta > Magnoliopsida > Poales > Poaceae > Chrysopogon > Chrysopogon serrulatus. The sequence goes on along the minus strand of JADLZL010004638.1, from coordinate 299,496 downwards.
TTTTCTGTTAGTAGACAACTTCAAAATTCATCGGTCGTCGGCCAGTCATTCATATGCACTAGACAACTGTGCAAAGACAAGCTATTTATTTATTGGCTGGACCTACTACTTGCCACAGTATGTATCTTCTTGGACCATCTCCAACTGTTTTCACGATTTACATGCTAAACCAACAAGTTTAGTAGGTTAACAAAATAATTAGGAACCTCAATAAGTGTTTCTCCTTCTCCAGTAATTTTCTATACTAGCTAGTATCCGAGATGATTTTGCATTGGAAACCCCAAAACTATTTGTAAACCAACAAATTCCATTTTATACTTTGTCTTAACGTTTTTCACCTCAAATACGATATTTTCTGGATACCATGTACTTGACCAAGTAATTCTCATGTACTATATTCCAAAGAGGTCATCACACAAATTGGACACGACATTATTATTTGTATATGTTTGAATGCTACAAAATGGATTTGTAGTAACGGGAGGCATTTTATACGGTAAAGGCGGCTTGAAATCGAGCTGCCTAGGGGCCTCTAAATCTGGTCTCCGCGGGTAGCCCAGCATTGCGGACCTGCACTACTGGATATGCTCTTTGCCGAGTGTCCCAGGCACTCGGCAAAGGCTCCTATGCATTTGGCAAAGCTTTTACAGAGTGCAACTCTTGGCAAAGAGTGCTCGGAAAAAAATCGATCGGCAAAGGCTACTTTGCCGAGTGTCCCAGGCACTTGGCAAAGGCTCCTATGCACTTGGCAAAGCCTTTACCGAGTGCAACTCTTGGCAAAGAGTGCTCGGAAAAAAATCGATCGGCAAAGGCTACTTTGCCAAGTGTCTTTTCTCAGACGCTTCGGCGAAGAGTTTGTCGAGCGTTGCCTGCGGCTCTTAGCAAACAAAAAAAGTAGCCGTCATGGCCTAAGTAACGAAGGCGTCGGTTTGTCCAGTGTCTCTCTGGCCTGCAGTCGGCAAATATTTTTTGTTTTTTAAATAATTTTCTTTGTCGAGAACCTAATTGGTCAGCACTCGGCAAAGAGTTTTCTTATTTTTTTAAATATTATTTTGCCAAGTGTCTGCTTATTTAGCGCTCGGCAAAGCTTTCTGTTTTGTTTCTAATTTCTTTGCCGAGTGTCTCCGTCTCTAGCACTAGGCAAACTTTTTTCTTTTTTTTGAATTTTCTTTGCCGAGTGTAATGGCCAATGCACTCGGCAATGTTGGGAAATACAGGTTCTGGGAGCATTTTTTTCCCAGATTTGCTGAGTGCATTGGCCTAGGGTCATTCTTTGCTGGGGGCTTGACGGTCGCACTACTGGAAACTTGAGATTCCCTGACCAACGTCAGGCAAAACTAGAATTACCCCCTGTCGAGCTAGCCCCCTGACGGTATTTTTATTTTCCCTGACGGTAAGTGCACCGTAAGAAATTTTATAGCGATATTTTTATTTTTTTATCATACGTACATTTTCATGTATTTTCCCTGACGGTAGTGCACCGTGAGGGAATTTCAAGTTTCCAGTAGTGTCGGCAAAGTGTATCTATACCGAGGGCCTGCCATTGTCGAGAGCAGCACTTGGGAAATGGCACCTTTGCCGAGTGCCCGATTTTCGGCCGTCGGCAAAGCGCGTTGCACTTGACATCGACGCTGTCTCTTGTAGTGATGCTGTCCTCTACTGTAGCTGCCGTTGGTGAAAGAATAAGCAGTGTGCAGGCACCGTGGAGGCTAGCTTCGTGATCAGTGGTTTTGCTAGTTTCATTGTACCAACTGAGCGAGTTTACCAAGCTATGGGGTTTATGTACAGGAACGGTGTTATGGGTACCACTAACTCTAGGAAATGAACTGCAATGCGAGGACCTATAGGTCATGTTTCATACATCTTATAAGCTGCTTATGATCGAAATAATATATTAGAATTGCCGAGTTTGGAAATCAATCAACATGTTTCTTTTCAACCTTCTCTATCATCGACAATTCTCCCCACAGCTTCCATTTGTACTAAAAAAACAAATAAGATGGGTCAATTCAGTTTATTTTGATAATGCTTTTATTTTGTTCGAGGAATTTCCCAGGGAAGCATTTCACTCCAGAGTTATACCAAATAAATCCATGTTGTTAGCCTAAAACCAACCAGTCCGTGTAAACTAAACTGGACATGCATGCCTACTTCAATCCCTGTAAAGAAAAACAGGAATTAAATCCCTGAAAACAAATAAGATAAAATAGATTTAGAATTATTAGCTCCATAAATTTCAAGGATATGCATGCCTACTTCGTTATCATTTGGACCTAATATATACACATACACGAGTTATAGTTGTTTTCCTTATATACATAATCTTAAATCCCATAGATAACTTCTTCGTAGATGCATTGTGAAACCAATTAGAACCAGTAGCAAGGAATGAACTCTTTAATTACATCCACAGTGGACTGTGCTATAACAATTCACTTGAATGATTACCGCAATATTTAAAAGATTGCTAAACCATATCCACTAAAAATGTCCATGGGTCGATGCAGGAGCACTAACATCGAAAAAAAGCTCTGTGCTTAGATACAATAATACAAAAAGAACCATGCTACTACGTTTTAAGAACCGAGCCACACAACGCTTTAGATTATGACTTGAACCATTACGAGTGGAGATGTACAAAAACATTAGCAACATGTGATTTAGAAGTGATATTATCCGCAATTGTCACATTTTCTAACTGTTTTTTTTTTATCAGGGAACCTACAGTGTGGCGAACCAGGGTGCATGAGCCATAATTCTTTTTGAAGAAGACTTGCTTCGATCGAGCTGGGCATTCTTTCGCTGGAAATAATGTGCCACAGTTCTGGAGGTTGGAGCCCAATTAATGGTCTGAACCAACAAAATCAGCCAACTTGTGCCGTGTTTGGATTAGAGTCAAATGGTTGCGTACAGAATTTACCATATGATCGAAAGTAAAAGCATTGTGATAGGTAGAGCACAGATCCAACTAAATGGTACTCCCTCTGTCCCTATTTAATTGTCGCCGTGGGTTTTCGTGCCACGAGTTTGACTCGATTTGTAGAAAATACGTGTAATATTTGTGTCTCTAAATAAATTTGTTAAAAAACTAGATCCAAAGATCTTTCCGATGATACTAATTATGATGCTAATCGATAATATTTATATTTATTAAAAATGCCGGTATTTGTTTTTGGGAAACGCAAGCGACAATTAAAAAGGGACGGAGGAAGTATACGTAATGTTCTGATGGCTTGTTTGGTTGCAAACAAATACACCTCGATCCACGTGATTTGGGAGTGATTTAGGTCAAATTTAAAGTAACTTTAACTTCAATCCCTCCCAAACCACATGAATTGGGGTGTATTTATAGGCAGACAAACAAGGTCTTACATTATATATGAACTATGTGCGGTGATGCACAGCGTGATATTCTCCATTTGTTGGCACATGTGGACAGGATGGTGCCTACAAGCACTGTGTTACTTGATTGTATTTCTTCTTATGCCCAATTTAAATGTGGTGATGTCCAAACCAACCTCGGGTGGTTCAAGGTTCTTCTACCGAGAAGGAATCCATCGAGGATGTACAGATAGGTTATACAGCACTGCTGAAAACCACAACCTGTGAGGCCATGATTGTTGAGTGTCTTGTAGCGGCGAGTGATCTGGTTTCACTCTGGGTTGTAAGTGAAACACCCTAGAAGAAGAACTACTACAAACAACTTCTGTGGTATTGCCACATGAGATCTTAACAACAATATAGCATCAGAAAGCACGGAAGAATTTGACCTTATATCGAGAAACAACTGAAACAAAAATTGTACATCTCAAAAGGTTATTAAACTTTGTAGTTAATAACTTTTTCATTTTAATTTATCTATCCAACAAAAATTATGTTAGAATTTGTCACGTTTGAAACTCAAAATTTTGGAATGACCTTGGATGGAGAAATGATCAAAACCAAAGTTGTATATCTTGAAAGGTTATAAAACTTTGTAGTTGATAAGTTTTTCATTTGAATTTGTTTAGGGTCCCAATTACTCATTATAAAATTAGATAAAGGCAAAATGAGTAGGAGAATGGATGGAGTGATTTAGAAGTGATTTTACCCGTAAGTGTCACATTATCCAACTATATATATATATTTTTAGGGAATCTACAGTGAGGCGAACCATGGTGCATGAACCATAATTCTTTTTATGGAGACTTGACTTCAATCAAGATGAGCATTCACTAGAAATCATGGCTACACTTCTGGAGGTTGGAGCCCAATTAACACTCTAAACCAATAAAATCAGTGAACTTGTGCCGTGCTTGGATCAGAGTCAAACAGTTGCTTACATAATTTACCTTATGATCGAAGTCAAATCATTGTGATTGGTAGCACAAATTCTACCTAATGCTATATGTAATATTCTTCAGTTATGTGAACTGTGCGCACAGTGTGATTATTCATTTGTTGGCACATGTGGACAGGCTGGTGATTAGAGCCATGTGTTACTCTATTGTATTTCTTCTTGCGTCTAATTCAGATGTAGTGATATCCAAAAAAATCTAGGTTGTTCAAGGTTCATCTACCGGAAGGAACCTATCATGGAAGTACATACAGGGTTATACACCACTGCTGAAACCACAATGTCTGCCAGGCCATCACTGTCGAGTATCTTGTAGCCACTAGTGATCCTGTTTCACTCCAGATTATAAGTGTAACACCCCAGAAGAAGAATTACTACAAACACCTTCTGGAGTATTACCACACTACACTTCAACAGGGAACATGACATCGGAGAGCGCCGAAGAATTGCCAATCATACAGATTATATGATAAAAAGAGAGACTTTACTGATAGCAAAAGATAAACAATTTCATACATTAACCATGAGCTACATGACAAAATTATAGAAGCAAAGATCCAGCTGTGATCATCACCGAAATTACATACACGTGATTATTTCTGGTGTATATCAATAAGTGTGCACTCGAACTACTAGTTCCATCTTGCCATGCATCCTTGAAACTATGTAACTAAAATGAGGGAAAAACGTATGAGGTTTAAGGAAAATCTCAGCAAAAAACTGCCTGTGCTGGGTTATTTAAATCACCGTTTGATCAGGCTACAAATTTTAAATAGTTGTTTATTAATTGAAACATGATGGGTCAATTCAGTTTATTTTAATAACGTTTTACTTGGTTTGAGGAACTTCAAATGGATGTGTTTCTCACCAGATCTACAACAAACAGGTCCATATTGCTAGTCTAAAGCCAACCAGTCCAATGCCGTGAGGCCATTGTCATACCTTCCGTGCCGCCATCTAAGTTGGGCCTCTTACAGTTTTGCCTCCGTTGCTGCATCAGTCCAACGGAGTCATGGCAGCTGCTCTGGCTCGGGTGTGGCTTTCGTCGCTGGAGGATTGAGAGATTTAGAAGAATCTGGGGGCCCCCTCACAGCTGAGCCCTCCACGGTGCTACCTCAGCACGGTGATGGCAATAAGGAAGCCTAGGTTGATCTCCACGGCGATGGCGCCCTATCTGCACGCTCCATGGCCATGGCGAGTAGGAGGTCTCCCTTCTACATGCATTGCTCACTCCCGGCACACGCATGCAACGGTGGGAGACGGTGTCCAGTAGAAGAAGCAAGCAGCAGAAAAAGATGCACTGCCCGCTCCCAGCAGAAGCATCGGCTGGAGGCATGGAGATGGTGTCCAGTAGCAGCAGAAAAAATAGACTAAAAGTTGTCCAAAGCAAGAGTCGAGCAGTGGAGACTGGAGAGACAGCGTGATGGGAAGTAAACTGTGACTAGCACATGCCGCTGCCCGCGGTAGTAGCTCACCGTTAATTTTTATTCTGCTGGCACAAGCGAGGCAGCTAGGGAAAGCGAAGGCCAGTCTAAATGCATGATTTCACTTCCCGGTTTTCAAGACATGAAACAAACGAATGAAACTAGTCTCTCTCTCAATAAATCATTTCACCGCACAGTTTCCAAGTTTATTTTAGCCTTTTTTTGGCCCCACCAATCTCTCCCTGTTTTCTCTTTCTCCCCACCGTGACCGTGGCTGAGCTCGTGGTGAAGCGCGGGGGCACGGCCGAGCCCGTGGGCGAAGGCGTGGGCGTGGCCGTGCTCACCACAGCGGCGACCAGCACGCATCGGCGGAGCGCGCAGCGCAGCGGGGCGGGCACACGCGGGCGGAGTTCGAACGCGCAGCAGCGCGCGATGGCGGAGCACGGGGGGCCGAAGCGTGCGGCTGCCCGCGACGGGCGGCGGAGCTTCACGGGGCCCGAGCGCGGGGCTGAGTGCGCAGCGGAGCTTCGCGGGGTCGCGCGCGGGCGGTCCGCGCGACGGCGACGGCGCGCCAAGGGGCCGAAGCGCGGTGGCCCGCAACGGCGACGGCGCTCGCGGGGCCGAGCGGTGGCTCCGCGACGGCGGCGGGCGCTGCAGGGCCGAGCGCACGGTGGCTCGTGATAGCAGCGGAGGAGCGCCCCACGGTGGCGGCGGGCGCGCCATGCTGAGCGCATGACGAGCGGCGGAGCTTGCAGCGCCATGACGGCGGCCTGCTCGCGGCGGCGGGCGCGCTCTGCTCGCGGGGGGGGAGGCGTCCCTTGGTTGCGATGAAACGTCCGACTCCTCAATGCGGATTTCGTGCGGGTTTCATTGCGTTGGAAACAACGCCCAACTCGTGTCGTGGGGATGACGAAACTTTTATCTTCTCTCTCCTCCCAGTTTTATGCAAAAAGCTGATGTGTCACCCTATTAAATATGCATGAAACCCCCCCATGAAACCCCATTGAGACTGGCCGAAGCGTGTTCCTTTTGTTTTTGTCAGGGAATCTACAGTACTTCGTACCTTGGTGCATGAGCCTTCTTTTTGACGAAGACTTGACTTTGATCGAGATGAACAATCACTAGAAATCACGGGGCACAGTTCTGGAGGTTGGAGATTAATAGTCTGAACTAATAAAATCAGCAAATTTGTGTCGGGTTGGATCAGAGTCAAACGGTTGCATACATAATTTACCTTATAAACAAAGTCAAAGCATTCTGATAGGTAGCAGCACACATCCTACGTAATACTGAATGGTATATGTAATATTCTTCTGTTATATGAACGGTGCACACGGTGAGTCACAACGTGAGATTCTTCATTTGTTGGCACATTAGGACAGGCTGGTGCTTTGGAACAATTTGTAATGTATTTCATTTTCTCATTTTTCTAATTTAGATTTAGTTGTCCGAACTAACCTAGGCTTGTTCAAGGAAGTAACGGATTCGAGGAATTACACATAGGGTTATACACGCCTGCTGAAACCACAACCTGCCAGGTCATCATTGTCAAGTGTCTTATAGCCAGTAGTGATCCAATTTCATTCCGTGTTATGTCTAGCACCCCAAAAGAACTACTACAAACACTTTCTGTAGTATTACCACATCTCGAAGCTTGCATCTCATGGCAAAGCTAAGTCGAGAAGGCGCTGAGTCTATTGGATTGACGAAGAAAACATTGCAGCCCCTGGAGGATATTTGAGTTGTGGGTTTTGTCTTTTTGAAGGAGCTGGTTGGGCAACCATCCATAGTATGTGTGCCTCTCATTTCTGTGGTGTTGACAGGAGGCTAGGGTTAGAGTGGCTTGTGTCCTTGAGCTTTTTGTCATCTTAGCTTTAATTTGGCTAGGAGTGGCTTCAAATCCAACACCTTGAGCTAATCAAAGGATCAATACCATGATCAACTCGTTCTCATCTCCTAATTTGAAGTGTTTCTTTTACTATGATTTCTGAGCTAATTTTGGGGTTTTTGCTTCGTCAGCTGTGGCTACGTTCCGAGTGAAATTTTTTGGAGCAAAATATTGTTTCTAGGACATGTGTGAACATGGCTAGGGTGATTCCCTAAAAAAATCTCACTCGAGCACCACAAATTTGAGTTCCTTCGAAAATCGCCCATTTTTCTATGTATTTTCGTTTCCCTGAAATTTGTGCCAAAGATTTAACCTTTTTGGGGTGGTTTTTGTTGGGAATGGATAGCTTGTGATCGATGGCATGAGGCCTTGTTTCAAAATCTCAGTTCAATCCATCTCGTTTTGATGGGTTCTGATTTTTTTGGAGAAACTTAAGTTGCGTACAGCGCGTTGTTTCTAAAACTTTGGCTTTCACGGATAGCAACTGGCCTCCAGTAGACTGGCTTTTTCTCTCTCTGCCTCCAGCGATTGAGCAGCTGGTAAGCACCATAGCTGGGTGGGTGGCTATAGCTTCAGTACATCAACAGCAGCCCCATTCATCATTCAGGTTTACAATGCATTCGATTTAGCAGAAGCAGCTGTGCAGTTTTGCAACAGTAGTGCAGCCACCAATCAGCTAATATATTCACACAAATGAATATGGAGTTATGCTCCGGTGAACCTCTCAAAATTAATTTGCACGGATCTTAAAGCAACCTAGTATTAAACAGTTTTTAAAATGAATTAACCCACGGGTCTGCAATAGGCCTGGCCCCATATCCATACCCATACTGAGCCCGGCCATGTCCACCGGTTCGGATTATCATGGGCGGTGATCCGTTGCTATTTCTTGTTTGGTCTTCGTCTAACCGGGGCCGGCAGCAGAGGCTCCGAGTCGTCGATAGTGCGGCCGCATCGGACTTGCGGCAGGGTGAGAGTATGCGTGCTGGAAGCGGCCGGTCAGCTCAGCGCTGCCAGCTCCGACTGCCTGAGGGGCGCGGCGATAGACAGGAAGAGCCGCAGAAGGTTCACGCATGCCTCCGCATCGACCTGCACGGCAGCCTCAAGACCCCACCACAATTTTGTACTTCCATCATACAATGGCAGCATGAGCGATTGCTATATGAGACTTGAGAACTGGAGAGGGTGCTCGGAATGGCGCTGTGTGTCCCAACCCGCGAAATGTTGTCGCTGCCATCCGTCCAACGCACGTTGAACGCGGAACGCTCGTACCCTGCCACCATGGTGCTAGGCGTGCTGTGCTGTGCTGTTAATTGGACGAGAGAAGGAACAGGTGACAGTGACATATCAAAGTAGTGATCCTGTGATCCATAATAATCGGAATGGGTGGGCCTGGGCTGGATTTGATGGATAGGATCGGCCCCTACAAGGCCGTGCGTTAATTAATATTAATTACTTTAAGATGTGTGCAAAGTTTTTTGGAAGGTTCACCAGGGCAAAACTCATGAATATATTGCAAACCTGAATGAGTGGTTTTTTGCAGACTTAAAGACATTGTGGTCAAACAGCCTCGGCTTCACGTCGGTGGGGAATGAACGGAAGCAGCAGTCTCCTCCTTGGAACACGGCGACAACTTCCTACACGGATGTATAGCCATGTCACATGTCAGTTAGATGGTGCGTGAGAATGAGACGCCGATCGATCATTTCATCGGCCAAGATGTATATGTTCATCACCCAGTATGCTTGCTGTCAACCTTGACAACGTAGTAGCTGCCGGATGACGGTGGCGTATAGTTGGGGGGGTGGGGGGGTGTAAGAGGTACCGGCCGGCGCCGAAGCCTGCCGCCGCCGAAGGGCATTTAGGTCATAAAACATAACTGTTAGCAATCTCTCCAACTCAATGCAAATAAGCACTTGTACTGATATGTGATACAATATGGAAGAAGAAGAAAAGCTGGGGACAGGAAGCAAGTAGGGGAATCCAAGTGGAGCAGACTGAGATGGGGAACCAGAGGAGGAAGATGAGACAGTTCTTTGGATAATTCTTCGACCCCTCAACCTTCCCTTGCCTTCTTGCCTTTGTACTGTTCCAGCAAAGACAGAACTGGGCTGAAGACCCAGGCCCATGCAACAGCCTAGCCATATCTAGTATCTGACATTAACTCAATCAGAGTCTCCGAGACAACATCGATACATGTCCCAAAATCCTCAAATGGATCAGAGCTGCTGCCCTGCGACATGGAGCGACATGGAGAGCTGCTGGTTCTCCGAAAATGAGTAGTCCATGAAGCATTGAAGATCCATAGTGAAGGTGGGACTTATAGTGCGGGCTCCATAATTTATCATTCACTTTTGCAAGGATCAGTGCAGGCAACCATTATTAGGTTGACATGTCTTGCACCTGTAGCATCTTGGATGTGTGAATCAGCTGGTAGTAGCCAAATATCAACTCCATCAACAAGGTACATGGATTAAGAGCGTAGATCTAACATGACTCTACCCCTTTGATTACACATATATTTATCTCTTCCATAAATACAGTCTATAATCCGTCCTACAACTCTAGCTTGTGTATTTATATGGAGTCCAAACTATTTGTTTTCCAATCAATAGGATTATCCAGAAACATGCATGAATTGGGCTAGGCTAGAAAAAAAGGCTACATTGAAACAAGTTAATTCAATGATGACCTTCCATAGATTCATAAATATTGTTTGCAGTTAACGTTGTAAAACATAAGAGCTTGAATACCACATTTACGTAATCCCAGAAACATGGTCAATATAGAGACAAATACCTAATTATAGAACATTACATTGTCTTAAAACATCGCTGACACATACAATAATCATTTACATCGTGCATGTCTTCACTCATGACAGAAAATAAAAGACACAGATAGCCTTTTTATCTTGTGGCTTGTGCAACACTCTAGATGTTTTGTTTGTGATAGATTCAACTTTTACGTAGTGCATCGACCATAATGATATCAAAAGTCTAATACTACAAGCTTCTAGAGCAAACTCAATAATGATAGTTTGCTAACTTGTGGAGTGTTTTCTTCTAGTTCACATTCGACTTCGTAGTCACATTCGTACAGAATCATTTACAGAGGGAGCTCAATCAAATACCCTTTCATGGCCCCTCGTCGGTTTTCTTCCCAGGAATCTTTCAATATTACAAGTGCACTTGCTACGCTCGACATAGCTGGTCTTTCATCAACATCTTCCTTTAAACACTTCATGGCCAGTATGCCAATTTCGTCAAGGATAGGAATATCTTCTTCTACAGCAATATCCTTGTCAAACAACACCTTTCCAGTTTTATACTGTTCATAAACTTTTTTAAACTCCTTGACGAGACTGATTTCACCATATCCAGCGGGGTTTCTAGATATCAGCTCTAAGAGAACAATCCCGAAGCTATAAACATCATTTTTTGGAGTTAACCTCCCTGTATTCTTGTACACTGGATCCATGTAAGACAAACACCCTATCACATTCATGGTATAATCCTTGCCTGGTTCAAAAACCTTTGATAAACCAAAATCCGAGATTTTTGGAACAAACCCATCGTCGAGGAGTATGTTGTCTGGTTTGACATCTGCATGTTGTATGCCATTCTCTGTGTAGGAGTGCATGTATGCTAAACCTTGAGCTGATCCAATGGCAATGTCCAAACGTGTCCTAAGTGTGAGAGGCTCACGCTGCTGATCATTATTGTTGCCATGGAGAATGTCTTTGAGACTTCCTTTAGCAGCATATTCATATACCAGCAATGGAACATCAACCCTCAAGCAGCAACCCAAGAGCTTGAGAATGTTCCTGTGCATCATCCTTGATTGGATTTCCACTTCCTGCACAAACTTATCTAGTGTACCTTCAGTTACCTCATTTGAGGCCTTAACTGCCACCTCGGTCTGGTCAGATAAAGTCCCTTTGTGAACTTCACCAAAGCCTCCCTTGCCAAGAGGCAGCGAATTGTTCATGGTAATTTTATCAACTTCATCCTTTGTGAATAATATTAGGGTTTTCACATTTTTAAGTCTCTCACTTCCATTCTTTTTTTCAATTGCTTCCAGTTCTCTCTCCTTTGCCTTTTGCTCTATTCGCTTCAGCATATAGCATACCCCAGTTCCAAGTATAATAAAAAATAAGACCGAAATACCAACAGTGATTCCTGTAGACAACATTTATACAAATATGAGGCTACTGTATCAATAGTTGTAATTCATGTAAACAACATAGTTGTCCTAACAAACTGGGATTATTTTATTGAAATAACCAAGCAGTCTTTTGTTTTCAGAACTAATGACAAAAAAATGTCCACAGCAGCATAGGTACATCAAATAATTTGGGTGGAATGATCTCAATGACAAAGGAGAATTCACAAAATTACTACCATTTCTATTTACAATAGTGCCTTTTAAATGGTAATTACACCTAACTTGGCGCCTAAGATAGCTATGCACTTCGCCATCGAGCTGTTTTACAATGGTTCGGAAAGTACCACCGATACTTAGAGGTAGTTTGATTGTTCTATTTTCTAGCCATTTCATTAAGTGAGATGATTAATTTTTAGAAAAATATTTTTCATTATTGAGAGTAAAATTGTCTGGGCATCACGCATGTACAGCACAACAGACCAATGAGACCAAAACAAGTTTGGAACGCTTATTAGAGAATCGATTTTAATTTGATCAGAATTTTTTCATAAGTTGGGATCTAAAGAATATGCCCATAGATTATCTGTCCTTATCTGTCCTGGGTATAAAATGACCTGCATGCCCCTGGGACTAATGATATATAACTTATTTGTTGACAAAGTACATACTATATAGAGGTAGTTATAACATATTTTATATAACAATATTTTTTTAATTTACTATTTAATAGAAAGTTTTTCACAGTGTCAGGGGACAAGATGTGTTAGGACACATGGGCTTTTTTGTATTTCGTTGCTCTCCGAAGGTTTCACTCTTGCATCCGAAATCTTTTAATACAGGGGACAAGACGTGTCATGGGAAAAGACAAGAAAATACGGTCGGTCTGGGGATTTTGCCCACCGGCGCCGTGCCCACACATGCAGAGGGAGTGAGGGGCAAGTGATGGAAAAAGGCCTGCGGTGCAGGAAATGCGGGGATGGTCACACGATACAAGGAACATGGGACAGCGTTGAAAGGCGGATTTCTTCTATTGCCACAGTACAAAAGGTCAAGAAATAATCAAAAGGTGTTTGAGGGATTTGCAATTATTGGGATTCTCCCCATGCCTTGGTCTGATCAAAAGGAACAGAGGGGTTAACTTTTGGAAGGAGAAGCATATCATTTCACATCTGCTTGTTTTTTCTGGACTCCGGACCGTGGACCGTTTCTCCTCGACTTCCAATCTTGCTGCCGTCGACCTTGCAGCCATGAATCCTATGTATCAGATCCCTGGCCTGTCACCTTTACTGAATTGATATGTTTTGAGAAAGGAAGGCATAGAAAGGGTAAAGAAACAAACAAAAAAAGAAGGCAATTGGACAAATCCAAGAAGGTACATATGGGCTGTATGATCTGATGTTGTCCAAGTATCAAGAAGGCAAACATATATTAGATGATCAAATGATGCATGGATGCACGCACTGGGGTACTCAAGTGCTGAAAAGGAGGAGGAGGAGGAGGAGGAGGAGGAGGAAGAAAAAAAAAAAAAAAGGTAATGATCTAACAAAAATAGCCAGAGTCAGCGATCTATTTGCCAGCCCCTCAACTTCCATTATTAGAGGCGACAAGAGTTACAATCTCCTCTAAAGAATATGTCATGGTGCCTCAAAACTTTATGTAGTAGTCTAAAACGGTTTGTCTAGCACTATGTAAATGTTTAATATATAAGTATAAAAGAATCCTGACGGCCATTAGGAAAAAGTATGGAGACTAATAATAATGAAGATCTAGTGTTGGTAACAAAAATGACTAGTATAATTAGTTCATGCTAATATGGCCGTGAAACCTGTGTGAAGTATGCGAGAACCAATTTAATCTGTTTAGATGATATTTTGGCTTCATGAATTTAAATTCATAAAATAAAAAACGAATAAATTAAACACATTTTATCCAAAAGAAAAACAAATAGTTTGCCATGTCATAGCGGTTAATTATATATACTAGAGAAAAGTTTAAAGATTAATGTGTGGATACCTATGGCACGCTTTGCTGTACCAGAAAGTTTTGGATGGCATGGCTTTTCCTTTGGATCACCATCGCTCTCATACCCAGGACGACACTTGCATTCGTAAGATCCATCATTGTCCTTGCACTCGCCGTGGCAAGGAAACTCATCTGGCCGTATACATTCATTTATATCTGCAAAAGAGTGCAAGTCAGAAATACTATCCAAGCTTCATGAGCACTTAGATTTGGCTCGGCTACTGATAATTTTGTGAAACAAGATGCATGCATATAGGCAGATGACTTACTGGAGCATCCATCAAGGACATAGGGGTTACCCTCGTAGCCTTTGGTACAATTGCAGAAATACCCCGGGCCATTGGTTGAGTCGACGCACTCGCTGCGGTTGCTGCGGCAGGCATACTCATGATCAGGCTTGTTGGGCGCCTGAGCACAGGAGATGGAAGTCGTCGAGCCGTTGTCACGGATGGCCCAGTCAAGGCTCAGCGGCATGGTCCAGTCCACAACCAGAGGCGTGGTCTGGTTGTTGGGTATGTGTGTGGATAGAAGGTCGGATGCCTTGAAGGTGTAGTTGCCCTTCTCCACGATGAAGGCATAGTCGCAGGGACAAAACTCCTGATTGGCGTGCGAAAAGGAGCCGCTTGTTGACATGGTCATGGTGGTGTCCGTGAATCCTGGCGGGATGTCGGCCTGGCAGCAGCCGAGGCTCGCACATGTACCATCCCGTGGGTCGGCGGCGTCATTAGTGACGGCGACGCATCCCGCATAGTATTTGTACCGGAAGCGGCCGCTATGCCACCTCACGCCATTGGCATAGATGAAGGTATTGCAGCCGAGGACGAACAGCTCATTGCGTGTGTTGGAGATGCGATACACGCCTTCCGGGTTGAAGTTGACGTCGCCCGTGTAGCTCCCAATGACATCTCCGGTGGAGTTGAAGCACTGCCATGCCACCGGAACGGCGACACAGACAGGTGCAACACACGGATGTTCTGGTCTGGCGTACGTAGAACTGGAATCTCGCCGGAGCTGCCGTTGTTGATGCAGTCGATCTCAAACCCTTTGCGGGAGCAGCCGGTGGTGATACCGAATGGGTACGGTATCTCCACGCCTCCGCAGAGAGCCTGGCAGCCCGGAATCGCGGAGATGCTACCCGCGGTGGCTGCCGTTGCTGCAAGGAGCAGCATCGGCAACAAGAGTGATGACATTGGCGAAGACGACATGCGTCCTGCAAGGTCAATGCAGCTGGTTCTGGTGTGTGATCAGTGGAGGTTCCTGTTTTAGATGGTATCCCCATGGTTAGCCTCCCCGGTGGTTTAAATAGACGAACTAGGCCAACTGATTCCTGTGAAACTGCAAGGGAAGTGCAATAATGCAAGGACAATCGATGGTCCTTCAGCATGATTGACTTAATATTGATGTCTACATCAGGTCCTTCTGTTCTAGCTAGGCTTCATCATCAAATAATCTATACCATGTATATCAATGGAAACAACCTCCGCAATTGACCTACTACATCCATATATATGTGTCTATTAATTTATAGTTTCGACCATTATAAACTCCTTACATTACTTCATACCCGCAGCAACGCGTGGGGCATCCTACTAGTTATAATAATTTACAAGTCATCATCCATGTGTAGGTCAGTCGTCCATGTATACATATACATACTAGACGACGACAGAACTACGAGAGCTTCAATTCTTGTATGTGTGTATCTCCTTCTTTTAGCATCTTCATAAGTCCTCATCACTGTCTCCTGTTATTAGCACAATAATTAAGCATCTATACTGTACTTGATGACAACTTTACAATATCTACCCTAGTACTCCATGCCGCACAGGTCAGTGGAGTCCGACTCAGCATTAATTTCCATTTGTTTTTGACTTCTACACAATGCGCCCTTATTTGGTCTACTCCTGCTCTAGACAAAGTATACGTCAATTATAAGGCAAATAAAGCTCCACAGGGAAACTTCTTACTGACACTCTTCCCGTGTTTGTTCTTGTTTCTGAACTCAAAAGTATTGCGTGTTGTTATGGTGGAGAAATTCTCTTTGTCCGTTTGCCCTTCAGGATCTGATAAACTGAAAGTAGCTGGTGCTGGGTCACCATCCGCGTACAAATATGAATTCTCAACACGCCTGCAGTTGACTCACTGATGGGGTCATTTCTAATGTATCGAATTGATGATCGGCTATTCTACAGTTGCTGATAAGTGCTGAGATCACATTCAGCTGACACTATTACAGACGATGCAGCAATCCGCGCTCATGGAGCTTGATCGCAATATATAGAATCTCGCAGTTGTACACGACCAGGGTTAGTTTCACCTAGAGCAGAACACCCATTAACTCACTATATTTGCAGTACTCCCTCCGTATAGGAATTAGATATCATTTAAGACAGTGACACGGTCTCCAAAGTAAAACTTAAGGTTAATATTTTATAAAAATACTTATCACAAAGTGATATATTTATACTTTTATAAAAGTATTTTTCAAGACAAATCTATTTATATAGTTTTTACATTTCCAAACTCAACAACTTAAAAGTTATTCATGATTTATGTTTCCAATGTTTGACCCAAACCTTGTCCAAATTGACATCTAATTTCTATATGGAGGAAGTACACAAATAGGAACATTTAATTCGTTGGAACACACACATCACTACTGTAGAATCGACGATCATTGCTGGACCATTTAAAATTGAAATTAATAGAGGTATTATGCCGCTCCGGGAGTGATAGATATTTATCAGTGCCAGTAACACACAATATGACTGTGCGAAGAAGTATTCTATTCCCTCTGTTCCTAAAACGATTAATTTCTAGAACTGTTAAGTCAAACCATTTAAGCTTTGACCAAATTTCTAGATAAACATCAAGATTTATAATACCAAATTAATATAATTAAATATGTTTTATGTCACACGTCCAATATGGGCAGTGACCGATGCCACAATAAACGGCCTGTCGAGCCAGTCCAGGCCCAAGAAGAGGGCGCCGCCTCGCTTGCAACTGCCCTAGGGGGCCTCGCGGCCTGCCCTAGGGGTGCGCGCCCAAAGAAGAGAGAGGCGGCCCGGCCGCCGTCGCTGCCTTCTTTCCACGTTATTCGCAGCTACCATATCTAGATATTCGCTGCTACCACAATAAAGTTCAACAAGAAGTCAAGAACAAAACAGCAGAGAGCATGGACCGCATTGCCGATCATATAGATTATAAGATAAAAGGAGACTTTACTGGTAGCGAAAAAATAAACAATTCCACATATTAACCATGAGCTACACATGATAAAATGATAGAAGCAAAGATCCAACTATGACCATCACTAAATTTATGACACACATGATTATTTTGGGTGAATATCGATAAGTGTACACTCGTGCTGCTACTCTCATCCCACCTAGCATCCATGAAACTATATATGTACCTGAGATGGGCAAACAAGCGTATGTGATTTGACGAAAATCTCAGCAAGTGAACTGTCTCGACTGAGCTAATTAAAGCACTATTTTACTTATCTACAAATTTAAAATTGTTGAGTACACTACTATAGAAATGATTAACCAAGGTGCACATCACAACCACCTCGAACAAAACTGGTCAAGGTAAATGAAATCTTTTCCGAGGTGGTTCGATGTCCGCCTTGGTAAATCAAATAAAAAACAACAAAAGGAAAACACGTTGATAAGCCCAGCGAGCCCATCCACAAGCCCACTGAGCCCATCCACACACCACTGTCGCCATCGCTAGCTGGATCTATCGCTAGGGCGCATCCTCCACTATCGAGCCATATTTGGCCTTGAAAGGACCTTGATGTCGCTAAGGAGGCTTAGAGAGGGGGGGTGAATAGGCCTACTAAAATTTAGCTCAAATAGAAATCAAAACTCAAGCCAGTGAGGCCTTCTTTTGAGGCCAGTGCTACTTCCCTGCAATCGTGAGTCCAACACAGCCTAAACTTTGAGAATTTATACTAGAGATGCTCAGTAACGACCCTGCAAAACTCAACTTGAAACTTGATCAGATCAGAGTGCGGCACTGCCGCTCCTATAGTGCGGCACTGCCTCATCAGCGCAGAAGGCACTTGGCACAACTCAAAATATAACCAATGAGATCAGATCAGGTAAAGTTTCAAGGTTCCTGCAGTTATATATCTCACAGATCGATGGCTAAAAGGGTATATCAAGTATAGCAAAGTAGATCGATCACAAATCCTAATATCACCTCAACAACAATATGAAATGCAAGAATGTAAATCAGCACACAGTATTTATCCCGTGGTTCAGCATCGCCACAAAGGCTGGCCTACTCCACGTTGTTGAGGTATCCACACAAGGATTGGCTCACCACAAAGGCTAGCCTTGCCCTCGGTCTCAAGTCAAGAGAGTTAACTCTTGAGATGAGAGGTTTTCATTAAATCAAATGGGCAATACAAACTGTCCCGCAGCTCACCACAAGCACGGGAGCTTGCCGGGCGACGCCTAGCCGTCTAGGAGGCTTCACCTCCAAGAGTAATAGATGCACAACGAAGATTGACGAAGCCCAGCAAGTGCTCAAGGTTAGAATTGCTCTAATCTGCTCTCTATTGCTTAATCACTCAGCCCCAACTTTTAATCGTGCACTAAGCACTTCACTCTCACAAAGAGAGAGTTGGGAGAGCTCTCAAATGGCTTTGGAAAGGATTGGCAATGTCTGGAATATCAGCAGCACGACCAGGTGGCGTGGGGTGGGTGTTTATAGCCACCCCACTCAAACTAGCCATTTGAATTAGAGAACTAGCCGTTAGTTCTGTACAGGTGCGCCACTGCCGCACTTGAGGTGCGGCACTACCGCCCTCCTAGAATCAGCACAGGTTAGCTTACGAAAACCGCCATAACTTTTTACTCTGAACTCCGTTTTCAATGATTTTAGACATTTTGGAAAACTTGTTTCGAGGGCTATTCTGCCCAGCAGAGAACAAGCCCAAGATCAACAAGTGTAAGTATAGTGCTAAGTGTTTTCTCTCATGTTAGCACTCGGGTTTGGTTAGTTTGAGCACTTGAGACTTGTCTATGATTCGTATTACATCCCCCTTGATAGTACGGTATACCTAAACTCAAGATAAAGAAAATATAACCATTTAAACCACTTGAGTCTTCAATATCTTCATATGCCATTTCTTCTCAATATCACTACATAAAGGGTTGCAATCATTTTTGTCTCATCTCTTCGAGCAAACACACCTTGAGCATATGACTTGAACCATTTCAACACATATGAGTTCAACTTTATGGCTTCAAGTCACTTTCACTAATGATTTGATCCTCAGCATAATATGACTCCTCATAGCTTGATTTGTTCCTCGACTCAATGCAAGTACTCTCTTCCTTCGCTTAGTCCCTCGAAGCCCTTTCCTTGCTATCTTCACCTTATCAAGCCACACTCAAGTCACACCATATTAAGTATGCATTGAAAACCATATCTTCAATATTATGATTCTTGCTTGAATATCTTCTAGATATGAATGTTGAGATCAGTCAAGCTTTAGTTTGACTCACATAGAGACATACATGGATCAATCATCAATATGGTCAAGCCAATTCATGATTTCTCAAATCCTCTTCATTTTGGCTTGATACTCCCATCATTCACTTTATTATCAAACTCTTCTTGTTCATGCAAAGCAAGCCATCATTAAAACTAATCCAAAGTCATCAACTCATGTCTTTTTTACCGTTCACCAAATATACTTGCTTTCACATGATGCTATGATATCCCACAATATAGAAGCCATTTCATTGATTCCATTTGCATTGTTTTCTTTTGCTTGAACTAGATTGTTTCCATTCTCTTCTAGTACAACAATACACAACTTTGGCTTTCAATTCAACACTGTGTGGAATACCATCAAGTTTGCCTTAGTTGAACCTTTGAATATCTTGTTGTATAATATTCATATATATGTACTATAATTGATTTCCTGCTCAACACTTAGTAAACTTGTTAGACCTTTAATTGAGTTGTCATTCAATTCACCAAAACCCACTAAGGGCTAGATGCACTTACAATCTCCCACTTTTTGGTGATTGATGACAACACAATTAAAGCTTACAAGAGATTGATATATAATAAGATTTTGAATCCTAAGATATAATGAGCTCCCCCTAAATGTGTGCATGGAATGGAATTCAGATTTTGGCCTCAAATACCAAATGCACATATTTAAGATGAAGTGTGGGATCTCTTCTATATCTTAACATTCGTGGGGTGCAAGGTGTCAACATGATAAACATGATGCTCATGACAATTATGCAGATCAGAGATAAATGCTACTGCTGCATAAAGCGGCACTGCCGCTCCAAGGTGCGGCGCTACCGCTCCTGAGACTGACAGCACAAATGTGGAAGCCAAGCACCATTCAACACATGAATGCCACACACTAGCATAAATTGTCCTTATCAAGAGCATCAATTTAAACTATCCTTGCACATGTCACACACAATTTTTAAAGTCTTATATGCCTCTCCTTTACCCCCTTAAATCCACGTATCAATCTCTTTCTCCCAATATTTCTCCCCTTTGGCATTAATCTCCAAAAAGGATCTCTCCACCGAAAGGAAGAAATACGGGTAGGTAAAGGTTTAGCATATAGGATTTCTCTTCTAATCTTTCTAACCAAACAAAGTATGCAACAATGTAAGTCAAAGATTCTTAAGAAATTAGCATATTTAGCTCATACCTCACTTAGATAACACTTTTAATATAAGACAAACTCACTCTATCACCACAAGAGGTATCAACCAAATATCTAACTCATTCTCTAATCGTTATCACAAGAACAAACTTATGGTGTGACTCAAAATATTGCATACACATGCACATACTAGCATGTAAGGGCCTAGATGCATAAAGGTAATACAAGAGTTCATAGAGCGATATACCTTTGCTCTAAGCCTCACAATCTCTATTTTGATCATGAATTTTTGAATTTAGTGCTTTGATGGGCTCACTTCTTTACATACTGCAGAATGGGTTTAGTTGTGCCCATCTCTCTTCATCATGACCTTCATGAAGATATCATAAACTTGTGCTTGATCTCAATTGAAAGCCTATTGCTAGCTCTTGTTGTCATTTTGAGATACCAATTGAAGACATATTTCTTGATATATCATAATAAAAGATTATCCACCAATACCGATTGAAATATGATCTTCACAAGTTTGACACCAATCTGAAGGAGTCCTCACAAGTTGATGCCATTTAAAATGAATGCTTGTATCTCATAATGTCACCTAGAGAATGCTCACAAAGACAAGAGATAGCATTAAATTGCACAAGCTATAGTTTTACAACTAGTGACCATTTTGGATGTGAAGGCATGTTGATCACTAATTGCAAAACCTCATAATATAGACTAAATTCTCCCTTTTTTTTGATGGTGCATACATGTATATATGGAAGGCAAAAACATATGCACATTTTGGTCCACAAAGTCCAAATAAGGAAATTTAAGCTATATTATGGAGAGTAGCTACATAGAGATAAAATTGCAATCCAAAAAAATATGAGAGACCACTTTTACCAATTTAGATTGATTTAATGTAGCATATCCATGAGAAACTCATTCTCACCAAGAGACTACACAAATTCACTAGAAGAAAAAGTTAGTCTCAAAAGACACAAGACAATGAGCTCCCCCTTAATATATGCATCAAGTACTCGAATTACTTGTAAAATACACTTGAATCAGTTTAAGAGTCTACATGAGTCATCGTATATCTTGGTCAAGGCACGATAAATTTACATCAATTGAAATTATGCCAAGAAAACATACCACCACCAAGTTAGATAGATCATCACATAGATTTTCATTCACATGCCCATCATAAGTGAGACTTCAATGATTTAGATAGCTACAGTTCTCACTTGATGACTTATGAATTAGAGCTCTTATAATCATTCAAGATCCATGTCAGGTTCCTAGTTTCTTCTTTACCATTCTTTGTTGACAAGATCCTGGGTGATCAATGAGATGGATCATATGCACTTGATGAGCTCTAGAGTGGAGAACTTAACAATGAACGTCCAAACTTCAATTATTTTCTCCAACTCATTCAAATCTGGTTCCACTAAAGGATTAGGGCATTCAACAGTAAACCAGAAGCACTTGGTTTATAAAGACCAAGACTGTCCTAGAGTAATGGTGAAGTACCAAGAGAATCCAAAGAAACCATCCATCCTCCTTTCTCCAAGTGTGAGACAATACAATCATATATTCAACAGAACCATTTGTCCCACAAAGCATAGGCTAAACTCCCCCTCAATTTATGCATACAAGAGCACACAAAGTCCACTTATGCACATCAACAATATGAGGTCAAGAGGGAAGTTTTTACTAGAGACCAACTGCTTTTAAACTCTTTCAAACTACTTGCAGTCCAATTAGTTTTAGCCAGTTCTACTCGGACTGATTTCAGCAAGCTCCAACTGATTATAACCCATTTCTGCCCCTTGTTTCTGCTGAATAGATGGGTTCAACTAGCTGCAACTTTTGATAAGTTTTTGTTGCTGATCTCTAACTTTGTTGCAACTAATTTTATCCACTAGCAATTGCTTTCAGCCGGTTTCAGTTGGTTGCAACTACTTGCTGCTTTGCTTGCATATTTGATTGCAACTGATTTTAGCTGTTTTGGATGTCTTCTCTTGAATTCATTGAAACCTGATTTTGATCTTCATCTTAAACTTGAGAATCGGTCCAAGGCCACACTGATGTTTCTCAACTTTACTTAATCTTCATGACCAACTTGAGAGCCAACTTAATCTTGCTATTGTAATGCAATCCAATTCTAAACAGCCAGTTTTCAGATTCTGTCCACCTCAGAGAAAAATCCATATCTCTCAGACCACCAGTCTAATATGCATGAAATTTGGTAGAGATGTGTATCTATGAGTTCTTTAACTGCTATAAAAATTTTAGCCCATTTAGACTCCACTTGATCGGTCAAATCAATTATCTACCAAAACAACTCAGGTCTGAAACTGCACTGCTGAAACTAAAAGAATTCATCTCAAAATTGAAGTTCTTATAAACCAATCTTCTTTCCAATTGCACAACAACAAGTATTATATGTATGCAGCATGCTCACAAAGTTTCAGGTCAATCCCTCAGTAGTTGAACATCCAAATCCATATGCTTGAAAATAGTCAATTCAGTTCATGCCTGAAAACAGTCGATTCAGTTCAAAACAGTCGATTCAGTTCATGCCTGAAAACAGTCGATTCAGTTGAAAACAGTCGATTCAGTGCTTTAATTTTTAGGACAGATTTGATGATTCACAAATCTTCTCTTCTTCTTGTCCAATCTTGAGGTGAATTTGGTTAAGAGTGCTCACAAGACATAATTACCATTCGGTCCTCTTATCAATGTTTATAATCTTGTGAGTTTATCTAATATAGCTTTTCGAACTCACTCTCAATATTGATTTTATCAATTCAAACTCAGATTTTGGTCTCTAGCAAACTCATCTTACTTTAGGTGAAGAGTAACCTTCAAGCTGTGACCATTCAGTTAAAGAAGCATAACCTCCTCTTATTGATTTCTATAAACAAGCTCAAACACAAGAGGGTATTAGTAACACAAGCACTAGTTTCTCATTTAGTAACCCTTTATGTGTGGATAACAAGTGGGCTACCAAAATAGATAAACCTCATAACATGGATTAAATCTTCCTTATTTCCTCATGCATATTCTTTTAAGTGGAATGAAAATATGAATGTGCATGGTTGGTCATTTAAGTTCAAAGGGCAGATTTAAGCCATATTATGGTTAGTGGCTAATCATAGATAAATCAAATCTAAATTAGCTAGAGAGAATACACCATATGGTTTTGGATTGATGACCTTCATATGATAGCACACTCCATTTGAGAAACACATCCTCATTTAGTGAGAAACCATTTCAGCATGTCGATAGCCATAAGATGAGAATGGAAATTTGGCAATCTACCATATGACAAGATTCCATCAAGTAGAGAGTTCTATGAGTGATGAGTGCCTCTACTTGAGCTTGATTCTTTATTCTTGGTTTGAAATCCACAAAGGAAACCCAATTCATCTATGTTGCTTGGTATGGATGATCAATTTAATTCCAATCATACTTTCCTTTCATGATAACCAACAACCAAAGTATCTTCTCAAGTGTTTCCTTTTCCTAAGTGGGTACACAAGACACAAAGGAGTAAAGTTGAAAAATAACATGCACTTGATATTTTAGAGATTACCACTCCTTTTCAATGTTTTGGTGAGCTCATGGTTGTGGCATTAGAGATTGGTCTTGAATTGACCTTCCATTCTCATCACACAGAAATGAATCACTTCCATCAAGATTTTCATCTTCTTGCTCAAACATAGGTTGTAGGTTTTATCCTTGAGCTGGACTGTTGTCAACTGCTGCTCCCTATTGCTGGGCGACACTGCCGCTCATAGATGAGGCACTGCCGCATGTACTGCATTGGCTATTTTTGGACAACTACAGCTTAAGGAATCTCCACTTTTATAGCCTGTAATCCTTGTGGTCCTTTGCTACCAATGGCCATTTGCTTGATTACTTCAAGGTGGTTCCATATTACCTACAACATGAAGACGATCTTGCTCTACGAGAGAGCCATTAAAAGCATCATATGGCAAATGGTTCATTCAGACTTGAAAAATTCTAGCCACTCCTAATAATTCACAAACACACATATTTATGAACTACTAGGGACTACACAAGTCAATTGGCTAGCTAGCAAAGGTGAGGTGCTTATTACCGAGGTGAGTATAAAGTTAGAGATATATCCATCAATTTATCCTTGGATAAATCTTGAGAGAATATACTATATGAATAAGATTGATAGCTTGAGATGATATTTTCAATAGACTTGCTCAAGCACCCCAAGGCTTCATATCACCTTCAAGTACCTACAACACTCATCAAGCACAATTTGGTACCCAAACTATGTTGTGTACATGAAGGTAAGTCACAAGGGACTTAGGCACCCAAATGGCCTTTGTGCTAGCACATGGTGAACCAATCATTTTTCTAGCACAAATATCATTTTTGGGCCTCCTAAGTAAATTTGAATTAATTGATAAGTTGTGCTTAAGAGTGTTACCCATGGAACAATCCTTACCTAGATGTCCCTTTCTTTTGCAAGTGTAGCATAGGCGGTTCTTATTCTCGTTGGCCTTCTCTTCTTGCCTTTTGCGTGCTACCTTGCTGATGAGCCTCTTTCTTGATGACACAAAGCCTTCACTTTTCTTGTTTGGATATGAGCTAATTTCATGTCATTTCTCATTACAAGCATAACACTTCCTCTTGCTTCTTCTTGTTTTCTTCTTTGGAAGTGTGGCTTGGTCATCAACCTTGTTGGAACACATAGAGGCATTGTGTCCCTTGTTGGAGCACTTGACATGAGCCATCTTCTTCTTCTCTTGAGTCTTGCTCATGCCATTGTCTTCTTTCTTCAAGGTGCAGTCTCTTACATGGTGACCCTCTCTCTTGCGCTTGTAGCAAGTGATGAGAGTCTTCTTTGGTTGACATTGCACCTTGGTGGTCTTGGGGGCTTTGCTATTTTGCCCAGGTGCGGCACTGCCGCACTGGAGTGCGGCACTACCGCACTTTGGAACTGCTGTTTTCTGGACAGATTGCACTTCTTTCAATTTTCCCTTACCTTTGCCATTGGACTTGTGACTTTGTTGAAGGGGTTTGGTGCATGCATCGGTTGATCCCTTCTCAAGCTTCTTCACCATGTCTTCACGATTATCTTGAGAAGGTTCAGCATTGCACTTGCCCTTCAAATGAATCAAGTCCCTTCTTAGCCTCTCAACTTCTTCCTTGAGCTGTTCATTTTCTTTTGCAATAGAATCATCACAAGTTTCTATAAATATATGCTCAATGGAAGGTTGGCTTGCTTGAGAGCAACAATTGTTAGCACATGATAAAATAGATGGAACTTGTGTACATGTGCACTTGTGTGTGTGAGGTTGATAAGATTTTACCACTGTTACCACAACCTCATGAGCAATTTCTAGAAGAAGATACGCATCTCCCTACACACACCCACGAATCGCAAGAGCGATGACCCCTGCCTCCACCGCCGCCTCCACCATCGCCTCCTCCGCCGCCTTCACGCCCACCATCACCAATGGTGATCCCCGGTGATCCTCGTCGGCGGCCCCATCTTCATCCTGCGGTAGGCCATGGAGTCTTCTTCAGATCTGGTCTCCCGCCTAAACTTCGATCGTGGCCTCGAATTTGAGGATGAAGTTCGTCGCCTCTTCAAGTCACCGGTACACCATCCCCACCTAATCCAGATGGATCTTTCCTTCTGTTAGTTAGTTTTCGCCAGTTCTTGTTCCGCCTCACGGAGGATTCTATGTCACTGGCCCTGCAATCGTGTCTGAGTGGCAAAGCTTTGGATTTTCACATAAAATTTTTGAACAACAATCACTTTCGCTTCTCAGTTTTCTCAAAGAATGTGGGTTTTCATATTTACAAACTGAGACGAGTGATCACCTCGAACTTTGATTGTTACTTTCACCTCTGGAACAATGGCACTCCACACTGGGAGCGTGAAAAACATGCCTGGGAGATTGAGCAGCAAAAGGAATGGACAGAGGTTTTGTACAAGAGATCTAGAAAAGCTCTGGTAAAATCCTAGAAACGGGTTCATTTTGCCAAGGATCTGGTACAGAAGTCCCCCCAAAGATCAAGCGCCCACAGTCCGTTGAAATTTCATTTGGTGCTTTTTTGACTCTCATTGATCCGTCAATTGACTGTTTTGAATTTCCTCAGCCTGCTTCCCCCAAGCCGATCACGCCCATAGTTCGGGATCTCGATCTAGCACAACGGCAGGTCTCCCTATCCGATGATCACGGTCTCAATCAGCGGGCAGTTGTGGCTCAAGTTCAATTTTCAAATTCGAAGTCTATTGAGCTGGCCTACTCTCTCTGCTCTAGCTTGGGCCACCCCAGTTCCAGATGCCCTGGGAAAATTCGCTGTTGTCAATGTTTTAATTTTGGGCATAATAGAACGAGCTGCCTATCCCGAACTAAACCGAACTGGACATGGAGGCCCAAAGTCAGCAGTATGGCAAAGGACTGCTTTGTGACCAAGGCGAAGCCCTCTCTAGTATGGAGGCCTAGACCCTATAATTCAGCTGGTGAATCCCTCGATTCTCACGTGGATTTATCGGCAGCTCGGCCTCACCTCAATTATGAACAGGGTCAGCAAATTGTCAATCCAAGTCCGCCACCGCCGCCTTCCACCTCTCAAGAAAACCCTTCATCTTCCCGCATCGTCACCAGCGGTGGCGACATGGCCAACTTCCCGGTGAATCCCCATCCCTTCCTCGTCGGCGATCTGCAAATCGAGCACGGCTGGAACCGCCCTGCTCGCGGCTGTGTGGCTCTCGGAGGCGAACCCACAAGGGAGCATGAGGACTATGCAATCATGTGCATCGACCCAATGCCAGTGGAGGAGAACCAACTGCGGCCAACCCTCACCCTTGTAAGTCAGTTTCTAGAGCATGGTCAGAATGTTCGCATTGAGTCTGCACACCTCTCACCGCTTGGACTAGGGCTAATTCGACTAAGATCTGTGGTTCAGAGAGATCAGTTAATTTGCAACTCACCGTACAATATGGGTCAGCATCATGTAGTACGTGTAGTCAAACATGATGAGGGTATCAATGCTCGTTCTTGTGCTTACATTCGGGAATGTTGGCTGATGTTCTTAGCGTTTCCACTGGACTTCCAGAAGGATCTGTATGTGAGAGCTGCGGTTGCACCCTACGGTAGATTGCTTGACTGGTTTAGCAATGACAACAAGTCCAGAATCCTGGCAAGGCGCTCATCCTTAGTCCAGATAGAGTCCCTAGAAGCTTAGTGGTATCTCGGAGCACCCTTCTTGGTGGTACTGGCCGCTCCTGGTCTGTCCCAGTGTACAACCAGAATGGAAATTTTCATGATGCATTCCCGGCAGAAGAGGACCTGGTCCCATTTGATGGTGAGCCACATCCAGAGCATGGACCTGTTGTGATGGGACCGCATCCACTGAATCCGGACTGGCAGAATGAGCAGCAAGGGCCAGCAGCCAATCTTGGCTTCTTTGGAGGTAATCCGCACCCTCAGCCTGGTAACCATCATCACAGTCCCATGGGGCAGCAAAATCAGCAGTAGTAGTTAGCAGAGCAACACCAGCAACTGGAGGATCAGATTGATGCCCACTAGCCAATGGAGGTTGATGATGGTGAAAATGATTGGCCAGCTTGGAACCCAGCTATCTTTGTAGCAGGTAATGCACAGGTGATTCCACAGCACCCAGATGTTCCCCAGGACCAAATCGACCTGGAGCTCTCAGGCTCGTCCATGCACTTCCTCAGGAGTGATGGCCCTGATCTTACACTGGAACAGAGTTTTGATGACATTGCGGCATCTGATGACAGCTCATCCTCTAGTGACGCTACTTCTATTGCAATAGAAGAGAGGGCAAGGTTCTATGCAGCCCAAAAGAGGTGTGCCAACATTCTCATCTTTGATAGGAAGGGTCTGCCAGCTGAAGCCTTCACTAGGGGAGCTTCCCCTTCTGTGCTGCTAGCCTCCATTGTGATTGCAAAGAATGCCCTAGAATCTGCTACGTCAAACCCACAAAAGAAAGGTTGGGAGATTGTGCCTTGGAAACCAGTTCTTGATGTGGTTGCCCTCCAGCTTCTGCCCCTAGTGATGGCTAGCAGAGCCAAGAAAACCAACCAAGCTGCCCTGGAAGTGCCAGATATAGTCATGATCCTGGGGGATTCTGAGAAGTGGTATGACCAAGGCCCAAATGATTCAGGCCTAGATGAATTTGAATTTCAAACTGAGGACTTGCAGCCGAGCCCAACCAAAGGTGTCATGCAGCCTAGGTGCAGAGGAAGAAGAAGCTACACGTCTCTGCCTGCATACTCTGGCAGCTCCTCGACTCCACTGACTGAGAAAACCGTCAGGCGCAGCTCTCGATTCAGCAAAACCAAGGATGGTTTCCACCTTGTCAGGCTTGAAGGTGAGCCCTCAAAGAAACGGAAAACATGTGCCACAGTGTTGATTGATGAAGCTACTGGCAAGACAGCCCCAATTCCCATCAACATCCTTCAGAGCTGGGGCATAGATTGTGGGGTTCCTCCTACAGAGCTAACCTAGGACGCGCTGATGCAGGTGCCATCCTTTGAACCAGTTATCCATGAAGAACCAGCTACCTGATCAGCTTGATAGTGCGACCTCTACGGATGGTTGCGCCTGTTGCGCTGTTCCCTTGGTGGAACAGTCTCTTTTGCCTGTGTCATATGCCACTCAGGACCTTATGCTCTTTTGTCACATTTTGTTGCTCGTTTTCTATTTTGGGTCATTGTTACTGTTGCTCCTGGTCATGCCACTCTTAGTATTGGTTGGGACTATGTCTTCAGACATTTTATGTGCTCTTGTCTGGCTATGCTAGTGGTAGCAAGTCATTCTCTCAATCTCAATTTGTTTCCAAATAAGTACACGTAATTGGAATATCCTTTGCTCGAACATTCGGGAGATCAACGCCAGCGAGAAATGGGATGCAGTGCGTGATAAAATTGAGGAAAGTGCGAGTTCTGTTATTTGCCTACAGGAAACCAAAAAGGAGACCTTTGATGCTCCCTTTATCAGAAAATTAGCCCCACGCCATTTTGATAAATTTGATTTTGTCCCATCAGTTGGGGCCTCTGGTGGGATCCTTGTACTGTGGAGCAGTTCGGTTTTCCAAGGCTCTCTAGTGGATAAAAGGAGCTTTGGTATTACCATTTCATTTACATCTTGCCATGATGGTGAAACCTGGAAGTTGACTACAGTTTATGGCCCGTGCAATGAGCCAGAGCGCTCCGAATTCATCACCTGGTTCAAGGGGCATGACATCAGTGATAGCGAGAACTAGATTTTTCCTAGGGGATTTTAACTTTTACAGGTCACTGAGTAACCGAAACAAACTGGGAGGCAACCTAGCAGACACTCTCACCTTCAATGATGCGATCGGACATCTTGGCCTAGTTGAACTCCCGCTAAAAGGACGTGCCTTTACCTGGAGTAACATGCAGTCCAATCCGTTGCTGGAACAACTAGATTGGTTTTTCACATCTATTAACTGGACCATAGATTTCCCCAACACTAAGGTTTTACCCCTTGCAAAGATAACTTCAGACCATATCCCATGCAAAGTGTCGATCAGTACAAGAATCCCTAAAGCCTACCTGTTTCGGCTTGAGAATTACTGGGCTGAACGAGATGACTTCATGGATTTAGTCACAGCTAGCTGGGGACATCTGCCAATTGAAACAGAGACGGCGTGAAATATCTCTGCCAAGTTCAAGTCTCTGAGAGCAAGCCTTAAGGAATGGAGCAAGCATCTATCAAACCTCAAAGCTCTGATCAAAGAATCGCAATGGGTTATCAGCTTTCTTGATGAGCTTGAGGAAGCTAGAGGTCTATATAATGCGTAGATAAATCTCCGCAATGCGGTTAAGCGGCAGTTGCAAAATTGGTTGCACTACAAGAACATATACTGGAAGAACCGCTACATGGTCAACAAGATTAAACTTGGTGACGAGTGCACTAAGTTCTTTCATGGAATGGCAACTATCTCCTTCTGATGAAACTCTATTGCTCAGCTCTTGAATGAGAATGGAGTCTGGATACAAGATCATGAGGGTAAAGCTGGTCTGCTCTGGAACTCCTTCAAAAATCGTATGGGAACCTTGTCCGCGCCCAGGATGTTATTTGATCTAGAGTCGCTGATACCTCGCATGGACAATCTTCAGCAACTGGTTGAACCGTTCACCACCGAGGAGATTGATCTGGTGATTAAGCGTATGCCAACGGATAAAGCCCCAGACCTAGATGGTTTCAACGGTCTATTTATGAAAAAATGTTGGGCATAGATCAAGCAAGACTTCTATGCTTTGTGTGATGCCTTCTCTTCGGGTCAAGCAAACTTGGAATGCATCAACAAGTCCTATATCACATTAGTTCCAAAGAAGGACAGCCCCATGTAACACCCTAGGTGTTAATTACCCTTTTACATTGCATTTCATTAATGCATAAGCATCATTATGCATGTGATAATGGGCATGTGATAATGCAAAGTTTATGAGTGCAATGTAAATGTTTGTTAAGTAATCTTGAAAGTGACCAAAAATGTTTTAGAATCAAATATGAGGTAGGGTTTGTATTTAACTTTTTGCCAAACTATGCTTTGAATTGATAGTTGCTGTTTTTACTTTCATCAAGTTAGTAAATAGCCCAAAGCACAAGTATATGTTTCATTCAGTTTTGGGGTTGAACCCTAAATAAAAGTTGTAGTATAAGTTTTGTGCTACAAACTTTATTTAAGGGTCCAAGGCCAACTACCATTTTAATTTGCTCAAAAAGTAACTTGAAATTTGAATTCAGCATAGCCTTGTAGTGACATTGAAATTTTTTCTAAGTCCTGTATTTCAGCAATCAAATTCATTTTCTAGGGCTGTGAAGCTTAGCTTTTCATGAATAAAATTTTGAAGACTATTGCATCATTTGTTAGTACAAAGTTTCTACTTTGACATCATGAATTTGGTTGAGCTTTTATTACTGTTGGTTAATTCTTAATTAAATGCCAATGTTAACTAAACAAAGATGAGTGAGGCTCGTTTAACTGAAACCCAATTGAAACCGAGTTTCGGTTTCAGTTTAGTCATGTTTAGCCACTCGTGGTTTGCAAACTAAACCGAAGTTGGCCTTTGATCCTTTAAGTAAGTTTGAAGTGCATCTATAGGAGAGCATTGTGGTGCTTTTTCTTTGCTTTTTGGTTGCTTGATGCATAAGTTAGCGAGCACCGAACATGTCGGTTTGAGTCAATGAAACGGCAACAAAGAAGCGGCCGCCTCTCCCTCGCCGGCAACGTGGCCGCCGCCGCTTGGCCGCCACCGCCACGCCGCGCTTGATCGCCGCTCGTGTCGCTACCGAGCGCACACTACAAGAAATCGGTGGTTTTTTGACGTAAAATTCATTTGTGATGGTGGTTTTTTGACATTAATTATGACATAGTTATGTGAATTATGACATTAGTTATGTGAATTATGACATCGGTTATAGGTATTATGACAAAAGTGCAATGTCAAAAGAAGATTGCATATATTTTATGACATAATTCATGTTTTATGACATAAACTCATGTCATAACTAACGATTATGACATAAACTATAGCATAATTAATGTCAAAAAACCACCGTCACAAATGGATTTTACGTCAAAAAACCACCGATTTCTTGTAGTGAGATAGAGTGGAGAGCCTATGTTTTGCCCATACCGCCGTTAGGAAGCCGCCACCTCGCCGCCGCTCTGTTCCTTCCTCCATCGCTGCCGCCGCCATCGCACGGTCTCCCCGGTTTCCCTCGTGGCGTGGCAAGGCGCCGCTAGCCACGCCTGCGTGAGCTCGCGAAGGCGCCGTCTATCTCTCCAGCTTCGCCCCGGCCTATAAATGTCGGAGCTGTCACCGTCATCTTCTCTTCTCTCCTCTCTGTCACCGTCGGCTCACATCACCATCGCCGGCGAAATTCATCGGCGTCAAGCCACCCCGGTCCAATTGCCCTTACCAGAACTTCCGCAACTTCGTGGCGCACCCACTGAACCATCTGCAGCGCTTGACATCACCGGAGTTAGCCCAGCCACCACCTTCTTCTCCACGGCCGACAGAAGCGCCGCCATGCCTACCTTACCGCGGCTGTGCCATCTCGAGCGTCCTCTAGCCAATTCAAGGGCACCGCTGAACTCGCCCTTGGCCAGAGTTTGTCCGAGCCTAAGCCGCCGCTGCTGGCTGCCGCGCTGCCAGAGTTCTTCCCCGCCGCCGCCGCTCCTAGCCGCTCTGAGCCGTGAGCTCGCGTGGTTAGGTCAACCCCGGTCACCATCGGCCGAACCAAGCCTACCACAACATTCGTCGTGTGCCAGAGCTCGTGTTCGCCTGAGCCGCCATCGCCAACCAGCCTTCAGCCACCGCCGGCCAGTCCCAGTCGCACGAGGCCGCCTCCTCTACCAACAACCGAAGGTAGAAGAAGGAGAAGGGTGAGAGACTGACGGATGGGGCCAGCTGTCAGCGGCAGGAGGGAAAGGAGAGTGGGAGCCGGGCCGGAGTGGGCCGTCTTGGGCCAGTTTGGGGCCATATCTGTGGCCCGGGATCAGCAGGTTAAAGCCTGTTCAAGGCTTTTATCTTTTTATGTTTTTCAGAAAAGGAGTGAATTGATGATTCTTTGATAATTCATAGATAAATAATTATACATGATAAAAATCTGAGAAAACTTGTTCTGTGATACTTGAGTGATGATCTATGTAATGAAAATATGAAATGGTCTGTGTTTGATGAATTTTGTATAAACTAAAATTGCTCTTTTTAATTAATAAATGCAAAGTTCCTGAATTTTATAGGCCACAATATTAGTCCAAAAATTATGAAATTTATTTTTCAACCATTTCATGATATTTCCAATTTTTACAAAAATTTGGAGATGAATTTGACAATGTTTTATAAAAACATTATTCCCAAATTTATTAATAAATAGGAAAAGAGCATATGATTGGGTGTATGCTCATAATTGAATGTTGCAAATATTTACTTTTATGTTTTGGCATATTTAGTTTCTGTTTATCTCTGAACTACTTCAATTTGATATTTATTGACTTGTTTATTTCATGCCATGCTAGCTAAAGCATAATAACATGTATGCATGCATTTTGTTTTTCCTTTGTGAAAAGAAAGAATACATGTGATAACTTATGTGACCTTTTTGAATTGATTGACAACCTTGGAGTACCAAACCTCTGCTGTTCCCTGTCAAGTAATTTGTTTGGATGATATGCATACCATCTACATGTAGAAAAATAACTAAAAAGCTTAACTAAGTATTTCAATAACCATGTATGCACATGAGCTCATGATTGTTTTCTTGTTGCCATAGATTAAGTAGATTGAGTGCTGTTTTAAAATGGTAACAACACTCTGATAGTTAATTTATCATTCTTTACATAAGCTAAGTATGATTTCTATTTAAAAAGCTTGCTTAGCAAGTGAAGATAGGAATAAGCATTCACTTGCCATATCTATGTTTGAAATATTTACTGTGCTTCCATGCTTAGTTCCACTTAATAAGTAATAGCTAAGTTAATAATGGTTAATAAGTCATGAAAATACTTGTTCATGCTTGGCCATTGCCAATGATCAAATGTTGAATTATGATCACACATGTTTGCTGAGAGGACAACCTATGCATATCCATTTCTGTCCACAGTCTGAGCAGATCTGAAAGACTTGATTAATTGACTTATTTAACTTTGGAACCAGCTATTGTTGATAATTAGAGAGTTGTAGTGTTTTTCATAAGCTTTTCAATATGTCTTGGATCACTAATTTTTGGTGATCTATAGCTACGGTTATAAGTGTATAAGATTCAGGGTTAGAATCTGTCCAGCTTCTGGACAGATTTGATTCTCTGAATTGTTTGACTCTTTTAATGATTGAATCAATCTAAGATGATAATAACAAAGTTGTAGACAACTTTATAAGCTTTCCAATAAGTATAATAACACCTCTTTTGGATGTCTAGAGTTTCTGTTATAGTTAAAACAGTTAGCCACGGTGCTGTTGTTCCTATCTCCTTTTCCCACCTTAATTGATTGTTTCAATCTTTGTAATCCTATGTGTTTAATGATATTGACTTAATGATTTCTTGTCTTGCTTTGGTGGCATGATGTGATATGCATTGCTCTGTATTAAATTCATAAATGACTTGTTAAGAAAATAAACATAAGTGCCTTATGATAATTGCTTGTGATTGCTTTGTGAAGGAAAGTTGTACTCAACTTTCTTTTAGTTGTTTAACTCAACAATGATTTGTGTGACTTTTTGATTGATTGAAAACCTTGGATCATGAAACCCAACTGATCCTCGGCAGCTTGATTCATTAAGGATAATAACCATAAGTTGGTATACCGAAATAATGATTGTTTCCAAGTAGTTATAGGAGCTCTTCTAGGGAGGAGATATATGCCTACTCTGTGTAGATTAAAAACAAATGACACTTATCTTTCTTTAAGCAAATCTGATAATACAGTGTTGTCATCAGAGAAAGAGAACTGCACACATGGAACCTTATGTAGCCTTCCTTTGTTGTTATCCACATAAAGCATCTCTTCATGCATCATGTCACGCATAGCATTAAGAATTGCATCATTTCATTTCGTGTAGTACACGTGAGAGAAGAAGAATTGTGATGGTCAAGTTCTGAAGGAAGCTTGTGACGATCCAATCCTCAACGAGATGCTTCCACGGGAAATGCCAATGTCAAGATTAACCGCTAACCTTCCCTGCAACACAGGCAAGCCGCGGAGTATGACCTATTCTCTCTGTTTTATAAATGCTTTATTACACCTTAAGTCTAGTGTAATGTGCATTAAGTAAATAGGAGTTGAGTGAAACCGTTGTTGCATGATTACCTTGAGCTACAGTTATTCCCCAAATACTATCCCACTAGTATGTGTAGGACGTTTTCCTTAAATGCTTAGCCATGCTTAGACCGGTAGAAGTCGGGTGATTTTCTGTCTCCCGCGAGATATAGGATGGTTACTTATATATGATATCCTTAAATCATGAGGTGGTTAATAATTGGAGACCGGACGAGATTCGGTATTGGTGATGCTACAGGACATGGAGGTCTTGTATGCTTGTATCTTTCCCGTCTGAGTCGATTAAGGACCTTACCGTACTCTGGCCTAGGTGTGAGATTGAACGTACCTTCACATAACAGCCGAATAACTCGTTTCGACTGTGAAACCGATTAGCTCATTCGAGGTAGGTATTGAACCGTCAGCATTACTGGGAGAAGAGCAAATGGTGTGAGGGGACTGATCCAAGATCCAGCAGCAACTACAGGCCACAGGTCGTTGAGGTACTGACTGGTGAGGCTCGAGGACCATGAGTTTTGCGAAACGGTTCAATTCTATCTTTTGAATAGAGTGAACGGTGATCCGCACGGGTGATATACAAACCCGTGAAGGTGTGTGATACGGGCTTTACCCAGCTGGTGTAATCGATTCGAATCGCCGTCTCTCCCGGATAGTGAGAAACTTATACCTTGACGCAAAGATGTAGTAAGAAATGACACAATTGATGATGATGGAAGGATTATACTTGGTATCCCATTATGAATGATTAATTCTATGATCCACATGGAATGATATAGAAAGGTGCTAATGTAGTCCTAAGTAGCTCAACATTAGTTTTGCTACTAAAACTTGAGTAAGGATTACCGTAGTCAGCTTTTCTGCAAATGATGCTAGCCATCAAACTCCACAAATATAGCCTAGCATTATCCTTGGAGTCTTTTATTTTCTCTCCCGACGGGTAAGTCTTATGGAGTACAATTGAGTACTCAGGGTTTTATCCCACCCCTCATTGCGTGTGAATTGCTTTGTTTGCGTGATGGTGTTAACTAAAAGCCAATGGGCACGACTACTCCGTATAAAGCTTCTCATCTTTATTTCACCAGAGGATGTCATTTAAGCTAGCAATACAATCCAAACTTTTGATTTGGTAATCCTCCCTAAACTATGTTTTATTGTAAATCGATTTGAAACTTAATTTTTATTTGTTATTCTTTATCCGATTGTAATAACTTTTCTGCTGCGAACTCTGAGTATATGATATGTATTTGCTTAATCGAGTACGATCCTGGTTGTAAAATTGATTTACCGAGGTCATTCGTGACTCTCGGCAGACTACCGGGTTTATATGCGTGATGGCATATGCGTGTCAACGTGATTAACGGAGATCGTCATGCTTGATCGTATATAAATTGGGCGGTTCTGTCACACCCCAAATCTGTCAGTGACTATTGTCCCATCTCGCTCCTCAACATATCCCTCAAAATAATCACCAAATTGCTAGCAGACAGGCTTCAGGGTAGGATTTTAGAGATGGTACACCGGAACCAATATGGCTTCATCAGCTCGCATACAATACAAGATTGCTTGGCAAGGAGTTATGAATACATACACCAATTGCCATCAGTCTAAGAGAGAAATCCTCATCCTAAAGTTGGACTTTGAAAAGGCATTCGACACAGTTGAGCACACAGTCATCCTACAGATGTTGGCCCATATTGGCTTTCCTAATAGATGGGTTCAGTGGATTCAAGCCATCCTATCATCTGGCTTCTCAGCGGTGCTACTGAATGGAGTACCAGGAAAGTTCTTCAAGTGTAAGCGTGGAGTTCATCAAGGGGACCCGCTCTCACCCTTGCTCTTTGTGATAGCTGCCGAACTCCTTCAGATCCTAGTAAACAGAGCAGCGACCATGAATCAGCTCATCCCGCCGATCCCACAGCCCACTGATGAATTCCCCATAATCCAGTATGCGGATGATACACTACTGTTGTTGCAAGCAGATGCCATGCAGTTGATCTTTTTGAAAAGTCTCCTTAATGGGTTTGCAGAGTCCATAGGTCTGAAGGTGAATTATAACAAATCCCACATGTACCCGATCAATGTCTCAAATGACATATTAGCTCATCTAGCCAGTACCTTTGGTTGTGATATTGGTACCATGCCTTTCACATATCTTGGCCTCCCTATGGGGACAACAAAGCCTAGAATGGAGGACCTTACACTGATGATGGATAGGGTAGAGAGGAGGCTTTCAGCATGTTCAACGTGGCTATCCTACTCTGGTAGATTGGAAATGCTGAACTCTGCCGTCACTCCAATTACAACCTATGCCATGTGTACAATCAAGCTCCCGAGAGGTGTAATTGAGAACATTGACAGAGCTCACAAGTGTTGGTATTTCTAACGTCATCACTAATTAGCGAAATTAGAAACACATGGTATGAAATTAACTTGTCATTAACAACTAGCCACTTATCTCTCACCCACATCCCTAAGCATGAAATAGGTTGTCATCCCTAATTGTATATGCTAAGGATAAATATAGGTTTATATATATATGTATCAATCAATATGACTAGGCGTAAATATCGATATAAACTAAGAATGGTTCTCAAGTTTTACGATAATTATACCATTGTAGCATTTTACCTAGGGAGTTTTACCAGGTTGTCGATTTATATTTATACCACTAGGAAGGTTTATGTAGGACTTATAACTACAACTTACACTATTGATGTGAAAGGTAAACCATAACCAGAATCCTACTCATAACAGGGATAAGTCACATGATAAAAGATATATGATAAATAATGATCACCATCATAAATAGATAAACATCGAGCACTTCTAGTCATAGTAATAGCTAGCCAATGGATAGACTCAGGAATAAATACTAAGGTAATTCAATAACTACATCAATGAATAACTCTAATTAGTGCAATTACATCTAGCAATCATTGTTAAGTTAATCCTACATCATGATCACATGTAAAGGGGCATCAACTAGGAAGGATGTGAAATAGAGTCATTATCCAACTTCACGACCGTGCCCTGCTAGTCCTACGTGCACGGGGATGGACTACGGAGGAACCAACACAAACTGTCACCAAATAAGAGACTACCACATGACCCGGCACATCAGGGTGCACTCGTAGATAAACAAGATATCTAGACACCGCGTCTACATATTGTCTACCATCTACCCATCGATCGCTCGGGTAAACGCTATATGAGCAATTACATGAATTCAATAAGATCAAACCAACTATCCTAGACATATAATCAAAGTAGACAATGACTATTGCAATTAAGAATATATAAGAGATTAAGAACAATGTTGCCTGAATCATAATATTGAATAAGAGCAAAGTACTAGAACTATACCGAACTCCGCGCTCCCGCATTGCACGCCAGGAGCTCCAGATCCCACTGAAGAACTAGAACTCTTCTACTTCTAATCTAACTAGGCTAAAGCTATGAACTAGAGAGGCTCTGATGAACTAGAGAAGGCTCTTGATGGCTTGATCTCTAAATGACTTGATGCCTCCAGGGAGGGGGTCTGCCCCTTTATTTATAGCCTGGTGGGATGAACGTGCGCCGCAGGATCAAACCGACTTAACAAAGGGCCGAGATGACTCCTCATAGGTGGTGGAAGAAGACTCCAGAAGATGGGGGCAAACCCTAACTTTGGGGCACCGACCGGCGCCAGGGTGGGGCCGGCCAGCCCCACTTGG
This sequence comes from Chrysopogon serrulatus, assembly GCA_015844335.1. Lineage (NCBI taxonomy): Eukaryota > Viridiplantae > Streptophyta > Magnoliopsida > Poales > Poaceae > Chrysopogon > Chrysopogon serrulatus. The sequence goes on along the minus strand of JADLZL010004638.1, from coordinate 260,456 downwards.
TAGCCCCCCGCCCCCCACCGCCGGTGTCTTCTAGATGCTTCCTGAGCCTGATGACAATGTTTTGCCTTCGCGATTATGTTTCGTGATAATTATGCACTCTAATCCCTCTTTTATGCTTTTCTGGAATAATCCCTAGAAAATACTAAATATACAAAACTCGTGGAAATTGTCAGTTGAAACCCTAGACTAGTGTGTATTCATGTATCCTTTTTGTGTCTAAAGTTCTAATAAAAGTTGACGTTATCCACCGTCAACAACTCCCCCAACCTTACCTTTTGCCAGTCCCTTGGCAAACAAACTAAGCCTAATCACTAATATATTTGGATCAGGAGTTGCTACAATGTTGTTATACTCTTCAAGTACACTTGCTTTCAAACAAGGATTCTCCTCCGGATTAGACGATTAATCTGTTCTAACCTTCAAACTTACCCATTTTACCTGTAACTGTAGGGCTTTACAGCTCTTGCATAAGTCTTGAGTAATCAAAAAATAGAACAATCAGGTCAAACACTATGTCTTAAATTCTTCATAGTACCAATATTCTAGAGTTTCTTTATGTTTTTGCAATAAAACTCAGAGCTTAATTGTATGACACCCTCAAGTCTCTTTAATATGTGGTATTTATGGATCTTACTGAGGCATGTTGTCATGCCCTCCTATAACTAATGATTAAAGTGGAGCTCATAGGAGTGGCATTAAACAAGGATGAGCATAGTCACAGTTTATATATTGTAAAGCCAAACAATGGATCCACAGAGAGTCAAGGCATACAATCAAATCAAGATATGCATGTAACACCTCTGGTGTTGGGCTCACTAAAACACTTGCATTAATTGGCCATAAGCATCATCATCATCTCACATATGCATGTGTATGACAAGTCATTATGCAAGTTCTATGTTTGTGCTCATGGATGGATCATTTTGTGCTTGCCTTGCTTGCTTGATACTAGGTCATGACATGAAATGTTGCTAAAAGTGCTCTATAGTAGCTTAACTAGGCTTAGGACACTTAATGGAACAATGTTCATGTTGGTCATTTTGCTTAATGATGCCCCTAAATGATAGTTTGACTTGGTATGCCTTCCAAAGTGGTTTTGTTTGACTATTTCAAAAGTGCAAGCTACAGACTTTGCATGACAGTGAGTCCTAAATAAAAGTTGTAGAGAATTTTATGTGGAACAAACTTTATTTTGGGCCCAAGCCATGAAAATGTGTGCAAGGTGCTCAAAAATGCACATTAGTGCCCAAAACATTGCTGTTTTTCCCCTCTGAAAAATGGTTGTGTCGTGGATTGCATTCAATGTGATTTTACATCTGTTTAACAGCTTGTAACTTGCAAACCAGGCCCAACCAGAGGAAGTGTGTGTAAGCAAAGTTGTAGATAGCATATAGGGCTACAATTTTCAGTAATACACTTTTTACTAATCACGCACGGATTAGGAGCTAATGACCGTCAAAGATCGGGCCGTCGGTCGGCCGGCTTTGATCAATCGGCGCCACGCCGTTTGAATTAACCGGCTCGGTGGCTGACCGACGCCAGGCCGCACGCGCCAAGTGGCGTCCGTGACGCCCGCGTCGGGCCCGCCGGTCGGGCGACGACGCCACCACATCGCCACGCCCGCCCCGGCCCTCACTCGCTCCCATTTGCGTCCTCTCCTTCCCTCTCTCGCTCGGGCGGGCGAGAAGAAGGGCGACGCCAACGCCGCCGAGGCTTCGCCGCCGTCCACTGCCTCAGCCACCGCACCACCGCCGCTCAAACTCCACCCAAAGCTCCGCCACGATGTCCTCTACCTCCTGACACCGCTAGCACCCCCGTTCTCCCTCTGGTAAGCCCGCATTCCGAAGTTCCACCACGGCCGCCATGGCCGGGAGCTCCGCCCGAGCTCGAGCTCGTCGCGGCCGGAGCTTTCCCGGGCCCGTTCATTCGCCCTCTCGTAGGTTCCGCAGTCGCCTTGGGTCGTCAAGGGTGTAGCTCGAGTTGGTTAGGTCGATTAGGGTTCCGGCTGGCCGGAACGAACCATGCCGCCGCCGTGCGTTCGTGGGTCCGCCGCTGCGCACGCGGACCAAGCTCTCCGTCGTAGCAACCCTAGCGCCTAGCCCCTCTGCTTGCTTCGCCTAGGTGCAGTAGAGCTTGCGTGCGGCTCAATTGAGCCCGCTATTGCCTGTGCCGGCGTCAGCGCCGATGAGCAGCGCCACCATGCCGCCATCATAGCCGTCGAGCTTGCTCCGGCCAACCTCAGCCTCCAAAACCTACCTCTATCGATGCGCCAGGTCAAGGGGAGCACGACGGTGGTGACGGCTTCGCCGGAAACCTCATCGCCGACGAGCTCTTCCCGGTCAAAATCTGGCCGCCGCGCTGCTCTGCTCTGTCTCACTGGCCAGTGGGCCCGTTGACCCCGTGGGCCCCACGTGTCAGCGGTGTAAATTAGGTTTTGTCTTTTTATTTTCTAGAAAAATGCTTATATCTTCAATAAATCATATCTGGAGCTAGACAAGTCCAAATGGTGTGATTCCAATTTTGTTAGGTTCCTAGAGATGTCTAGTTTTTATTAAAAATATGAAACATGGCATATTTTGGAGTAGATTTTGCTTGGTGTATTTATCTTGTTCTAGGTCTTGGAAATTGGTTAAATGCATAACTAATTAATGGATGATGCTAAAAATGTGAATCCAGTTGGGTTAGCTTTATCTTGCCATTCTCTGTCTAGGAAAAATATTGGTTGGCCTATAAGTATGATCTGGGTAGCTGTTTGTTAAATATCTTGATTTAATGCCTTGTTTGGTGAGCTATTTATCATGTTTTCTATATACAAGCTTTTGAGGTGGAAATTGGTACACTGTATATTGGTGATGTGTTGATGATAAGAAAATTATAAAATCTATTGTTTGATACTTTTCAAATAGATTTGTGAATTATCCTTCTTTAAGCTTGTGTAGCTTGTTCTTTTGCTACAGGGAGTTGTACTCAGAATTTTATGGTAAAATGTGAACTGTGGTCTTTGTGAGCTATGAGTACTCCACTATAATTTTTGTAGATTTTTCTGGGTACTTTTACCATGTGCTCATTTGTGCCCTTAAATGATGCGATTAAATGAAAAGGATGTTTTAATTAATGTTTTAGAGTGGCTTGTTAGGTTTTCTATTGATCATTAGTCATGCTTTAACTGTTGGTTAAGTTGGGTGAGCTTGATTTGCTTGTCTCAACATGAGTAAATAATTAATTCTCCAATTTCAGCTGTTCTGGACAGTTTGTAGCACTTTTGGTTTTGCATGCTTTAGTTGGTGTTTTCTGAATTTGTGGTCAATAGCAAGTTGGTAGATAATTTCACTATCTAGTTGCTGTATCTTGAGAAGTTCCAGAAAAGGGTTCTTCTCTGGAATCCCTGGACAGATCTAGGAAATCTGCTTGTTTGATCTTTTTAAATTGTGAATCTGCCTGTGATGTCTAAATAAGAGTTGTAGACAATTTCATAAGCTTTCTAGAATGTCTTCTTGCATGTCATTTGGATTTATAGAACTCTAGTTATAGTTGTTTCTCTCAGCTGCTGTGTGTAGGTCAGAAATACTGAGTTGTGTTGAGCGATTGTTTACCTTTATGTATGTGAAGCTATACTATGTAGATGCTTTCCTAATTAATACAAGTGATTAGGTGCAGGTTGTATGTTCTTAACTGATGATGAAAAGTTATACCTTGACTTGCTTGGTGAGTGTTTGATCTTGTTTGGAGAAGAGATATGCACCTACTCTGTAAATTAAAGTGATTTGAATAGAGCCATCACCCTAGGTGGAGGGTTAATATTTGTTGCTGATATTCATTCTCTTACATGATCATCATTTGCATTCATTAAGCTCATTTATGCATTACATTCAAAAGGTTCACCGAAGGGGGTGACGTTGCTGCAATTCAGGAGCCTGGACCAGGAGCACCCGGAGGAGGCGCAGGAGGAACCCGCCGGCGAAAATATCTCCGTCAAAGAAGAAGAGCTAACTGATTGGAAACACTTGTTGCGAAAATATTTCCGGTTTTGCCGACGCGAGAACCGGGCCCGCGCCTGAGTTGTACTAAGGGTAACTGTTGGCATTTCTAACGTCACTACTAAAAATAGAGATAAACCCTACCTCTAGCAATAGCGCCAAAAATGCTCGGTATTAAATTAACTTGTCATTAGCAACTAACCATCTATTTATCACTATCATTCCTAAGCATGAATTAAGTTGTCATCCTTAATCTTATTGCTTAAGAAATAACTATAGATTTACATGTATTCAATATGACTAGGCAGAAATAAGAGATATCAATATAAAGATAAGAATATAAACTAACCGGGTTCTCAAGCGGACGTATAATTATACCGTTGTAGCATTTTACCTAGGGAAGTCTACCAGGTTGTCGATTTATATTTATACCAATTGGAAGGTCTATATGTAGGACTTATAAACTATAACTTATACTATTGATGCGAAAGGCAAAACATAACAAGAATCCTACTCATAACAGGGATAAGTCACGTGATAAAAGATATATATGATAAATAATAATAATGATCAGTCATCATAAATAGATAAACATCGAGCTCTTCTAGTCATAACAATAGCTAGCCAATGGATAAACTCAGAATAAATACTAGGGTAATTCAATAACTATGTCAATGAATAACTCTAATTAGTACAACTAAATCTAGCAATCATTGTTAAGTTAACCCTATATCATTATCACATGTAAAGAGGCATCAACTAATGAGGGTATTAAGACACAAGGGTCACCTCCTTCGCGACCGTGCCCATGCTAGTCCCTACGCACGGAGGGTGGACTACGAGGGAACCAACGCAATTTGTCACCTGCGCGGACTACCACACGTCCCGGCACGTCGGGGTGCACTCAAGCAGATAAACAAGTTATCTAGACACCACGTCTACATATTGTCTACCATCTACCCAGCGGCCGCTTGGGTAAACGCTATGCGAGCAATTACATGAATTTAATAAGATCAAACCAACTATCCTAGACATATAATCAAAGTAGACAATGACTACTGCAATTAAGAATATATAAGAGATTAAGAACAATGTTGCCTAAATCATAATGAATATAATAAGAGAAAGGTACTAGATCTATACCGAACTCCATGCTCCGCATGCACGCCAGGGGGCTCCTGATCCCGTGAAGAACTAGAACTCTTCTACTTCTAATCTAACTAGGCTAAAGCTATGAACTAGAGAGGCTCTGATGAACTAGAGAAGGCTCTTGATGGCTGGATCTCCAAATGACTTGATGCTCTAGGGAGGGGGGTCTACCCCTTTATTTATAGCCCGGTGGGATCGACGTGCGCCGCAGGATCAAACCGACGTAACCAAGGGCCAAGATGACTCCTCATAGGTGGTGGAGGAAGCTTCCAGAAGGGGGGCCGAAACCCGCAGGGGGCGGGCCCCAAGGTGGGGCCGGCCGGCCCCACTTTTCCTCCTCTCTCGGGTCCCGTTGCTTCGGGTGTCTTCTAGATGGTTCCCGAGCCCAATCGTGATATTTCCGTGGCGGATAAGTTTTCGTGCTTAATATGCACTAGAATCCCTCTTTTTTAGCTTTTCCAAAATCACCCCGAAAATACGTAATATGCAAAACTCGTGGAAATTGTCGATAAAAACCCTAGACTAGTGTGTTTTCTTGTTTTTCTTCGGGTAAAAAGCCCTAGTAAAAGTTGACGCTAACGAGTGTCAACATTACCCCCCAAGCTTACCTTTTGCCAGTCCCTTGGCAAACAAACTAAACCTAGTTGTTATTACATTTGGATCAGAGTTGCTACAATGTTATTATACCTTCCAAGACACATGCTTTCAAATGAGAATTTCCTCCTGATCAAACAATGTATGCTCTAACCTTCAAACTTACTCATTTTACCTGTAATATGGGGCTTCACAGCTTTTGCATAAGTCTTGAGCAGTCGAAAGATAGAACAATCAAGCCAAGCACTATGTCTTAAATTCTTTGCAATAACAATATTCTGGAGTTTTTTCATAAGTTTTCAGAATAAAACTCAGAGCTTAATTGTATGACTCCCTCAAGTCTCTCAATGTATGTGGTATTTGTGGTTCTCTCTTGAGGCATTAATGATGTTATGCCTCCTATAGCTAAAGGTATATATGGTGGAGCTCATAGGGGTGGCAATAACAAGGATAGGCATACTTGCAAAACATGTATTATAAAGTCAACTAGTGGATCCATAGAGAATCAAGGCATACAATCAAACCAAGATGTGCATGTGTATGGAATATGGTGGCTAGGTGAATATGTGTTATTTACGGCTAATTTCTAATTCTAGGGTTGCTCTTTAAAAATAACTCTCTATTTGAAATTTTTCTCGGGAAAGACATGGGCTATCTTTATTGTTATTATTTTTCTTTATTCAGAGGCGGGCATCTAGTACTGATTGTTTTAATTGCTTGGACACTTGTCCATCTTTTACTCCCTTTTTTTTTTTCTTTCTTTTTTCTTTTCTTTTTTTTTCTTTTTGCATAGCCACATGCATCCTTTGAATACAATAAATGGATCGAGAGATATAATCGGGACTTAGAGCATTAAAGACAGGGGGTTATCCTATAGGGTGATTGTATATTTTTGTGTCCTCTCCCGGTGTAGGAGGTGAACATTTTATGATGAATATGTATGGAAATATGGTGAATGATTGCGATTACCCCTAAAGTAGGAATAATGCATATGTGGACTGGAGTGTGTAAGTGTTTTTTGGTTTTAAAAGCATGACAAGACTCTCATAAGGTATACAACACAGGTTGACTGAACTCAATGCAAAGTAAGCAGCTTGAATGTGAAAAGGTTTTCCTATCCTCTAAGATATTAATTCTGGCTTTGGTAGGAATTCACAATTGTCATACTAGAGCTCATCATGTAATTTTTTAGATTTTCAAAATAAACCTCCAGAACTTAGCAATGGTAGGATTAAGATAAATAGCAGCTCAACCTTTATGAATCATATCAATCAACTACCTAGACTTAGCGTAAGCTTATGCCTCCACAATTAAGGTTCAGAATAAATTCTCCAATTAAAACAACAATGCTTAGAACCAGGGAGATTTTAAGTTTAGCAAGTAGGTACTTAGTAAGCATTATAACAGAGCAACTATTCATCATTTCCAAGACAAAATTTTAATGTTCACCAGTTTTTAATTAACTCTAGCCTAGACTGACTCTAAACACACTCTAATATAATTAATACTAACTAAGACTTCTTTTTATTGATTTTTAGATTTTCTTTAACCAAAGACTCATAAAAGACTCAACAGGCGTGGACCTTCATGTGCCCACATATTTTTGGTATTTTATGACTATATAAAGTAGACTCAAAAATCGCTTAGGTGTAGTCACCTAATAACTAGGGGATGCTTCTCCCCCAAGCTGGATGGTTGCAATACTTGGTGTAGATGTCCTTTAGACTGAGCTAACCAGTAGCTGACCTGGTGGGTGCCACTGATAGATTCTCTCCTATCTATTATGTTCCTCCTGCATAAATACTCCACAAAAAAGGAAAACCAAAACTCGAGGCTCGAATTTAATAATGGGTTAGCGGTCAGCCAAAGAGTAATTGATCACCTTTATGAGCTATCTTTAACATTGTCTAATTTAAGCAGGATTTCACTTTTCTCTTATTTTTGAATTTTCTATTTATGATGCATGAATTTAAATATGAATGCTATATTTTGTCATTTTTATTTTATGCCACCATAGCGGATGTTCCTTCGGAAAATACCATAGGGTATCCACATGTGGCTTTGTGATGCCATAAGTAATGCAGTAAATATTTTTTTTGTTGTTTTTATATATTTTGGTGTGTAAATAAAATTATGCTACTAAAGAAATTGCAAATGCATTTAATGAGATAACTACCATTCTAACCTTATGGCTAGGGTACAGAATTTAAAGTCTACCGATAGGACTTAGATAGAGGAGAACACTTACTCAGTAGGTTTATCGTCTGAGGTAACCTCAGTCAACTCCCCGTTTCATGGTGATGCCGCACGTGTCTCCATCCATCTCGTTTTTGTCTCTTTTGCTTCTAACCGTGTTGATAACTAGGGGATGCTCTCCTCCAAGCTAGAAGTTTTTTATGGTTGATCGTTGAAGCTGAGTGGTCCTTACAGAGGAACTCATGCTTATAAGAGCAAGTGTTGTTAGGAATACTTCATTCTCATCACCCAAGAAGTTACTTCCTTTACACAGGGGTCAGCTGCATGTCGGAAAGGTGTACTTCAAGTGATGAAGACGAATATTCCTAGGTAAGCTGGCTCTTGAGTCATCCTGCAGAAAGCTCTCACAAAACACCAAAACTCGTGGAACGGTATTAGGACAAAACATTAATGATTAGCCGTTTTTAGAGGATTGGGTGTTGTGGTGGTTTCAAATTTTTATGATACTAATATTGCAAGTAGGATGCTCAATTAATATTTTTTTAGATTTTATGGATTTATATGCATAAAGTACAAATGTATGATATATATATTTTTTATTTTGTAGGCCACCACAAAGTGAGAACTCCTACAGCTTTTACACTATGAGGGTTTCACATGGGGCTTAACATTTTTAAGATGCATGAATATAGCCTAAAGCTAGACTATTTATTTTTATTATTTCTATGCATTGCTAATATACAAAAGTAAATGTACTAAAGAGAAAATAAATCATACGATGCAAGAAAGTAAATATAGATAACTACCGATGTTACCTCACGGCGAGGGCTCGATATTTATAGTTCTTCGAACGGGCCTTCTCCTTGCAAAGGTTCAATGAGTACTTCAAGTTGCTCTTGAGAATAAGTATTGAGGTGATGCCTCCACTAGTGGCTCCCAATGGCGGTGCCACTTTCTTTCTTTCTTTTGTAGACATCTCGAAGTCAATCTTATGTGCATCATTATTATAGTTGAGAACTTTCACTACTAAAGTGTACTATCGGCTCAACAATCAACCTAGACTCATGTCCAATTTGAATCAGGAAAGGATTTTAACCTAAGCACCTTACTTAATTCAAAAACCTTTTAGAAGTAAGATCAAATCATCTTATGATTCAAAAATTAAACTAGACACCATGTCTACTTTAACTTAGGAAAATAGTCAATGCTCAATTTTAAAGGTGTATAAAGATACTTCTAAACCTAAGCATACTATAGCAAATACAAGTAGCATGAAAGTACTGTAGAAGTTTATTCAAGTAGAGATGACAAGCAGGATTATGGTGAGTTTTTTTTCTTTTAATTATTTATAAGAATGCAAGTTAGGATGGAACTAAACATGTTATGGATGAAAAACTTTAAACTAAATGAGATGGATGTTTGGATTGTAAAAAGTAAACATGTAGTGGAATGTAAAAGATAACTACTCATAAAATTTAAAGTCCATGAGCAAGACTTTCTCACCTTTATTTGATCATACTTACCATGACTCACATGATGAAATTTGTGAGTGATGCAACATCTATGTTCCCGTCACTTGAGATATGAATTAAAGTCCTGTGACGTCAACCTCTTTCTCCAACATTGGATTTGTTATGTTTATTTTTGTTTTGTGGGGGCATGCCGGAAGGTCGTAAACCGGTCATTTATTACCCTGCATAAGATATTAAAGTAGACAAACAAGGGTAATCCTGCTTGAGCAGGGGTTAATGGTTATTTCGATCACATGCTTAATTATAAGTCTATCAATGTTCTTAATTGCCTAGCTACCTTCCCCGGCAACTTGTTGGCATTTCTAACGTCACTACTAAAAATAGAGATAAACCCTACCTCTAGCAATAGCGCCAAAAATGCTCGGTATTAAATTAATTTGTCATTAGCAACTAGCCATCTATTTATCACTATCATTCCTAAGCATGAATTAAGTTGTCATCCTTAATCTTATTGCTTAAGAAATAACTATAGATTTACATGTATTCAATATGACTAGGCGTAAATAAGAGATATGAATATAAAGATAAGAATATAAACTAATCGGGTTCTCGCAAGCGGATAAATAATTATACCGTTGTAGCATTTTACCTAGGAAAGTCTACCAGGTTGTCGATTTATATTTATACCACTGGGAAGGTCTATATGTAGGACTTATAAACTATAACTTATACTATTGATGCGAAAGGCAAATCATAACTAGAATCCTACTCATAACAGGGATAAGTCACGTGATAAAAGATATATATGATAAATAATAATAATGATCAGTCATCATAAATAGATAAACATCAGAGCTCTTCTAGGCATAACAATAGCTAGCCAATGGATAAACTCAGGAATAAATACTAAGGTAATTCAATAACTACGTCAATGAATAACTCTAATTAATGTAACTACATCTAGCAATCATTGTTAAGTTAACCCTATATCATTATCACATGTAAAGAGGCATCAACTAATGAGGGTATTAAGACACAAGGGTCACCTCCTTCACGACCATGCCCATGCTAGTCCTACGTACGGAGGGTGGACTACAGAGGAACCAACGCAGCTATCACCTGCGCGGACTACCACACGTCCCGGCATGTCAGGGAGCACTCGCAGATAAACAAGATACCACCCTGGAAAATACAGAATATGCAAAACTCGTGGAAATTGTCAGATAAAACCCTAGACTAGTGTGTTTTCTTGTTTTCCTTCGGGTAAAAAGCCCTAGTAAAAGTTGACGCTAACGAGTGTCAACAGTAACCTGAGACGACCCTAGCTAGGTCTGTCTCGGTGTGTGTTGGTAATACCCCTTGAGCTCAGTTGGAATCGATTCGAATCGCCGTCTCTCCCGGATAGTGAGAACTTGACCAAGCATCCAGCACCGTAGAATTTATTAAATAATGATGGTTCTAATATTGATGATGATCATGATGAAAGCTATACTAAACTGGATATGGTTATTAATGCTTATTATAATAAAGTGATTGTTTAGTACAGGTGCTCACTTAGATGAAAGGTTAAAATGAATTAAGCTGCTGCTAGTATAATAACATGATCCTCTAATGCTACTTATGCTTTTTTGCAAAAATGAGTCAGCCAGCTCCACCAAAGTAAGCCCTACATAATCCTTGGTGTCAATTTTATTTCTGGTTTATGACGGGTAAGTCTAGCTGAGTACATTCTCGTGCTCAGGGTTTATTCCCTCTTGTTGCAGATGATATTCTCTATAATGGCTTCTGCAAGGTATGTCTTCACCCCGCTGGGGATGATGACTAGATCTCAGCAAAGATCAGCTCTGTTATCTTATCATGTGCTTTTGTGGGATGATCAACGAATCTGGCATATATTTAAACTAAGTGTGGGTGTACTCTGATGGTTTCAAAACTATGTTGCTTTTACTACTCTGAACTGGTGTTGTAATAACTAAGTACTTCGGTATGTGATGCTACTTGCGAACTTATTTGTGAACTCTGATGTAACGAATGGTAAGTTATGTTGGATTGCGTTCGATTTTGGTTTGTACGATTGTTGGTTTGAAATCCTTCGAGATTTTCGGACAACCGGGATTATATGGGCTCAAGAGCGAAATAAATTACTTCAGTGATTGTTTTTGCGCTTGTGCTCTTATAATTTGGTTTGTTCTGTTACAGTGCATGTGTATGGAATATGGTAGATAGGTGTATATAAGGTATTTAGTGGCTAATTCTAATTCTACTTTTGGTCATTGAGGATAAATCTCTCTTTTGATCTTAGAACTTTTCGCGGAAAACATGGGCTATCTTTATTCGTTTTCTTCTCTCTTCTCTTTTTTCTCTCTTTTTTCTTCTTTTTTTTCTCTTTCAGGGAGGCGGGCATCTAAGTACCCATTGTTTTAATTGCTAGGACACTTGTCCTTCTTTTACTCCCTTTTCTTTTTTAATAACTTTCCTTTTGCATAGCCACATGCATCCTTTGAATACAATATGATAATTGGAAAAATAGCAATTAAACAAAGGCTGTCCTATGGATTTATATATTTTTGGGTGTTTGACTCCCAGTGTAGGAGAAAAATAATTCTAAGGTGGATCTAGATGGAAGTGAAAAATGGTTGCGCTTACTCTCAGAGTAGGAGTAATGCATATGTGCATGGAGTGTGTAAGTGATCTTGATTTTAAAAGCATGACAAGGCTCTCATAAGGTATACAACAAAGGTTGACTAAACTCAATGCAAAGCAAGCAGCATGAATGCGCAAAAAGTTATTCTAACTCTATATGTATTATATATGGCTGTGGTAGGAATTCAAACTTTGTCATACAAGAGCTCATCATGTAGGATTTTGGGTTTTTAAAATAAATCTTTAGAACTTAATAATGCTAAGAATAAGATAAATAGCAGCTCAACCTTCATGAATCATATCAATCAATCACCTAGACTTAGCTTAAGCATATGCCTCCATAAGTTTCAGACTCAGAGTAAATTCTCAAATTAAAACAGCAATATCCAAAACTCGAAAAAATTTAAGGTTGACAACTAGGCACTTGAAGAGAATTCCAGTAGAGCAACTATTCATTATCTCCAATAAAATTTTCTAGTTCATAGTTGACTCTAGACGCACTCTATATAATTAATACTGACTAAGACTTCTTTTTATTGGTTTTTAGATTTTATTTAACTAAAGACTCATAAAAGACTTAACAGACGTGGACCTTCATGTGCCCACATATTTTTGGTATTTTATGACTATAAGATAGACTTGATAATCATATAGGTATACTTACCTGATAACTAGGGGATGCTCTTCCCCAAGCTAGATGTTTGATACGGTTGATTGTTGAAGGTGAGTGGTCCTCACGGAGGAGCTCATGCTTATAAGAGCAAGTGTTGCCCGAATACTTCAATCTTATCACCTAAGAAGTTACTTCATTCACACAGGGGGTTAGTCAGTATGTCAAAAAGGTGTACTTCAAGTGATGAAGATGACAATTCTTAGGTAAGCTAGCTCTTGGAGTCATCCTGCAGAAAGCTCTCACAGAACATCAAAACTCATGGAACAGTATCAGGATAAAACATTAATGATTAGCCATTTTTAGAGGATTGGGTGTTATGGTAGTTTCAAAGTATTTTTATGATAGCAGTATTGCAACAGGATGCTCAATTAATATATATTTTGGATTTCATGGGTTTGTATGCAGAAAGTGCAAATGCATGATATATATTTTTATTTTGTAGGCCACCACAATGAGAACTCCTACAGCTTTTTACACTACAAGTGTTTCACATGGGGCTTAAAGTTTTTAAGATGCATGAATATAGCCTAATGCAAGACTATTTATTTTTGTCATTTTCTATGCATTGCTAATATACAAAAGTAAACATACTAAAGAGAAATTAACTCATGCAATGTAAGAAAGTAGATATAGATAACTACCGATGTTACCTCACTTGTATGCAGAAAGTGCAAATGCATGATATATATTTTTATTTTGTAGGCCACCACAAAGAGAACTCCTACATCTTTTTACACTACAAGGGTTTCACATGGGGCTTAATGTTTTTAAGATGTATGAATATAGCCTAATGCAAGACTATTTATTTTTGTCATTTTCTATGCATTGCTAATATACAAAAGTAAACATACTAAAGAGAAATTAACTCATGCAATGTAAGAAAGTAGATATAGATAACTACCGATGTTACCTCATGGCGAGGGTTCAATGTTTTTAGTCCTTCGAACTGGACTTCTCCTTGCAGTGGTTCATTGAGTACTTCGAGTTGCTCTTGAGGGTAAGGATTGAGGTGGTGTCGCCACTAGTGGCTCCCAATGGTGGTGCCACCTTCTTTCTTTCTGTTATAGGCGTCTCAAAGCCAATCTTATGTGCATCATTATTACTAGTTGAGAACTTTCACTTGTAGAATTTGGGGGATTGTCTCCCCACACTTTAATTGAAGTGTGTTCTGCCCATAAAGATAAGGTAGAGATCAAGTGCATGGGCTCTGCTGGTGGGAAAACACTAATAGAACCAGAAATTTATTCATCCTCTAGCCTTGGTCCCAATAAGATTGATATTATTTATATTGTTCGTGGGTGAGAGAACCAGAAGTATAAATATGGTATTTAAACTTGTGAGATAAAGAGTAAAGCTACTTAACTGTTAAAAAGACTATTCATCTTTATAATGTGTCAAGAAAATAGATGAAGTATTTCTAGCTTACTTGGTTAAGAATGAGATTAAAAGAATAGCGCTATGAATGAATTTAGAGAACAAATCATGTTGAGTTTAATCAAAGTTGATCAATTTAAGTTGTAACTCTAACATGGTTGTATTTTGCCGTTTACCAAGATCAAGAGAAAATTAATGGCCACTTCCCTTAAGATGTTACCTCCATTATTAGAGCATGATGAAGGGTAAATGAATTTCAATGGTCTTCTCTGCAAGGGGTTAGTGGACAACACATACCCGAAGGAATATACTATTTATCAAAGTACGGATAGTGTTTGCCTAAGAGTTAAAGATTAATCTATAACTCGTGTTTTCAATGATTCAAAAATTTTTCATCAAGGTTAAAGCAAGGATATTATTTTGAAGCATACCCTTAACCTTGAATTGATTCTATGAATAGTCTCTCTAATATGATTTAAACATTTTTGATATAGAAGGGGTTAGTCTATATGTACAACCAAATTCTTATATAAGTATGCTTGATTTTTATAGTGTTTAAGTAGTATTCTAAAGCATACTTATAATAGAATAAGGAAGTTTGCAAGACTTAAAGGTATTTATTCAAATAGAACCAAGAATATGTATGGTGAACCACATGAGCATTTTATTATATATATATTAGCAAGTTATGTTTGAGCATGGCATAGGGTAGAAATGACCAAGACAAATTAGCAACATGGTATGAGATGTTAATTGTAGTTACATGTTGCATGAGGCTTGGACAAACGTACCTCATGTCTTCATCTTTCTAAGTAAGTGATGATGAACTTACTTAGAAGAGGAGGGTTCGGGTTCATCTGTTGGTGAGAGCTTATGGTCTTGCTGAGCAAGGCCTTCCTTTTATCTTCTTCTCCTTTTCACCATTCAATATAACTATGGAAGATTACATGCTCTTCACCCATCAACCTTTTCCGGATTTTTTGATTAATTTGCGGTTGATGAGATGAGCTCTATTGGAGATGCAATAATGTTCACTTGAAAACTTCTTCTCCAATAGATTAAGGTTGTTCTTTCCTGCAAAAGGTTAATGGACACATACCCGAGGGAATAACAAGATTGGAATACGGGTTTTGTTGCCATACTTTTCTTTTGTGATTTTCTTCTATGCTAATCAAGATGATATATGGTTTAAGATTATTTAGCATAAATTATGTCTATCATGTTTTATGTTGTTGTTGTAATCTAGCATGGTTCAAGGCAAAGATAACTTGTAACAAAAAGATAAATGAATAAATATTAATACTCATAAGCTGGATTCTTGTACAAAGTTATCTTCTGTCTTGATTCATCCCCGGTGTGAACTTATCTCTTGACTTCCCAGATTTAATTCAAAATTTTCTTACAGGGGGTGAGTCCGACAAAATATCCAGTATCCACTACAACATACTATCGGCTCAAAAATCAACCTAGACACCACGTCTAATTTAATTTAGGAAGGCATTTTAATCTGAGCTCAGTTTAAAAGCCTTTTAAAAGTAAAACCACCACTCCTAAACTAAGCACCATGCTTCATTTAAGAGATTTATGAAAGAACTTCAAAGCCTAAACATATATCATAGTAAATAAAGGTAGCATGAAAATATAGTAGAGATTTATAGAGATAAAAGAGCATGATCATAGTGAGTTTTTTTATATATATAATGCACGTGAGATGAATATATGAAATGGAACAAGTTATGGCTGAGGAAATTTAAACTAAATAGTGTGGATTAAAGTAAACATGCAGTGGAATGCAAAAAAATAACTACTCATAAATTTTGAAGTCCATGAGCAAGACTTTCTCACCTTTATTTGATCATACTTACCATGACTCACATGCTAGAATTTGTGAGTGATGCAACATCTTTGTTCCCATCACTTGAGGTATGAATTAAGTCCTGTGACATCGACCTCTTTCTTCAATATTGGATTTGTTATGTTTCTTCTTATTTTGTGGGGGGCATGCCGTAAACCGGTCATTCATTACCCTGTATAAGATATTAAAGTAGACAAACAAGGGTAATCCTGCTTGAGCAGGGGTTAATGGTTATCTCGATCACATAATTGAGTATAAGTCTATCAGTGTTTCTTAATTGCCTAACTACCTTCCCCGGCAACGGCGCCAAAAATGCTTGTTGGTATTTCTAACGTCATTACTAATTAGCGAGATTAGAAACACATGGTATGAAATTAACTTGTCATTAACAACTAGCCACTTATCTCTCACCCATATCCCTAAGCATGAACTAGGTTGTCATCCCTAATTGTATATGCTAAGGATAAATATAGGTTTATATATATATGTATCAATCAATATGACTAGGCAGAAATATTGATATAAACTAAGAACGGTTACGCAAGTTTTACGGATAATTATACCATTGTAGCATTTTACCTAGGGAGTTCTACCAGGTTGTCGATTTATATTTATACCACTGGGAAGGTTTATGTAGGACTTATAACTATAACTTACACTATTGATGTGAAAGGTAAACCCTAACTAGAATCCTACTCATAACAGGGATAAATCACGTGATAAAGGATATATGATAAATAATGATCAGTCGTCATAAATAGATAAATACCAGAGATCTAGTCATAGTAATAGCTAGCCAATGGATAGACTTAGGAATAAATACTAAGGTAATTCAATAACTACATCAATGAATAACTCTAATTAGTGCAATTACATCTAGCAATCATTGTTAAGCTAATCCTACATCATGATCACATGTAAAGGGGCATCAACTAGGAAGGATGTGAAACAGAGTCATTATCCAACTTCGCGACCGTGCCCTGCTAGTCCTACGTATGGGGGATGGACTACAGAGGAACCAACGCAGCTGTCACCTGCGCGGACTACCACACGACCCGGCACATCAGGGTGCACTCACAGATAAACAAGATATTAAGACACCGTGTCTATATATTGTCTACCATCTACCCATCGATCGCTTGGGTAAACGCTATACAAGCAATTACATGAATTCAATAAGATCAAACCAACTATCCTAGACATATAATCAAAGTAGACAATATAATCAAAGTAGACAATGACTATTGCAATTAAGAATATATAAGAGATTAAGAACAATGTTGCCTGAATCATAATATTGAATAAGAGCAAAGTACTAGAACTATACCGAACTCCACGGTCCCGCATTGCACGCCGGGGGCTCCAGATCCCGGCGAAGAACTAGAACTCTTCTACTTCTAATCTAACTAGGCTAAAGCTATGAACTAGAGAAGCTCTAATGAACTAGAGAAGGCTCTTGATGGCTTGATCTCCGAATCACTTGATGCCTCCAGGGAGGGGGGTCTGCCCTTTATTTATAGCCCGATGGGATGAACGTGCGCCGCAGGATCAAACCGACTTAACCAAGGGCCGAGATGACTCCTCATAGGCGGTGGAAGAAGACTCCAGAAGATGGGGGCAAACACTAACTTTGGGGCGCCGACCGGCGCCAGGGTGGTGCCGGCCGGCCCCACTTGGTAGCCCCTGCGGGCCCCGCTGCTTCGGGTGTCTTCTAGATGCTTCCTGAGCCTGATGACGATGTTTTGCCTTCGCGATTACGTTCCTTGATAATTATGCACTCTAATCTCTCTTTTATGCTTTTCTGGAATAATCCCTAGAAAATACTGAATATACAAAACTCATGGAAATTGTCAGTTAAAACCCTAGACTAGTATGTATTTATGTTCCTTGGGCCTGCTCAGACGGGGCAGCCCAGCTCACAGGACCAAGACCGATCGGCCTCCTTGGCCTGGTCGGACTCCTAGGCGGACAATCAAGAGTTGCTTGTCATGCAAGGCAACTAGTCGGTTAGAAAACCAATTGTATCCTAGTTAGATACGATCTGTTTGTAACTGACCACCTCGGGATCTTAGGATCTGTAACCCTGCCCCTCAGACTATATAAGGAGGGCAGGGACCCCCTCAAATGCATCTACTTTTTCAATAACAGAAGAGCAGGACGTAGGGTATTACGCATCTGGTGGCCCGAACCTGGGTAAACCATGTGTGCTGTTCTTCCTGTTACGTCTTGCTTGTAGTCTAAGCGTGCCTCCACCGCTAAATCACTACCGTCGGTATACCCGTGGTAGACTGCCGCCGATATTTCGTCAACAGTGGCGTGCTAGGTAGGGGGTGCGCGTATAGATTTTGAAGCAAGCAAGATGGTTTCCTTCGCTACAACCATGGAGATTGAAGCTAGATCAACCTTCACCGTCGGCTCTTTCACGTGGACTGTTACCGCGACGGGAAGCATGGGAGGAGCTCCGGTGGATATGGCACCGACGCCTCAAGCCGCGCCGCCGCCCTGTCCCTCGAGATCAATCTCGAGGGTAGAACGACCGGCGTCCCGACCACCGCTCCCTCATTACCAAGGAAGGCGGATCGATAACACCGATCTCCTCAGATCCATCGATCAGCTCGGGAGGGGCCTCGAAGAGATGATCGAACAGTTGGGATCGGTTCAGGACCGATCTAACGACGACGGCTTCGCTCTCGTCCAACGACGTCAGCGCCGGGCTTGGGCCTTGGCCCGACCCTGCTGCCGCCTAGGCTCGATCTGGTAGCGGCAAGGCGTGGCCCTCGGGCCCGCATCGACCCGGCCTCGTCGCCGCAGATCCAAATCTGGCCGCGGCTCGACCTCGGCGTGGCGCTCAGGCCCGCGTCAACCCATTTCTTCGACCAGATTCAAATCTGGCTGCGACGCAGCGCGGACCTCAGAACCACGCCAACCCGTACGGTCGCTCAGATCCAAATCTGGCGGCTGTCCGGCCACCGACCGGCCCCCGGAGCCACCCTCGGCCTCAACCGGCGCCTGGTCGGGCTCACTCAGGGCATAACGCCTGAAACATCGCGGGCCAAAACCCGTTCCCCTTTGGGATGGCCAACGCCTCCATGGTGTATCAACAACAGATGGGGAGTCTGTTCCAGAACCAGGCTCCGCTCCAGCCACCTTCGGCACAGCTCGTCGAGTTCCAGCTCGACGGGATGGCCAGGTACGCCATCCACTGCGTCCACAGTGAAGGGGCCTCCGGCAGTTCCCAGACGACCGCCGAAGAGGAAGGGGGCTCGAGTTCCATCTCTGGGCTGGACGGAGCAACCGCTTCTGCAAGCTCTGCCTCCACAGTAGATGACGACGAATTCCCTCAGTGGGTCAAAGACCTGTTCGGAGCAGTCGAGTTCCCAGAGTTCCCTCCGGGGTTCGAGGGTGCTATCTTCAACGTCAGCGTTGACGAACGGCAGCCCGTCATCGAGACCCCCAAAGAAGCGCAACAAAGGGCAGACCGCAATGCAGATCGCGCATGACGCCGCGCGCTCAAATTAGCCCAAGCTCAAGCGGCCCCTCAGCCCAACGGGGAGTGCAGCTGCGAACGCAGCAGCAGCCGACGCACCTACCGGCCCGCAAGCCGCTCCTGCCGCTCCGCAGAGAAGAAGGCTTCAAGCCCGGAACCTGGGAGACGAGTTTGACCTGGTCGGTGACCGACAGGTCCACAAGACGCCCAGCGCCAATATTGCTGTCGTGGTTCAGCAACTCCGCGGCATGCCAGCTTCGCCAGCGATCGAGGCCGTCCTTGACCACCTCAAGGCCACGGAGGCTCAAGTCAACTTCATGCACGAGATTTCAGCCGGCTCATCTCACAGCCGCCGCTCTCGTAGCACGCACCGCGGTCACAGGAATCGGGCAAAAGGCAGCGACGCCAACGATCAAGATCGGGAGAGCCAACGGGCGGCTCAGCCCGACCACCACTAGGGGCGCGACAACCGCCGAGGAGAAGGCGGCGACAGACAACCACCTCACGCGCCTCAAGAAGTCAACCAGCCCAACCGGGCCAACCTCCGTAATGTCATCGATGACAGATACCGAGCTCGGTATGGGGCTCCAGGTCCTAAATCCTCCTCCGAAAGGCTGCGTCAGGTCAATTGGCCCAGAAGCTTCAAGATCGGGGACTTGAGGCACTACGACGGCAAGGCCGACTCGGAACAGTGGATCGTCATTTCCGAGATGACCATTCGAGTAGCAGGAGGTGGCGAGCAAGTCATGGCAAACTACCTCCCGGTAGTGTTCGGCGAAGCTGCTAATTGCTGGCTGCTACGCCAGCAAGATGGTTCCATCCATCGCTAGCCGCAACTTCGGCAAATGTTCATCGAGAACTACAAACTGACATACGAGCAGCCCGGCACTAAGTATGAGCACGCCCTAATCCATGACTCTCCTCGCGAGTCTTTATGGCATTACATCCGCCGTTTCTCCGAAGTCTAGATCACCATCCGAGACATCAGTGTCCCGGAGGCCATCGGTATTTTCATCGCTGGGCTCCGTCAGCCGCGTAATGCCGACCTCCGCAAAGAGCTCCTGCGCAAGCAACCGGCGACAATGGAAGAGATGTTCAACATCGCCCAAGATTGGGCGCGCGTTGATGAAGCCCTCGTCCAGTATGACGATGGTGGTCACGACATATACAAGCACAGTCGACGTCGCAACGATGATCGTGACAGAGATCCCGACTACGATGATCACCACGGAGGACCACGCAACGACCGCCGCGTCAACCGTCGTGACGATCGTGGCAACGACCACCACGACGACCGCGGCAGTATGCGACATAACGATCAAGGAAGTGGCCGACGCGACGACGACCGGCCATACAGACGACGGGATGATAGCACCAGCGATCGCCGTAACCGCGGTAGCCGCCAGCGCAACTTCGTCAACAACACCGACAAGGGCCAAAAGCGCGAGGTCGATGGCGAGTACGACAAGATCCTCAACGGCGATTGCCTCCGTCATCCCAACAAGGGGCACACCTTTGGTGAATCCAATGGCTTCGCCAGCATCTTCGCCCGCAAGCGACAGCGCACTAACAAGATGGGCAACCCCAAGAAGCCCAATACGCGCGACAAGTCCGATGACGACGAGGACGATGGCAAGAATCCGCGCCGTGCCTACAAGGACCCAGAGAAGCATGTGACCGCCATGATCTTTGAGGGTAAGTGGCCACGGAGAACGCACGCGACAGGAAGCTCCTCAAGAGGCGCATTGCCGCCCTCTCCAAAGCTGATACGCTCATCACCGATGTCCGAGCTCCAGCCTGGTCAGACCAGCCCATATCCTTCAGTCGAGCTGATATGTGGGCCAGGCTACCCGATGCAGGTCGTTTCCCTCTGATCCTCGACCCAGTGATTGGCAGCGTCCGCTTCCAGAACGTGTGGTCGACGGCGGCAGCGCTTTAAACATCCTCTTTCACCAAGCCTTCTTGGAGCTTGGCCTAAGGGAGGATCAACTCGAGCCCTGCGATTCACCGTTCTGGGGCATCATGCCAGATAAGCCTTCCATGCCCCTCGGGCAAATTTCGCTGCCCGTCCAATTTGGCACACCTCAGCACTTCCGCACCGACTACATTAACTTCATCGTCGCTGACTTCAACGGCGTCTACCATGCCATACTCGGTAGACCCAGCATTACCAAGTTCATGGCCGTCCCGCACTATGGCTACCTTGTCTTCAAGCTGCCAACCAAGAAGGGAATCCTGTCCCTCCGCGGTAATGTCCTCATGGCTCATGCCTGCGAGACAAGTGCGTACGCCACTGTCGAAGCCGAAGAGATCAAGGCGCGCATGGAGAAGACTACCTACCAAGCCAGGACATCGAAGCCTATAGAGCTCGAGACCCCGGTCAAGCAGTGCAAACGCCCTACGGAGATTACCAAGGCACATAAGAAGGTCGGCCTGGTTCCCGGGGACCCAGACAAGACAGCGCTGATTGGGGTCGACCTCGACCCCAAATAGGAAGACACGCTCGTC
Source organism: Chrysopogon serrulatus (assembly GCA_015844335.1). Classification (NCBI taxonomy): domain Eukaryota; kingdom Viridiplantae; phylum Streptophyta; class Magnoliopsida; order Poales; family Poaceae; genus Chrysopogon; species Chrysopogon serrulatus. Next base: position 238,528 of record JADLZL010004638.1, on the reverse strand, counting down.
CGTTTCCTGCAGGCTAACATAAGCGTTTTCACGTGGAAACCTGCCGACATGCCCGGTGTCCCTAGGGAACGGATCGAGCACTTCCTTAATGAGGTCGACCCCAAATAGGAAGACACGCTCGTCCGTTTCCTGCAGGCTAACATAAGCGTTTTCACGTGGAAACCTGCCGACATGCCCGGTGTCCCCAGGGAACGGATCGAGCACTTCCTTAATGTCTCCGAGACAGCCAAACTAGTCAAGTAGAAACTACGATGTTTCGCTCGAGACAGAAAGGAGGCGATTAAGGCAAAAATAACCCGGCTTCTAGCTGCCGGTTTCATTAGAGAAGTGTATCACCCGGATTGGTTAGCAAATCCGGTCCTTGTACGCAAAAAGAATAATGAATAGAGAATATGCATTGATTACACCGATCTCAACAAACACTACCGAAAAGATCCCTTCCTGCTCCCTCGCATCGACGAGGTGGTCGACTCCACCGTGGGTTGCCAATTGCTTTCTTTCTTAGATTGCTATTTGGGCTATCACCAGATAGCCCTCGCTATAGATGATTAGGAGAAGACCTCCTTTATCACTCCTTTCAGGGCTTACTGCTACACGACCATGTCGTTTGGCCTAAAAAATGCAGGTGCTACTTACCAGCATGCTATCCAGCAATGCCTAGAAAAAGAAATCCAAGACGGCTTATGCGAAGCATATGTTGATGACGTCATGGTAAAAACCTGAGAGGCTTCGACCCTGATCGACGACCTCGATAGGACCTTCAAGGCCCTAAACATTTTTTAGTGGAAACTAAACCCGAACAAATGTGTATTCGGTGTCCCTTCCGGCATACTGCTCGGCAAATGTCGTCGATCAAGATGGCATACGCCCCAACCCGGAGAAGGTTAAAATTGTGCTGGACATGAAGCCTCCGAGATGTGTTAAAGACATCCAAAAGCTAATAGGGTGCACGGCTGCCTTGAGTAGGTACATATCCAAACTCGGTGACAAAGGTCTCCCCTTCTTCAGGCTATTAAAGGCAAAGCAGAAATTTGAGTGGTCGGACGAGGCGGATGCTGCCTTTACCGAGCTCAAAGAGTACCTAACTACCCCTCCGGTCCTTACTGCCCCTAAGGGAGATGAGCAGCTGCTGCTCTACATCGCTGCCACAGACAGGGTGGTCAGCACCGTCTTAGTGGTTGAGCGCAACGAACCCGAACGCATCTATCCTGTCCAGCGGCCCATCTATCAGGAGAATTGTTACATTCATACAACCACACACAAGACAAATGCAGCTTCCCATGCCTTCCCTATTCTTGACAACCATTTCCTTCACCTTGTTCAGATTTTCCTGCAAGCTATCAATTTTTTCAACCAGCTCAGGAACTTCTATTGTCGAAGCTGCTGCAGTGGTCAATGAAGCTGATGGTAGATGACCATTGTCCTCAAGGTAAACCACATATTCTTCCAGGAACCAATAGCTCTTACATTTACCCTTCATCCAAAATAAAAACAAGAGTCAAATTAACCCCAACTGTGCAAACTCCGAATGATTATAGCACTTCAATAATTCTCACCACTTTGCCATTCAAAGATGAATGAAATTTGGGAAATGTAAAATGACTAGAACACTAACTTTTCGATAGTTCTTCCCGGGACACTTGAAATATCTCTTTCCAAAGTTAGCCTCGATTTCGTGGTAGTGGCAAAGCAAATACCTTGACATCCCGGCAATCGGGGCACATAATCAATGGCAACCCGCCGACATCATCAATTGGCGTCTCTACATCGACATCCGTGGGCGGAGGAGCTGCAGCACCAACAGCAAGGGGTACGGGTTGCGTGGCAACCCCGGGCTGCGATCGACCGCCTCTTCGCGAGCCGTAGACGATGAAGCCTCGAGACATGAGCCCTGATTTGTGCACAAGGAATTGATTAGGAAATGCACATTGGATTGATAGTGGAGCAAAGAGCATAAAAAAAGAGGAACGGGAGGGGGATGAGGGTGCCAGTCCTAAGAATGGTGACGGGGAGGCGACTGCAGACGGGATTGACGGCAGCACTTCCCACCATGCGCCACCACCTACCAACCTGCTGCAGTGGCGATGTTCACCGAAGATCCGCGCTCGCCGGCTGTCCTGGCGGTGGATCTGGCGCTGCTTCTCCCCACTGGCGGGCCATTGGCTGGGGTGAGGGGAGCTGCGCCTCTGCCCAGCGGCTGCGTGACCGCGGGCCTAAACCTCCGCTGGCCACCCTCCGCTCACCGCCGCCCTCCATACGCCGCTTTCGCACCGCTACTGACCTACCCTCTGCTCGCCGCCGTCTCTAGTGCGGCCGGAGAGACAAGATAAAATTGGTCAACACCAAGGAGGTAGGTCCACCTTTAGGGGTATATTAACGTTGGGGCCAGTTAGTTTTTGAAATAAGATAAGGTAGGTCCACCTTCAGGGGTATATTAACGTTGGGGCCAGTCAGTTTTTGAAATAAGATAAAGTGACGCTAAGAAAACGACACCTAAAAACAGCATATGGCGTCACAAAAGATAGGCCATCAACCAGTTCCTGGCGCCTTTCATTTTGTGATGAAATTTGATATCTATTCGTGACACAATAAATGACTTTGTCACAAATTCTACTGGGGCTCCTAAAATTATGACGCCTGTTATTGTTTAGTCACATTTTCTTACATTACATGACGAAAACAAGCCCCATCATAAGGTATTCTGTCATAAAAAGAAGGAATTTTTGTAGTGTACCCACACATCCAAAAGCTCCTTTATGCGATCCTGATCACTAAAAGGAAGGTCCTGCATTACTTCCAGCAGTACAGCATTACTGTGGTCACCGAGCACGTGCTTGGCGACATCCTGCACAATAAGGATGCTACCGGTAGGATCGTCAAGTGGGCAATTGAGCTCAGTCCTTTCAAGCTAGGGTTCCGCAGTCACACCACGATCAAGTCTCAGGCTTTAGCCGACTTTCTGGTCGAATGGACAGACATGACACTACCCGTATCTGATACGGTTGAGGAACAATGGAAGATGTACTTCGACGGCTCTTTAAACATAGGCGGTGCTGGTGCCGGAGTTTTCTTTATAGCAACTTCTGGAGGTCGGCTATGATACGTCCTGCGTATCCATTCCAAGGCATCTAACAATGCCGCCGAGTATAAAGTTGCACCGCATGGACTTCGCATTACTGTCGAGCTAGGCGTCAAGCGACTCCTTGTCTATGGCGACTCAGCCTTAGTCATTAACCAGATCAATAAGGAGTGGGACTGCACCAACGAGAAGATGGACGCCTATGCGGCTATGATTCGTAAGCTTGAGGACAAATTCTATGGCCTCGAATTTATTCACGTTCCACGAACAGAAAACCAGGCGGCTGACGAATTGTCCAAGATAGGGTCATCTCGAGCAGAGGTCCCCCACGGAGTCTTTGTCCAAGATCTGATCATGCCATCCATCCATGAAGAGAAACCGGTGGCACGACAAGAGGCCACCAAGCCGTTGGCTCTGACAACAGCCAACATGCAACCACAACCAGAACAGGGGACCGCTACTCACTTAGTAGCCCCGGTTACTGAACGTGTTGACCTGTCTCATGGACCGGACAACTATACGGAGCCCAACAATGAGCCCAGACTCGATAAGGATGCAACCGATCAGTCGGCTGAACAGCTTCAGGTTCCTCTGTCAGACTGGAGGATGCCTTTCATCCAGTACCTAGCTAATAAGGTGGTACCTGATGATAAGACCGAAGTAGACCGCCTTATTCGCCGAAGTCGCCATTACATACTGGTCGATGGGCGGCTAATGCGCAAAAGCGCTAAGGCTGAGATACTCCAGAAGTGCATCACACCAAAGGACGGCGTCACGTTGCTACATAAGATCCATTTTGGCACATGCGGTAACCATGCAGCGTCAAGGACACTGGTCGGTAAAGCCGTTCGGGCTGGATTCTACTGGCCCAGTGCCGTGGCCGACGCCGAGCACTTGGTTCGTCATTGCAAAAATTGCCAGTTCTTCGCCAAGCAAATTCATGTCCCTGCACATGAACTCCAGACCATCCCAGTCTCTTGGCATTTTTCATGCTGGGGACTCAACATGATTGGACCTTTTAAAACAGCTCCAGGCGGTTTTAAGTATGTCTATGTCCTCATAGACAAGTTCTCCAAGTGGATCGAGTATAAACCCTTGGTTAAGGCAACTGCGAAGAAGGCAGCTGAGATGCTTGACGACGTTATCCACCGTTTCGGCATCCCAAACAGCATAATCATCGACCTTGGCAGCACGTTCACAGGAAGTACTTTTCAGGATTTCTGCGATGACTTGTCTATTCAAGTCAAGTACGTGTCTGTGGCCCATCCAAGGGCCAATGGCCAGGTCGAGCGTGCCAATGGCATGATCATCGATGCCCTGCGAAAACACCTATTTCACGAAGATGGCTTGTATCCAGGACGTTGGTTAAAAGAGTTGCCCGCCGTAATCTGGGGTCTGCGAACCCAGCCCTGTCGCAGCACCGGTGTTTCCCCATACTTCATGGTGTTCGGCTCTGAGGCTGTGCTACCCGCCGAGGTCGCTCATCGCTCCCCCAGAATTGAATATTTTGACGAGGACGCTTCGGATGAAGCACGGGAGCTCGACATCAACGCTCTGGAAGAACAGCGCCTTGACACCTGCGTTCAAAACGCTCGGTACTTGGTCAGTCTACGTCGTTACTAAAACCGCAACGTCAGAGATCGTTTCTTCGTGGTCGGAGACCTGGTACTCCGACGCAAGCAGAAGACGGAAGGCCTGCATAAGCTGTCCTCTCACTGGGAGGGGCCATTCATGATAAAGGCAGTCACTAGGCCTACCTCTTACAGGCTCTGCACTTTAGATGGCATCGATGTACCCAGTTCTTGGCACATCGAATGGCTTATAAGATTCTACCCTTGATAAAAAGTATAGAATAAGATATGTACCCTTCTTCCTCTGCATTCAGTTGTTAATATTAATAAAGTTCGGTTCATGGTCAACATCTTCTGCAAATGTTTTATCCATAAAACATACATTTTCATAAGCCATATAGTCTAATGCTTCGACAGGAACAATCAGAAAAGGCATTGTCTTTAGTTTCTCCGATCACTTGTTACGGCTCCGAGCCATAGAACACAGGGGGAGATACTAGCGATTAAACTCTAACGGTACTAGGGCCCTAAAGCGTTCGCACCGTCTTTGTTCCACAGAGGTCACCTAGTCACCTAATGAGCTAGTTCCCTTCAAAGGATGCTATACGACTACACGCATACAAACCTCTAAAAACTTTCCAAGAACAAATGAGTTCCAAAGCTCGTTTACGACTTCGCTATATTGTCGTTTCACACCTAGTGTTACGCCTCATGATAAGAATTTTTAATCCTTTTTTATTTTTTGTATAGCCCTTTCAACTCTTGACGTCGTGACTCTTAGATAAGAGCTACTAGCTCTTTCCTAAAGCGGTGGTACTCTGAGTATCGACCACCATATAACGAGTTCCAATACATGGATAACTCTCATTCAAGTCGCTAGCGCTCGGTACAGGCCGAGCAACACCCACAAGTGTTTATGTACATCACAGAAGTTTTCACAACAAAGTACAGATGGAGGCTAGATTGTTCATGGGGATCTGCTTGATGACCCTTCATCTACCAGTTTGATGTCTTGCATCACCCTGGCTGCAGTGTCCCAGAAGCTGACGCGGAGATTGCTAATCTCTTCTTGATTGGGGCTCCCTCTACTACCCTCCTCAGGTCAATCCGAGGGTAGTGCGACTTCACCAGTGCAAGAATGGACGCTGCCACAAACTGACCCGCGTCTCGGACAAAACCCTTGAGTAAAGGCCATGCCCTTTTACATTGGTCCATGACGGCTTCGGGGGCTTTCAGCGGGTCGATTATCTCTGGCTCCTCCGGCGACAGCTCCTTCATCGATGGCCTTAGCCCGACCTCCACGACCTGCCAGCGCTCCTTCAACTTCTTGTTTTCCTCGGCAAGCACTTCAAATTGTGCCATGTGCTTTTTGTCGAATTCTGCATATATACAACAAGTTATTATGTACCAGTGGCAAGCATCAACACCACTTCTGAACAAAGGTGGCCGGTGAACCGACCTGCCATCTCACCCTCAAGCTCATCAATGCAGGACTGGGCATCTTCCTTTGCAGAAAGCAGTCGAGACAGCTCCTGCGCCTTCAACTGGTAGCCCTCTTCCAGCTCTGCATAAGGCAAATATACCCAGAGATATCCTATGCAGGGAAAAATGCGTTAAGCATGTCAAAGGTGCCATACCTCTCTTTTGCCCTTCTAGGATGGTGACTTTGTATGTCAGGCCGGCATTCTCCTTCTTCAAGCGCTCGTTCTCAGCCATCGTGGGCCGAAACTGATCTATCATATCCAAGCGCTGTTGGCAAATATTTTGCAACCCCTGTAACATTATAACACATTGGCTTTGGCAAGTGTTAAGTTACACAAAGGATGCTCAGATCGACAAGTCACCTGTATTTGTTCGTGCAGCTGCTTTAAGGATGAGTCAATGTCCTCGGCGATTGGAGCATCAACTTTGGCTTCAAATACTTGCCAGTCGCCGTCTCGATCCTTTCGGGCCATGAAGTTCACCTTCCCCGGGACCCGTTTCGGCTTCACAGGATGCCCCAGTATTTCTTCTATTTCTTCTTCTTGGGCACCTTGTTCATCTAGAGCACTAGCTCTGGCCCTAGCCTCAGCACTGGTCGAGGTCGTACTCTTCACAAGAGCCTGACCGACCTCTTGATCCAGGCCTACTTTAGGTTCCTCCCTCTGCTGGTGCGGGGAAAGTGGGGCACCTGTGGGGGAAGGGTGGTCGGCCTTTTCTTGGTTGGCCTGGCCACCTTGGCATGACCCTTCTTGGTCTCCCTAAGGCTTGGGGCCCTCTTTCACTTGTTCGTCCTGGGGTTTGTCATTAACCTTAGGTTCTTCTGTACTGGCTTGTCTGCAAGTCAGAAAGATAACAATCAACACACCATATTAATTTCATACTCTCCATACCGCTCGAATTCGTACCTGGAAGATTGTTTGAAGGAGTGACTGAAGCGTCCAACTCCTCCACGACTGGACGACCCAGTCCGACCACCTCCAGCAGATACTGCACCACCAGACTCTGAGTGTGGTGGTAGCGGCCCTTGTGTTGGGATCTTCTGTTGTTCCGGTGGGGGATTTTGGGGAGCCGACCTCTCCGTCGTCTCCGGCGCTTCCGTTGTCGGCCCCCATGGTGATCTGGACATCGTCCGTCCAGAAGCATCACCTCTCACACCTTCTCCTGGAGGTGACTGCGCGGTCCTCAGTGGCGTCGCCTGCTAGGCCGTGCGTGGCAGTCGACGTGGTGTGCCCGTGGTGGTGGTCGATCGGTGCGCCTGCTGCTCGGAACGCTTAGTGCTGAACTTCTAGCTCAGAGGAATCATATTCTCTGAGTCTGAGTCTGAGCTCTCAATAACTGCTCGGCGCTGCTGCTCTGGACCACCACCGATGTTCAGCTTGCCCCCAGTCATGGTAGCAGTCGGCTTCGCCTTCTTCAGCTGCGGCGGTGGCATCGGAGCTTTTCCAGTCGCTTTCCGCTTCAGCTGTTTCTCTGTAGCGGCTGGGATTTCTGCGTCATCACCACCTTGGTTGGCCTCAACAGATGGCTTGGATCGCTTTCGTTTCCCAAGGATCGCATCTTCAACAGGCCACGGTTCCACTGGCACCAGGGAGACAAACGCAGATCGATCTTGTCCATGATATTTCTAAAACATTCAACAGTCATGAAGCATGCAAAACAATGGCTATTGATCAGGAAAATAGCTGCATACTCTATACTACCTCGGGTGGAGGGTTTGCCAGACAAAAGGGCTTCACTGAATCAGTTGGATAGCTGTAATTGGCGAAGCCCTCAAACATCTTCGGCAGCCGGCTTTCCATTTCCTCCTGCTTTAGGTTTTCTCTGTGCTCCCACGGGGGATCAAGCCTTCCATGATACTCAAACATGAAGTTGACCCTCTCCTTCAAGGGTTGGATCCGGTGTACAACAAACATGCTAGCCACTACAATCCCATCAAGAGTGCTGAAATCCATCAGGGATAACAGCTCCTCCACCTGAATCATCTCATCTGAGGTCGGTCTCTCCGACCACCGAGGGTTGGACTGGGGAACCTGGGTAACGTCGCAAGGAACTGCTCGGCCTTCTAGATTTTGGTTGGTATAGAACCATTTCCTCATCCAGTTCTTGGTGTTCGAGGTATGGCCGGCTGTCAACCAGTTGGATTTCATACCCTCCCTCAGTGCAATGTAGCACCCACCGGCCACCTGGGACCCACCCGACCCTTTCCCTTTCTTCTTCAAGCAGTATAGATGGCGGAATAAATTGAAGTGCGGCGCTATCCCCAAATAGCAATCACAGTATGCAACGAAGATCGCGATGGTCAAGATGGAGTTGGGGAGAAGATTGCAGACCAAAATTCCCCAAAATATTCACAAATCCCGCAAGAAACTATGCACCAGAATCCCTAGCCCACGCAGGAAATAATCCTCCAAAACAACAATCTCATCTTCCTGGGGCTTAGGGTAGCGTTCACCTGCTGGTGGCGCCCTTCATGCCTCCAGCACCGGTGGTGGTAGCAGGCCACCCTTCGCCATTGTCATGAGTGATTCGTGTGTCATCGCGGACTTCTCCCAATGGGTCTCCATCAGCTTCTTGTGCGCCGCCTCCGCCTTCGTCGCCTTCTTTTTTGCCATCAGCTCGTGTCTGCTAAACGCGGCGGGGAATGTGGTGAAGGCTGAGAATGGCGATGAGTGGAACCCTAGCTCTGCGCACCAGAGATTGAGGAGACGAAGTGGCAGAAGTGGTGAAGACTCAGGATTTGGTAACTGAAGCGGCGGCCGTCGGGTTATTTATACGGTGCGGGTGATCCTTTGCCTGCTCAAGAGTACACTGTTGACCGCACGTTTACCCTAATTTTTAACTGGGCTTTATTGGGCCTGGTTACTTTTATCCATTAAGGAACGGCCAAGCCGTCCGTCAAAGCACTGGTCCGCCAGTCAGTCTGGGGACTGGGCCCATGGCCAAGCCGTGCGTCAAAACCATGGTCCACCAGATCAGTCTGGGGACTAGGCCACAGCCGATCTGTGTGTTCTATAAGTCCTGGTCCACCAGTCGGTCTGGGGACTCGGCACACAGCTTAGCTGTGTTTTTTCTACAAGTCTAGATCGACTAGCCAGTCTGGGGACTGGGTGTACAGTTCAACTGTGTTTTTCTGTGGTTCTGGTCATCTAATTAGCTTTAGGACTAATCAAAACCCTTCAATACTTTGGAGATAGCTGTTCTACTACGTTTTATCTATCATCTACACATTCTAAAGCACACAGATATGTTTAGATCACTTCATTCAGGCACACTTAGATTAAAACAGATGAAGATCAGCCAAAAGCAATTACAGAAATGTGCCATGTTTTCTGCAAAAAATATGGATTGTTCACGTCCCCGATTACAACCTCATCAAGACTCCTAAGGCAGTATTTACAAGATTCCATTCCTAGCACAAGATGACTGGCATCTACAGGTGCACGAGTGTCGCATGGGCTTCGTTCGAAAAAGACCAGGTCAAGGAGATCCGGGTCGACAAGCCCGTGCAGCTCTTGTAGACGGCAGCCCTAGCACCCCGGCAAGGATTGCGCCACCGGGCGCTCCACATTGCACTAGGGGGCGTCGCGGATGGCGTCCTCCGCCGTCACCTCCTCCGCTACGGCGTCGGCGGTGTCGGCGAACTCACGAACGAGGTGCTCCAGTCCGCGATCCGCTCGCCCTCCGGGAGACCGGCAAAACCCCGCAGATCCACCCGGGCGCGGCGTTGCGCAACCGCTAGTGCCGACGATGCCTGCGCCTGGGCGACGCCGTGGGACACCAGCCTCCCGGATGCGGCCGGCAGTGTTGCCAAGCTACTCGGAAGGGAGTCCCCGGGAGCTCCGATGAAGGCCACGACAGCCTCCGCTGCCGGGCGCACACCTGAGCTCCGCCTCCAAATGCCACCCCTCTCATCGGCCTCCTCCCTGGTTTGGCCCCGCCGCGCGCCTCTCCTTCAAGGCGGGCGCAGGCGTCCACGACGATCGCATCAAGGCTGCCCTGGAGTTCAGCCATGGCAACCGTCCTAGTCACCATGGGATGTCCCCCCGCAGCCGCTTCTTCACCGGCTCCTTCGACGCTGCCCTGACCGGCGTCACCAACAAGGAGTTGGCGCGGAATGGGTGTGCTGGACAGAACCCTGTAAGCAATGCCGATGACAATCAAATTAGTCAAGAACACTTTTAGACCCAAATCAATGAGTGCGACGCCAGCTCACCCCGGAATGCGGCGGCGTCCGCGAGGGCGCTCCTCCGACGAGCCCTCTGCCGGGCATTTCCCACGGTGCATAGCGGCTGGATTTGGAGGAGAAGAGAGAGGGACAAGAAAGGAGCGGATACTCAGATTTAGGTTAGGGTTTCGGCAGAGGCAGAGTGAGTCTCCCTGCTTCTCCACCCTTCAATTTATAGGCGGGTGTCCCAGGCGTCCTCCGGCGAATAGGAATCGACGCACCGCTGCACGACGTTTCACGCTTTCCCACTATTGGATCGTGCTATCATTACGGCCACGACCGAAGTCGAACCACCGCACGTTCTCCGATATGGAAGCAGTAATGCCCCGTCATTTCTGATCCTGCCGTTTTGAACATGGTGATGGGCTCTGCAAAGAATATTTTGCCCTTCCGTCGCTCCTAAGGATTCTATGGATGGCCTCTTCGCATTCTAGGCCTACCAATCCAGTCTGGGTACTGGGCCTGTGGCTCACCGGTATACCAAACTGGTCCGCTGTCAGTTTGGGCACTTCAATTGGTCCCACAGTCCGACTGTGAGTTCAAGCCCTGGCCTACCAGTTCTTCTGGACGGCTGGGCCCGCGGTCTGCCACACAAAGTAAAATTGGTCAACTAGTCGGTACCAGACTAGAGCTTAGCACCAGCTATTCCGGAATATTCAACTGGTCGCCCTGTTATATTGACATTTAAATGTGTAACATGCTTGTGCATTGGTCAGTATAGCTTGCCTCCGGTTAACTAAATTCATCGATTACCAAGTTTTTTCTTAAAAGCTTGCCATAACATGATACTCATCTTCTACCAACCTTGGGGACTACATGGGCCCATGTCACTTAGCAGTGACTGGGCCTATTCATTCAGAGGATGTGACCTCTACTGTTTCAAGTTTAGCTTTTCTGAAAAGCTAGATTTATATCACACCAATGATACCAGATATCATATGCTACAGTGGGCCCACGTCTCTAGACATGGGTTGCTTTTTTCTTCTTTCTGAGAGCAACATGCATCTTTCGGCAAAACCTGTCTTGGCAGCTTCGGTGGTCGGCTCTGCATCAAACTGGTCGGCAAGCGTCAAGATGGTGTTTTCCTTAAGATCCATGGTGCTCGGGGACTAGCTGTGGGGGTTTAGACCCCTATACCCTCACGACTATCCTTGGGCCTGCTCAGACGGAGCAGCCCAGCTGACAGGACCAAGACCGATCGGCCTCCTTGGCCTGGTCGGACTCCTAGGCGGACAATCAAGAGTTGCTTGTCATGCAAGACAACTAGTCGGTTAGGAAACCAATTGTATCCTAGTTAGATACGATTTGTTTGTAACTGACCACCTCGGGATCTTAGGATCTGTAACCCTGCCCCCTAGACTATATAAGGAGGGCAGGGACCCCCTCAAACGCATCTACTTTTTCAATAACAGAAGAGCAGGACGTAGGATATTATGCATCTGACGGCCAGAACCTGAGTAAACCTTGTGTGCTGTTCTTCCTGTTATGTCTTGCTTGTAGTCTAAGCATGCCTCCACTAATAAATCACTACCGCCGGTACACCCGTGGTAGACTGCCGCCGATATTTCATCGACAATGACCAGAAGGCGTGGGGTGGGTATTTATAGCCACCCCACTCAAACTAGCCATTTGAATTGGAGAACTAGCCGTTAGTTCTGTACAGGTGTGGCACTGCCGCACTTGAGGTGCGGCACTACCGCCCTCCTAGAATCAGCACAGGTTAGCTTACGAAAACCGCCATAACTTTTTACTCCAAACTCCATTTTTAGTGAACTTGGACATTTTGAAAAGCTTGTTTCGAGGGCTATCCTGCCCAGCAGAGAACAAGCCCAAGATCAACAAGTGCAGGTGCAGTGCTAAGTGTTTTCTCTCACATTAGCACTCGGGTTCGGTTAGTTTGAGCACTTGAGACTTGTCTATGATTCGTATTGCATCCCCCTTGATAGTACGGCATACCTATACTCAAGATAAAGAAAATATAACCATTTAAACCACTTGAGTCTTCAATATCTTCATATGCCATTTCTTCTCAATATCACTGCATAAAGGGTTGCAATCATCTTTGTCAAATCTCTTCGAGCAAACACACCTTGAGCATGTGACTTGAACCATTTCAACACATATGAGTTCAACTTCAAGGCTTCAAGTCACTTTCACTAATGATTTGATCCTCAACATAATATGACTCCTCATAGCTTGATTATTTTCTCGACTCAATGCAAGTACTCTCTTCTTCACCTTAGTCATGGTACCTCGGTCCTCAAGCCGTCGCTTGACCTTCACCTTCGCTTAGTCCCTCCAAGCCCTTTCCTTGCTATCTTTACCTTATCAAGCCACACTCAAGTCACACCATATTAAGTATGCATTGAAAACCATATCTTCAATATTATGATCCTTGCTTGAATATATTCTAGATATGAATGTTGAGATCGGTTAAGCTTTAGTTTGATTCACATAGAGACATACATGGATCAATCATCAATATGGTCAAGCCAATTTATGATTCCTCAAATCGTTTTCATTTTGGCTTGACACTCCCATCATTCACTTTATTATCAAACTCTTCTTGTTCATGCAAAGCAAGCCATCATTGAAACTAATCCAAAGTCATCAACTTATGTCTTCTTTACCGTTTACCAAATATACTTGCTTTCACATGATACTATGATATCCCACAACATAGAAGCCATTTTATTGATTCCATTTGCATTGTTTTCTTTTGCTTGAACTAGATTGTTTCCATTCTCTTCTAGTACAACAATACACAACTTTGGTTTTCAATTCAACACTATGTGGAATACCATCAAGTTTGCCTTAGTTGAACCTTTGAATATCTTGTTGTATAATATTCATATATATGTACTATAATTGATTTCCTACTCAACACTGAGTAAACTTGTTAGACCTTTAATTGAGTTGTCATTCAATTCACCAAAATCCACTAAGGGCTAGATGCACTTACAGGCCTCCACCCAGCGCCCGAGTTGATGTAGAGGTTGTGGAGAAGGAGGAGCTAGCGCCACCACAGGGAGGTCAGATCCTGCCCCTCGCACGCCATTGAATCTGGCGTCATGCATGGGCCTTGTCTTGGGCTAGATCATCTATTGTAACGTAATCATGATGATCATCATCATTATTGGCACTAGCAACATTGTCGCCACCCTCGCTGGCACCGACGAGGGTTGTCGTCCATATGGTCTCATGAGTGAACGCCGATGTCAATGAGTTTGCATTAGATCCACTGGCATTTGCATCTGCCTTTTCACCATGAAAAAGTCCATCTGGAATGAAACCATACCTAGTCAGGAGATTGCACCACACCTTCTGCATGGGCTAATTGGTTCTTACAGCGAGAACATGGACATATGGTTGTTAACCGATTTAGACTCAAACGATGCTTTTTTTGCAACAGGAACATTTTTTTTGCATCTCAGCTAGATAGCTCAAAACTAGTGCAAACTCCCATACATCCATTTTTGACCGCTTGTCCATGCCCAGAACCTTGCATAAGGTGAGAGGAGAAAAGACATAAACAAAGCTGAATTATGAAAAAAATAGTAGTAGATCTTAGAACAATTTTCTCTCTGAATTAAAAACTAAATCTAATCTAGATATAGAGAGCACCGAAATAAAATGTGAGAAAAGAGGAGAGAAGGGGGGAAGCGTCGTGGGGAACCTCTTGCATTGCGGTGTTACCCTCCTTGAAATCCAACTTAAAAATTTGAATCTAACAGCAAAATTTGAAGATTAAGTTCAAAACTCCCCGTTAAAATGGAGGAGCAGCCATCGGGCATGAGGAGGAAGAAGGGCTCCACTGCTTTTCATAGGCAGGAGAATAACCGAGACGGGCATTTTAAGGGGATCCGCCTCAGTTAATCATAAATTAACTAAGACACCTCCATTAGCAATTACCAAGGAGGCTGACAAGAGAGCCGCCTCGGTCGGAGGCCTTGCCACCGATTAATGTTGGCGGACGCCGACCCAACCGCCTTGGTTAATAAAATGCCACCGCCTTGTAAAATCTTTTCTGTTGTAGTGAAAGACTATTTTGAAACTAGTTAATTCAATGATGACCTTCCGTAGATTCACCAATATAGTTTGCAGTTAATGTTGTAAAAAAAAGAGCTTGAATATCACATTTAAATAATCCCATAAACATGATCATTATAGAGACAAATACCTAATTTCTTATTCATAGTATAGAGCATTACATTGTCTTAAACAGCATTGACATAAAGTAATCATTAACATCGTGCATGTCTTCACTCAAGACAGAAAATATAAGAGACAGACAGCGTGAAGAAAATGGTATGGAAAATAATTAATTATTGATGCTAATGATGAAGGATATATTCCTTTTTATCTTCGGGCTTGTGCAACACTTTTGAAGTTTTGTTTATGATATAAATTCAACATCTACATAGTGCATAGACCATAACGATATCAAAAAGTCTAATACTAAGAGCACGTCTGTAGAGCTCCTAGAGCAAACTCGTATCTATCCTACTAATGCACTATCTTTTTCTTTCCTAGATCCACATAAGAAAACGTCCGCCGCTTTGAAGGCCTCTCTCCATACACCAAGAAAAATATACTCAGAAAAACAATATCATTAAAACGAACAAAAGCCTTCTCTCTCCTTACTCACTTAAACCGTACGGTCGAGATCAAATTTGTCACACTTCCACACCTTGCTATCACCAACAAGCCAAACCCAAATCAGAGACCCATCTTATAGATTGGGTCATGCACATGAATAAAGTTCCGCACCCAAAAAGGGTCTTCCCCAACAGGTGACGCAAAAGCAGAGCCACCGGGACGCCCTTTCCACGAACCTTCCAGCACTGCCGCCGCTCGCCCCTCCCCACCTCCTCTAGCGCACGGCAAGCCCGGCCGCGATGTTGAGGGCGGCGGTCGCCGCTTCCTCCTTCCTCCACCTCCTGGCCCGCGCCGCTTCCTCCTCCGTTCGCCTCCCACCCCACGCCGCTTCGTCCTCCCTCTGCCAGGATCTCGTGTGCGGCGGTGGCGGCCGCTGTCCCCGGCGTGGTGGAGCACGGCGTGTGATGACGGGATGGCCGGATCCGGCGAGGGACGACGACGGCGTCCTCTCCTCTGACGAGATCTAGGCCGGTCGCCTCTTCTCCTCCGGCACGGCATGCGGGGCCTGGCCATCGCCTACTCTGGCACGGACGCCCTGCCCTGGTGGTGTGCGTCCCGCACTGCAGGACGACACAAAGAGACCGAGGGACGATGCTTTTTTTTGACTCCTGCGTTACCTCTAACCCAAAATGGGTGTTGCGTTTGCATTGCTTGCTGGAGGCTGTTTTTTGATACCCAAACAACTGTGCACTGGGTCATGCTTTGGCTACTCCGTTGGAGACAATCTTACTCATCCTACCGCGTGCATCTCCTCGCTGCACCGCAGAAAGGCACGCAAATCACAGCGACAAACGCGCCTGCTGCACCATGCGCAATGCCGGCCGCCCTGCCACCACTCATCGCTCGCTGCCAGCCGCGGCTCGCTTGCTGCACGGCGTGACTCCACATCGCCACACACTGCCTGTGCTCACGTCGAGCGAGGACGACGCCGGACTGCGCTCACGGCCTCGTGTGATCTCCCCCTGCCCGCGCACGCCATCGACAGAGGAGAACGCCATGATCGCGGCCAGGATTGTTGTCGATCGAGGAGGCCTGCCGCGAACAGGAGCTCTCCCTCGTGCTTCATCAAGTAAGGTTTTTTTTTTTATGCAGACCTATTGCTCCGCGATCCAGGGCCGGCGATGTTACACGCGGCACCACGCGTGATCTGAGTGGGGTGAAGATCCGACGATGCAGGTGGTTGTGATAGCGTCGTCTGTCGCTACGCCGGTGCCAGTGGCCTGCTGCGGGCTGTCGTCGTCAAGAGTGACTGAATTTACAGTTCAAGTTGGAGTTCGTCAGTTCGTGCTCTTACTGGAAATTTGGATGGACATACATGGTGCAGCTTGGATTAAAGTGGCGGCAGTGCGTTGGAGAAGATATTTGGGTGCCTTGGTGGCATTGTGTGACCTTGTTGGAGAGGATGAATACGTTAGATGTCATCTAATCTTTCTCCAGGTTATTGTTTTAACCTTTTCTTTTCACCATGTAGCTTAGGTAATACATGTGTGTGCTTAAAATGGATCACCATTGCACTTGGGTACGATTGCACACACACCTCATTCAGTTCACTGCATGGTATATGCAGAGATTATATTTGCCCTCTTTCTCTATTCTATCTGAACTGCCCTCTTTTTTTTTCTCGAATACGCAAAAGACTAGCGTATCTTTTTCATTAAGAAGAAGAATGCAATGCAGCACAATGAAAACCGGGGTGGAAACATGATTTGAAACTAGCTCTGCCACCTCCGGTAAAAACGAACGAAAGAAAGAAAGAAGAGGCCACCAGCACATCGACAACCAAGAGGCGCAACGGGACAAGCAGGGGCATGACTTGACGTCTGAGGAGCTCGTGGGTGCGCCAACGGAGCCTTCAAGAAGGAAATGACGCCCGCAGACGCCAACTTCGATGGACAATGCACCCATGGGATCTCTCGTTCCCGGGTTGGCTCCTGCAGTGGCGCCGAGGGACAGCGTAGACGACGCCTTCAAGAAGGTGATGACGAACCCGCCACCGTCGCCAGTCCTAGCCTGTTGGCCCGAGGACGTGGTTTTCACCAATGCTGTCTAGGCGAGCCGCTGCCGCCAGAGACGAGCTTGATGTCTTCATGGAGTCTGCCACCGGTGCCGATCAACGTGGTGGTCGAAGTGGAGGTGGGCGGAAAACCGGCGCGTGGTCACCGCCAGGTCGGTCGTGGCTCACCGCAGGCGGGAGCCCAGAAGGCCGCTGGTCACCGTCCGAACACTCACCCCGAGTGCAAACGGGAGGGCGCCGCCGGTGAACTGCCCTCTTTCTCTATTCTATCTGAACTGAAGCACTTCTCGGTGGCTTGGTTAGCGAAGCGTAGAAGATTTTCCCCATGCTTTAATTTCACTGCTTGCACAAATTTTCTTGGCAGTAAAACTTTTCAGCTCACGATTATTCTCCCAGTGTAATGACCATCTTCGTTGGTTTGCTAATTCCTACTCTTGTCTTTCTCCAGGAGTACAATAGGCTTCTAACCTTTGGTTCATGTTTGATTTGGTTTGAGTTAAGACCTTCAGAGTCCAGAGCATGGGACACCTGGAGAGGCATGCACTGCCCTCAGTGATGTGACAAACTTACAAACTCCGGGTATATCCAAACACAATATCGCCACACACCATGTATAAACACTGCCATATCAACAGCTTGCAGCGAAGAGGAATGCAAGAGATAGAAAAGGAATAGGAAACAACGTGCATACTGCACTAGGATAATGTAACTTAGATGTTTAATACGAGAAATAACTTTACTATGCCTTCTTATGCAAAATGTCTGCGGATTGTATACATGATAGAAAATGATTGTGTAAAAGTTAAACTATGCAATGGTTGTTATCATATACATCCACAAAATAAAACCGCGACATTAGCACAGATATTATACTAGTACTCATAGTTTGCTAACTAGTAAAGTGTTTTCTTCTAGTTCACGTTCGGCTCCATAGTCACATTAGTACAGAATCACTTACAGCTCAATCAAATTGCCTTTCATGGCCCTTCGTCTGTTTTCTTCCCAGGAATCTTTCAGCATCACAAGTGCACTTGCTACATTTGGCATAGCTGGTCGTTCATCAGCATTTTCCTTTAAACACTTCATGGCCAGGATGCCAATTTCGTCAAGGATAGGAATATCTTCTTCTACAGCAATATCCTTGTCAAACAACACCTTTCCCGTATTATACTGTTCATAAACTCTTTTAAACTCCTTGACGAGATTGCTTTCACCGTATTCAACGGGCTTTCTAGAAATCAGCTCTAAGAGAACAATCCCGAAGCTATAGACATCACTTTTTGGAGTTAACCTCCCTGTATTCTTGTACACTGGATCCATGTAAGACAAACACCCTATCACATTCATGGTAAAATCTTTGCCTGGTTGAAAAACCTTTGATAAACCAAAATCCGAGATTTTTGGAACCAACCCGTCATCGAGGAGTATATTGTCTGGTTTGACATCTGCATGTTGTATGCCATTCTCTGTGTACGAATGCATGTATGCTAAACCTTGAGCTGATCCAATGGCAATGTCCAAACGTGACCTAAGTGTGAGAGGCTCACGCTGCTGCTGATCATTATTTTTGCCATGGAGAATGTCTTTGAGACTTCCTTTAGCAGCATATTCATATACCAGCAATGGAACATCAACCCTCAAGCAGCAACCCAAGAGCTTGAGAATATTCCTGTGCATCATCCTTGATTGGATTTCCACTTCCTGCACAAACTTATCTAGTGTACCTTCAGTTACTTCATTTGAGGCCTTAACTGCCACCTCGGTCTGGTCAAATAAAGTCCCTTTGTGAACTTGACCAAAGCCTCCCTTGCCAAGAGGCACCGAATTGTTCGCGGTTATTTTATCAACTTCGTCCTTTGTGAATAATACTAGAGTGTTCACATTTTTTAGTCTCTCAATTCCATTTTTTCTTTCAATTGCTTTCAGTTCTCTCTCATTTGCCTTTTGCTCGGTCCGCTTCAGCATATAGCAAACCAAAGCTCCAAGTATAATAAAAAATAAGACCGAAATACCAACAGTGATTCCTGTAGACAACATATGTACAAATATGAGTAGAGGCTACTGTACCAATAGTTGTAATTCATGTAAACAACATACTTGTCCTAATTAATTAATTGGGATTATTTTATTGAAATAACCAAGCGGTCTTTTGTTTTCAAAACTAATGACAAAAATTTGTCCACAGCAACATATGGACATCAAATAAGTTGGGTGGAATAATCTCAATGACGAAATAAATTAGAGAATTTACAAATCGCTACCATTTGTATTTATGATAATGCCACTTAAATGGTAGTTCTACGTACCTAACTTGGCTCTTGAGATAGTTTCTTTGTGATTTAACGATCAAGCTGCTTTACAATGGTTCAGAAAGTACCACGGATACTTAGAGGTACTTTTATTGTTCTATTTCCTATAGCCATTTCATTCAGTGAGATATTTGTTTGAAAAAAACTAGTTATTGAGAGTAAAATCATCTTTTTGCCCTTTGTCTCACTGGGCATCGCGCATGTATGGCTTAACAAACCAGGTTGAGACCAAAACAAGTTTGGGGATGCTTATTAGAGAATCGATTTTAATTGGATCAGAATTTTCTGAGAAGCTGCAATCTAAACAATCTGCCCATAGATTATCTATCCTAAGTATAAAATTACCTCTATGCCCCTGAGACTGACGACAGCTTATTTGTTGACTAACTAAATACTATATAAATTTATAACAATAATTTTTTAGTTTACTATTTAATAGAAAGTTTGTCACAGTATCAGGGGAAAAGACGTGTCAGGGGAAAAGACAAGAGAATACGGTCGTTGGACATCCAGGCCATTCTACCCACTGACGCCGTCCCCGTGCACGCAGAGGGAGTGAGGAGCAAGTGATCAAAAAAGGCCCGGGGTGCATGAAACGCGGTGAAGGTCTCGCGATACAGGGAACACGGGGGCAGCGTTGAAAGGCTGATTTCTTCTAGCATGAAACGCGGTGAAGGTCTCGCGATACAGGGAACACGGGGGCAGCGTTGAAAGGCTGATTTCTTCTATCGTCAGTCTAAAAGATTAAGAAATTATCTAAGGTGTTTGGGTGGGATTTGTGATTATTTTAATCCAAAATTGGATTTTAAGCGTAAACAAACATGCCAAGTGTAAGTGGCAACGAGTGGCACCCGGGTACATGCAGGATGGATTGAAGCTGTGGTGGAGAGCAAGTTGGCGTGCGCGAGAGGTTCGGAGAGCAGCAACAGAGGCAGATGCCATGACGGTAGAAGAGTGAGCGCTGAAATGATTGCATAGAAAATTCCGTTTTTACCCTCGCTAAAGATGAAAACAATTACCACTTTACCTTTAATTGAATAATTAAATATAATAAATTGAACTCCTGTTCCACCCATTTTGGTACTAGCCCCACCTATGTTGGCACGGACTATCCCCACCTATTTTGGTACTTCTGAGCACTTTTAAATAGGAAAATTTGCTGCAGACCACTGAGAGTGACCTCTTTTTGCTAGCGGACATGCAAAACAGAGCAGTTTACTAGTGGACACTCCAGTTCTTGTTAAATTTGTTGATGGACACCATGTTTAATGAGATAATTTTACAAAATACAAAATACATATAAAATTATATAAGTACCTAAAAATTGTACAACAAATTTCCTACACTCCAAATGATGAGTACACAGTAGGACTGATTTGAACTGAAATAACCATTTTGCCCCTGTTCATAAATCACAGAATGTGTACATCATCAATTCTTGTCTATTTATGAAGAGGGCAAAATGGTGATTTAGTGCGAATTAATATTTCTACTGTGTAGTTCTTATCATGTTGGAGTGTAGGAAATTTTGTACAATTTGTGGGTACTTATATGATTTTATATGTATTTTATAAAATTATCTCATTAGGCATGGTGTCCACCAACAAATTTAACAAGAACCGAGTATTTACTAGCAAACTACTCTATTTTGCATGTCCACTAGTAAAGAGAGGCCACTTTCAGTGTCGTAGTAAATTTTCCCCTTTTAAATTGGTATCTTGTATTTTTGCACCGTTTGATCTCTACCTATGGATGGTCCATATGTTAGTCAACCATTGTGAAATTACTCTTATTGATAATATAATTATCTAGACGAACACTTTTTTCAGAATGTATTTACTGAATTGATATATATGTTTTAAGAAAAAGCGGCAGAGAAAATGGAATGATAAGAAACAGACCAGAGCAAAAGAAAAGACAAAACCAGAAAAGGTATATAAGGGCCGTATCATCTTGGTATGGTCCAAGTATCAAGAAAGCAAACATTAGATGATCAAATGATGGATGAATGCACGCACTGGAGTGCTGAAAAGGATGAGGAGGAGCAGGAGGAGGAGAAGAAAAAAAGTAAGGATCTAAAAGAAATTGCCAGTCAGTTTGCCAACCTTTGAGGCGACTAGAGTTACAATCTCCTCTATAGGAAGAGTTATAGTGCCTCAAAAACTACCTTATGTAGTACTAATCTAAACCGGTTTGTCTAGCACCATGTAAATGTTTATTAAGTATATATATACAAGAATCCTGTCGGCCATTAGGAAAAAGCGTGGATATTAATGAAGATCTAGTGTTGCTAACAAAAAATGACGAGTATAATTAATGTTTGTACTAACATGCTGGCCTTGAGACCTGTGAAGGATGCGATGAGAGAACCTATTTAGTTTGTTTAGATGATTTTGGTTCATGAATTTAAATTCATAAAAAAATTCGAACAAAACATTTTTTCCAAAAGAAATACATATAGTTGCCCTGTTATAGCGGTTATATTATATATTAGACAAAAGTTTAAAGATTAATTTGTGTGTACCTACGACACGCTTTGCTGCACGAGAAAGTTTTCGACGATGGCATGGCTTCTCCTTTGGATCACCATCGCTCTCGTACCCAGGACGACACTTGCAATCGTAGGATCCGTCAGTGTCCTTGCATTCCCCGTTGCAAGGAAACACATCCGGCCGCATACACTCATTTATATCTACAAAAAAGTGCAGTGTGAACAATAGTATCCAAGCATCATGAACACTCACGCATGATAGCAGTCTAGCCTAGCCCTTGGCTTTTTTAACTGTTCATTAAACGTCTATGTTTAGATTTGGCTCGGTTACAAAAAATTTTGTGAAACACAACAAGAAGCATGCGTATAGACAGATGACGACTTACTGGTGCATCCACCGACGACATACGGGTTTCCCTCGTTGCCTTTGGTACAACTGCAGAAGTACCCTGGGCCATTGGTAGAGTCGACACACTCGCTGCGGTTGCTGCGGCAGGCGTACTCATGACCAAGCGTGTTGGGTGCCTGGGTGCAGGTGATGGCGGTCATCGTCATCGAGACGCTGTCGCGGATGGCCCAACCAAGGAGCAGCGGCATGGTCCAGTCCACATCCATGGTCTGGCTCTTGTTGGGTATGTATGTGGATAGAAGGTCAGACTTCTTGAAGGTGTAGTTGCCCTTCTCTACGACAAAGGCGTAATCGCAGGGGCAGAAATCGAGGTTGGTGTGCGGCCAGCCTGCCCAGGACATCCTGGTGTCCGTGATGCCTGCCGGGATGCTGATGTTGCAGCAGCCGACGCCGGCACAGGCACCGTCCTGTAGGGCGTTTGGCTCACCGACGACGGCTATGCATCCCGTGTAGGATGTATATCTGAAGCGAGCGTTTGGACTCTCGCCTTGGATGTAGCCTATGCTGTTGCAGCCGAGGACCAACAGCTCATTTTTTGTGTCGGAGACGCGATATACACCCAATGAGCTGATGTCGGCGCCGCCCGTGCGGTTGTCACTCCCAGAACCATGCCCGGAGGTGTTGAAGCACTGCCATGACACCGGAAGAAGCACTCGAGCTTCCGGGAACGGCGACACGGACAGGTGCAGCACTCGGATGTTCTTGTCAGGCGTGGGTAGCACTGGAATCTCACCGGCGCTGCCGTCGCTGATGCAGGTGATCTCGAACCCACTGCGGAAGCAGTTAGGGCCGATGCCGAATGGGAATGGTATCTCCACGCCTCTGCATATCCCCCGGCAGCCCGGATTCGTAGTGGCGGCTAGGCTGTCCGTGGTGGTTGCCGTTGCTGCAAGGAGCAGCACAGGTAATAGGAGTGATGACATCTCGGTGGCTTTGCAGTGTGATCGCTGACTAGTTCATTTCATGCATAGTATGTGTCCACTGTGTGTTAACCTCGTAGGGTTTATATAGAAGAACTAGGGGGTGTAGGAGGCAGCCAAAGTTAGGCAACTGATAGGAAATCGCTTTTCCTGGACAACCACGCTCTAGGGTTTTAAGAACCACATGTGGCTACATCAACTACACTGCAAAGAGGTCACACGAAAAGGACACAAACATTTGTATTTGTTTTTGACTTTTACAATTGCACTGTTATTTGGCTTACTCCTCTTTAAATTTGAACTATGTTTGTACTGCACATCTTACTATTACTGATTACTGGGAGCCCCGATGTTAATCCTTACTAAGATAAATCTGAAAAAAGATTCACAGTATTTGGCAAAATAAAAATCATCGACATCAATTAGATCAATTTTATATATATATATATATATATATATATATATATATATATATATATATATATATATAAAAAGATCACCACAGCTATTATTGAAATTACATAAAGTAACCCTCTAAAGTTATATTGAATTCACCCACTCTGTCAAGGATGTCAAACTTGACAGTAACTTTTCAATGTTTTATTAGATGTAAATTAGCTACATATTTTTTTTGTTGATCAATTCATATGGACGATCGGTCAGTCGTATATATATGTACTAGAGGACTGCACATCATCCATGGATTGGTCAGTTGTCCATAACTCCATATGTACTAAACGACTACATATCATCCATTGGGCTCGGTCAGTCATCCATATGTACTAGGCGACTGCTTCATTCATCGGCCGGTCAATCGTCCATATGTACTAGATGACTTCACAACCACTAGAGCTTTTTATATATTGATCCGAGTCTGACCTACTGCTGCCCTATATATGTAATATAATACTATCTCCAGCTCAATCGATATCTTTGATTAGTGCAGTAATTTAGCAATTGATACTGTCTACACAACCAAGTATATAAAATGTACTACTGTAGAAAGAAGTCACACGAACCGCACGCCGCATTCCTACTTGTGTTTGACTTTTACAATTTCACTCTCAACTAGAGCTTTTTATTTATTGGCTCGACCTACTACTGCAAATATGTATCTTCTTAGAGCATCTCTTTGTGTTCTATAATTTACATGCTAAACCAAATACGTAAAGCAACCTTAATATTTCTTCCTCTCCTATAGTTTTCTATACTAGCATCCTATATATGATTTTGTTTTGGAAGCCCCAAACTAATTCTAAGTCCTCCAATTCTTTTTTATACTTACACAACTACAAAAGAATTTTTGGAGGCGGGCAAAGTGGATTAACCGAGGTTGACAATACAATTGCCTCCGCTCAGGTATTCATAAATCAAACTTTCCCAAGGCAGTTCCAGTGCCTGCCTCAGTAAAATCAATTATCAAAGCCCAAAAAGAGAAATCCATGGACAAGCCTGCTGTTGGTATCTGTTAATGGCTCTTTATATTCCGTAAGCGTCTGCGGATTCAATGTAGCACTTCATTGGATGAATAGATCTAGTTTTAATATCTAACCCAAAGAAAGATGTGTGAGAGTTATCTAAACTACAACTTAATCACGGAGTAGCAAATAAGAACGTAGAAGATAGGGATATAGAGAAGATAGCTAAGGCTTCTAATTCAGGCTTAAGAAAGATATGTCTAGAATATTTCATTAGGAAATTGAATAGAAGAGTACATGCGAAACTGTAACCCTACTACCAATTATTCTCCTGCACGGCCTACTCACGGGATAGTGGATTATATAATATTCAATGGAGCTATAAAGTCACCTTTGCGAACTACCACAAAATCTGGAAGACAAGATACTATTCTAACCCAAGAGCTATAAGGATTCACCTGCACCACACTTACACTACAAATACTATTCTAACCCAAGAGCTAAAAGGATTAAAGTACCCAAAAAAGTCGTAAACCGGCAAGACAAGATACACAAATGTTACTTACTTGAACACTGAAGTCGATTCTTGAGCAATCTCATATACAAGCCGTAAAGGTAGCACTGACAGGCCGATGCTTCCTCCAAAACTCTCTCCTTAACTATCTCTCTATTTCTGATGTAGGACAAGCTTCTAGAGATATAGAACTAGCTCTCTACTTGGAATGCTAACTCTAGAGAGGTATGTCTATTCGAGGGACACATCTCAGGATTCTAACTAGAGTTTCTCGATAAAGCTTCTCTTCTATAGATCCTCCTCTCTACAGGGTTGCCTCTTCTTTTATAGCCCTAGTGAATGAATGTGAGCTCTTGGATCAAACGGGCTTTGCGGATGGTGGAGATCGATCCTTAAAGGCGGTGGAGCAACGTTGGTCAAGCGGGAGATGGGCCCAGGGGAGACTGACCAGGCTAGTGGCGGGACTAGCCGATCCCACCCTGCAGTGGCTCGGGCCCTATCTCTGCGGGTTGTCTTTTTGTTCCTACTAGAATCTTCCTACGCTACCATAGCGTCCAATCTCGCATTCTATGTCATGTGTAGCTAAAAAATATGTCATTTCTAGTGTATGCCTACAAAATCATTGATTCACCAAAACTCGTGGAATTCATTAGTGAAAACCATGCTACTGCTTGTTGAAGGCCGCTAGGTGGACCCACGCCATCATCGCCCAATGTTGCTGCTTGTCCTACCGGCTGGTGTTGCTGCTCGTCCTACCGGCTGGTGTTGCTGCTCCTACACTCGCCGCCACTGCTACTGCTTTGCCTGCCAACCGCTGCCATTGTTCTACTAATAATGTTTGAGGAAGAGAGGGAAGAAGGCAAGTGGGAGAGAGGGAGGCATGTGGAAGGTGTTTGAGAGAGGTAGGGAGGGCACAAGAATGGGAGGCATAGGGGATGGCGGCTGAGAGAGGGTTAGAGAGCCAGTTCAAAACCCTAAATCTGGTTTGTATTGGTGATTGCTGGATTGGGCTGGCTGGTGGGCTTTGGGCCTATTCTAGAGGTGAGCCTATTGAGGCCTTGTTGGTGATGGATTGAGGACTATTTTGACTTGTAGGGGATTTAGTCCCCCTATCCCTCCCAATCTCCTTAAATGTTTTATGAGGCGGATAGGAATGATCATTTTCGTAAATAGGCATGACCACCTCCATTAATCGACCATAATTTTCTGATATAGTTCGATTTTGTTACCACTTCAATCCCCCATCCCTTCCAACCTCCTTGGTTTGCAGCAAAACAAATAGAGATTTAGAGGTCCACCTTCGTAAACTGATTTTAGCAGATAGTTATTTTATAATTGCTTCCTTAAACATGTTTTACAAAGTAGTTTGGTATGACCATCTTCATAGATAGAAACAACCATCTCTGTTAATTGTTTAGCATTTTTCGAGGTAGTTGGACTATGTTACCACCTACGTGAATGTTTTGGCACCACCTCACAAAATTTTTTCCATAGTAATGCTTTTATTACCACCATTTTATCTAAAGCCCTATATTTTCCTGACACCACATACTTGATGAAGTAATTCTCAAGTACTACATTCAAAAGAGGTCATCTTTGGAATTGGAAATGACATTATTTGTATTTGTTTTTACACTTAAAATTGCACTCATGTTAATTATTTGGTCTATTCTCCTGCTGTTTTTTAGATTAATTATATACTATGCATCTTACTGTTACTAGCTAGTTAGAGGGAGCTTCCATGCTATACTAATCCCCACTAGATGGCTAAGAAAAACATAAATTTTAGAAATTCCCACTATAGTCATAAATAGCTAACATTTAATTTGGTAGATTGTCATACGTACGCCACAACAACAAAAAATAAGGACTAATTGGGCCCAAAAGCCCAGGAAAGGAGAAAGAGCGGCGACGTGGGCCACAACCACCCCAAACCCTAGGGGGTAGGGGGCACCCCACGCCGCCACCACCGGTGGTGCTGCCCATTCCTATGGGACACGTGTCCATGTGCAGTTATCTTAATTAAATATTTATTAGAGATATTTTGGGATATTAGGTAAATTTGCAAAAGGAAAGGATCCCGTTAATAAAGTTCTTTGCCTTTAAGAGTCAAATCAGGACTATAAATATAGGGATATTGTAATCAGATCAATTAAGAAAGTAATTAGGTAAATCCCATTATTCCAATCTCGCATGCTCTCTTTCTCTCCTCCCTCTCCACTGCCCCTGCGCCCCGGCACCGCCGCCGCCTATGCCACCGCCGCCCCTTTGGGCACCCGCACCTCCTGTCCCTCTTCCTCCTCCAATCCACCAGCCCAATCCACACTCCCTGCTGCGTGTGTTTCAACTGGTATTAGAGATCCAGATCTCTTTCACCACGGACATCGAGACAATCAAGCAACTCTTCACCCGACTTCGAAGGATCCGTCCTCAGTAAAATCGACTACTTCAACGAGCAACTAGGCGATCTGAGTACATGCCTCTCGACGAGCGAGATGGGGCAATACGTGAAGGCCATGAAGGATAGCCTAGAGCAGATGAAGCCGAGAATGGCGTTAGCACTGGAAACGACCACTAAGAAGATGGAAAGGGCTGCCCGCGACTACATCCAGGAACAGGTAAACCAATCCAACACATCTGCTATGTCTAAATTGTCTACTAAATTAGAAAACAAACTGTTATTCAACATCAACACAAACACCCAAGGAAGAATCAGTGATTAATCAGGCACCCAATACCTTCCAAGGTCTACAAATCCATCCGCACAAACTATCTTTTGCAACATATGATGGAAAAGATGATCGGCTGCTATGGCTCAATCGGTGTGAGCAATATTTCAAAGGGCAGCGCAACCCAAAGGAGCAAAAAACATGGTACACTTTTTATCATCTTACTGGGGCAGCAAAACAGTGACACATGAGACTTCTGCAGGATCATGATGATATGAATTAGGCGTATTTCACTAAGTGTATTAATGAAAGATATGAACACCGACTCGTCGCAACCCATTAGGAGAATTGGCAGCTCTCAGAAAAATAGGCTCCGTCAATGAGTATACATAATGCTTTCTTGAGTTGGTTGCTCGTGTGGCTTACTTACTTGAATGACTGAAAATAGATTTTGAGCTATTGAATCTATAGGACATGGAGACAGCAATGTCCCTAGCTCGCTCCTATGAGCGCGGACTGACAGTGATGAGAGAAGCAAATAAATCCATAGCAACAAAGCAGAGTCGACCCCCACCCCTGCGATCGACATCTACAACAATGCCAACAACTACAGTACCTACACCAATAGCACCAGTCCCAGCAATAGACACTCCGCAACCATGACGACTTTTTAAAGTCTCTGCTCCATTTGCGAGCAACCATTCTCCCGGGGTCACAAGTGTAAGAAGCTATTTCAAATCACTGTAGCCAATAACTTTATAGCCGAGGACACTTAGGACAAGATAATGATGATGATTGGCAAACTACATTCTAGAGTACATGGAGCCTCACATCCGGAGACGATTATTAATGGAACTTGACTGATAGCTCTGGTAGATTCAAGTGCTCCTCACAATTTTAATCAACATGGCTCGCACTATAGGACTCAACGAACAGCGTATTGACACAACCATATTGGTTAGCAGTGGGAGCGACATAGCATGCATGAATGCATCTTTTAATGTTCCCCTAAGGATTGCCAGTGATATCGTTGTTATTAATGCCTTTCTAATGGACATTGGTAATGATATTAATATTATTTTGAGAGCACCATGGTTAGCGGGACTTGGTAGAATCACTTGGAACTTCACAGACATAGAACTTCATTATATAAAGGATGAGTGCTCACACACTCTGGTTGCTCAACACCAATATCGAACAATACCATCAGTAAGGGCACTCCCGGCTCCCCCACCTGTGGTTCATCTGACCAATGATACTACTGTAACTGAAAATCCAATGAACAGATCTTTGAGAGCTCAATAACCTAACACTTTGGATTTTATCACTAAGAGTGCCGCCCCAATCTTTGCTTCCATCAGGCATGCTATCAGACAGCAGTACACACTTCGAAAGATGAATTCAACAATTCAGGAAGGACAAATAGCCAGGGGTCTCAACAGTAGAGGAAGGTTTAATCTTCTATGATAAACGTCTCTATCTTCCAGCAGCTTCACCGCTAGTATAGGATCTGCTCCAAGAACTTAAAGAGGGAGGATCACAACAAATTGAGTTGCTAGCTTTGGGAGCTCACCAAGTGTTTAAGGACGGAGCCTCCATAATGCCATCACACATCCTGTTGGGGAGAACATGAAAATTAGGATGTCTAGTGCAGAATGTATCGGTTGTTTTTCATTGACAATGCCAGTCATATCATTGCTTAGGTAAACAACGTTGACATTGGACTCTTACTTGACTCGAACCTCCAATCTCTATCACCAGGAGTCTCAGATCTCGGTGAACATGATCAACCTCCTTAAAATACCTCAGGAACACTCAATCTCAACAGTCTAGAGGATCATACCGTACTAATGGATATGACAACCAATGAGGTACATATAGAATTCAGGAAACCCCCACAAACAATGATTCAATTCAGCATACATTCAATGATTTACCCAGCTCTTCTCCCACCAATGCCTGCTACTTCATACTTCATATTTAGTTATATCGGTTCACTACAATATTGTTTTGAGTTCAAAAGGAAACCTGGTGACAACAACAAAACGGAGAGCTACTACATCCATGGTTCAGTGACTTGTTTTCTACAAAAGGTCAATGTTGGAGCATCACTACCGGACGGGACGAACACCTGGCTTTGGACTTCACCGCGAGGACGCGGCGAAGCAGAGAAGGGGGAGTTCTATCACACCTACATCATGCATGACATAAAAACAAGAACTAATTAGGCCCAAAAACCCAAGAAAGGAGAAGGGCGACGACGTGGACCGCAACCACCCCAAACCCTAGGGGGTGGGGGGCACCGCACGCGGCCACCACTGGGGGTGCCACCCCTCCCTGTGGGACCCGCGTTCGCATCCAGTTATCTTAATTAAATATTTATTAGAGATATTTCATGATACCAGGTAAATTTGTAAAAAAGAAAGATCCGGTCAATAAAGTTCTTTGTCTTTTAGAGTCCAATTGGGTAGCGAACTGAGCGTAGCTCAGCTGGTTGAGTTCATTGTGGTGGAACCTGCCCACCCGGGTTCAAGTCCCAGACTTGACACAGGTGCTCGCATTTTCCTGGATTTATTCCAGGATTTAACGGCGCTATGCTTTCAGTGGTAGGCGATGTGCCCGTCGACAGCGAGGTGCCCGTCGACAGCGAGGTGCCTGTGGTGACTTCGTCAATCTCGAGATTTGCCGGTCCATCTCAGTTCTTCGAGGGTGCTCATAGGGGTAGGGTGTGCGTGCGTGCGTTCATAGGGGTGAGTATGCGCTCGTGTATATGAGTGTCTGAGTCTGTAACTGGTCTTCGCAAAAAAAAAAGAAGTAATTGGGTAAATCCCATTATTCCAATCTCCTACGTTCTCTCTCCCTCTCCACCACCACCCCTGCGCCCCCCTGCTGCGCCGCCGCCACCGCCACCGCCGTCCCCTCCTCTCCCTCTTACTCCTCCAATCCACCAGCCCAATCCACCCTCCCCGTTGCGTGTGTTAGATAGATTCAATCCATCATCATCAATAATAGCTAATGGATCTATTCTATTATATTAAAAAAATTATGCATCTATTCCATTATCATCTGTAGCCCATAGCACGATATCCACGGTAGCTGTCGTTCCTGCGAGGAACAGCAAAGGCAGCGGGAGCGACGATAATGGCATAGACGACATGCGTCCTCTACAAAGGGCCAAAGCTAGTTGTGCTTAGTAATAGGCCGATTTGCTAGTTTATATAGAAGTAGATTGGGCAATTATCCCTGTGAAACTGCGAGGAAAACGAAATGCCAGTTAGGAGAAATGGGTGGTTCTTGAGCAGGTCTGTCTAATTTGGCTACATCAGTTCCACAGACAAGGACGAGCCAGTGTACTGTCCTGCTGCGTAGACTTACCGAGTCAAAGTCATCCATCAGTTGGTCAGTCGATCGTCATGTATACATACTACTAGATGGCTACCATATGTACCATAGTGCTATTACATTACAAAGAGGTCACGCGAATCCGACAGCATTTCTATTATCTATTTGTTTTAAACTTGTACAAGTGCAGGCCTATTCGGTCAACTACAGTTTAAAATGATATTTATATACGTCAAGTCTCCATAGGCATTTTTTTTATTGATGGCACTCTTGCCTTGTTCTTGTTGTTTTCTCTTAACAATATCGTGCGTGTTGTTATGGTGGAGAAAGTTGCTTTTGTCGGTTTTTCCTTTAGAATTATTAGGTAAACTAAAGTAGCTGGAAGTAGTTCACCATCGTCCTACGTATAGGAGCGCCTGCGTTCCTCCAATGGATGGAAATGATGATCAACTAGTCTACAGCTGATGATATCACATTGGAATCTTGCAACATTATTTAGCAGCTCACCACGTAAGACTCTGAACCGACCAATAAGGATGCTTTTGCATCATCATGTCCGATTGTTGTAGGGGCAGAAAATTAAGGTTAATCTACCAACCGCTAGGCGTTAGCCACTTGCCCTTTTCCATCAGCCATTAGAACAATATTTTTATCTCCCACCAAATTAGGTGGCTTAGCCAGTTATGTGACTAGCCAAGTTCCCCCACTATCTCCGATTTACCAAAGTTTTCCTTTTAAGAAGTTGTTTTTACCAAACTCCTGGGGCTGTATTATTTTTCTTTCATACAAAAAATCAAAATAGGGAATTCATTTGGGAAGCTCCTGGAGTTTCTCCAGGAATATTAGTGCTCAATCAATATCTCTCAATAATAACGCAATTATTTTGTCATAGATACCGCATACTTGACCAAGTTGATTATCAAGAGAACTACAATTTAAAGAGGTCACACAAACACAACATTATTTCTATTTGTTTTTGACTCTTACAATTGCTCTTATATTATTCGGAAACTCTAAGAAGGACTGGTTGCGCTCCACGCGCACCGCGCGACACCAGGCCACAACAGGTTTGCCCAACAACAACGCTAGCATGCGGATAGGCCTTGCCGTCCGTCTTGGCCCATGGGAGCAAACACCCTGTACGGTCTGCCCACGTCGTGTCTTTTTCCTTTTTTGTGTGGCATTTGTTTCTTTTTTATTTTATTTTTTTTAGTATTCTTGCTTTTTTTTATTAGTTTCTTTTTTCATTTTGTATTAATTTTTTAGTTTAATTATTTTATTTCATTGTGTCTTTCAGTTTCAAATAAATCATTTTTTTTTTTTTTTTTTAGTTTTAAGTCATTTTTAGTTTTAATTTTAATTTTCAATCAAGTTTTTTTAATATTTCTTTTTAGTTTGGTTTTCAATTATTTGTGTAGATTCAAATCCAGTCCTAAATCTTACCTATTAGTTGTATATAATGCTTGTTCTAATAACAGATCTCCGGTTATAGCTCATCTTGATTTAAATCGCTGGACTCAGTTTTAATAAATGTCTCTAGTTTGGCAGCAAAGTCATGTTTTCTGACTTTTTTAATCTATTGTATAATAACTTGTTTCCTGGTTCAAAAAAAAAAACTTGCTTCCCCTAATTAGCAACTAATGCAATGCTTTTATTTTAACAGTTTGCTTCTCTTGCTTTGTTTTTTTGTTCCATTACTCTTCGTATGGGTTAGTACCTTAACGTAGATGCTATGTAACAAATATTCCCATGTTAACAACTGATGTACATTCTATGGAAAAGTCTAGTATAATTTTGGAGTAGCAAGTTTAGTGTTACATGGTAGCAACTTCTTTCATAAATCTCTTACCATACTTTTACACATAAATTGCTACTAAAATAATTTTTTTAAAAAATCTAGCCATATGAGGTCTAGTTTTATTCATCTTCTCATGTAGAACGTAATGGTGCAATCGGACTTGAAAACGGAGACATCGTTCAATGGTTATAGCAATTTCAATAAAATGTTTCCTTTTTTGTGCTTGTGTCACCTAATGTCATCCTGGATGATGAAAAGCAATGGCTAGCTAGCTGTTTGTTGCGTAGACCGAGAAAGGCTAGTTGTTTCTTGCGTGGACCTAGAAAGGAAAGAAAGGGCGGGCAAGGGAGTGAGGCGACCCGCATGCTGGGTGGAGCGGGGTCGCGCGATGTGGGATGGCGCGACGGGTCACCCGTTAACTGTGTTCTATATTATTTGGCCAACAACTCATCTTACTATAACTAACTAGTTAGAGGGAGCCTCCACTTTTTGTTAATCCCAACTAGATCGCTAGGGGTAACATATATCATAAAAATTCCTTCAATAATCATAAACATCTGGCATTAATTTTATAGACTCAACCTGTCATCAATATGAGTCATTGTATGTATTCTAGTTTTTTTAAAATATTGTCCTTTCTGTTTGGCTGATATTTTTTTTTTTGTTTTGTGAAAAAAAACCTTTTCCATTGTCAGTAGTTAATTGCCTATGGAAGCATGGAATAATGGGCACATGGGCAGGGTACATGCGGTAGCTGCCGACTGATGACATTTGCATGACGATGACCTTCCTTCTAAGAGGCCAACGCCAGTTGTGCTCAGTGATCCGTGGATTTGCTAATTTAATTTGATAATATTCCTGGCCCCAAGCTAAGTTATCGAGCACCCTATGGTTTAAATAGAAGAAGTTGGTAGGACAATTATTCCTTTTTTATATATACTAGCAAATATACCCATACGTTGCAACGGAATGGACATATGGCTCACTGTACAATATGCTTAGACGTGCATTATCTAACTTATCCTCATCTTGGAGATTTTATACAATTATCATGTCATGCGTTCTAATTTATCTTAGTATTGATCACCAATATGCTTTCGCATACTGATCTAACTCTTACGGGCACGTTAAGTGCAGGGCAAAAAAACTCTCTGTAATAAATTAGTCGAAGCACTTGATTTATCAATTAGCTTTTTATTTTTTTCCATAGCATTGCCAAGTGCTATTCTAAAGTCAATCTCTCAAAATATTTTTTATATAATTTAAAAAATAGGTGGGGAATTTCCCTGTGACCTCAAAAAATTCTAAATCACTATTGGGAGTCATTTTTGAGTAAAAATAGCTTTATATATATCTTAGTTCTATCCACCAACTTTTGTATATCTTTTTTGTGCATAATCTAGAGTGTCATCCTCGCTCTCCGTATTTAGCACATCAGAAATCTCAAATAGACAATGTCCATATTTAGAGATTTAATTAAACAGTCTGTTGGAGAGTATTTGTAACACCCGCCCGGGCTCAATATGATTAATATGATACTCATTCCAACAAATTGCAACTTATTTTTTAGAAACCCATCTCAAAAAACTCTAAAGTTAAGCGTGCATAAGCTGTCAGATGTAAGTGGTCCCGTATAATACCCAAAATTTTATTTCTTCTGAAATAGAGGTAAAATAATTTAATTTTGTATTTTTGTGCTCATAAATACATAGAAAATAAAATATTTTTTATTAAATTTAAATTAATCATAGGAGTTAGCAACATTGATGGTGCATTCATGCTGGTGGATTTGCTTTGTGAGTGACTAAAATTTTAAAACAAAAAAAAGATGCTTAGTAAGTCATTTATCTTTCTTTGGCGCATCACCGTTTTTTCTTTTCTATCAGTTTTTTTCTCAGGTTAATCATTTTGTCGGGGGAGTTTCCAAGGCCCTTTCTCGTTGTCCAAATAATTTCTGTGAGTTCATCGTCGACAAGCCTATCCCTACTATCTTCTCTGGAAAATTCTACATTATTCTAGCAATTTGTCTATCCTTTGTGGAGCAAATTAAAGTATAATATATGGATGCTCTGACATATCTTTTTCTGCTCCAAATCTTTTAACTTGGTTACTAGCGAATCTTTTCTTTTCCTTAACCGTAACCACTAGAGGTTTAATCATCGACCACACCATCGGCGAAACATATACCGAAGGCAACTTCGGGGGAAGGCTATTTTGCCGCCGCTCGATCATTGTTTGGGGATGTGTGCCGCTTTGCCTGAGAGCTGTGTCCAAATATTGAGGCCAGTGCATATTTTGCCTCGCATCCAGGCAATTCTCTCGTCGTTGGGTCCACCCGTCAGAACTCTCCATCCCTATCTCGTCTTTCCTCTGCCCTCTGTACTCTTGGATCGATCCCATCTCTCTTCCCCACTTCTAGGATCCTCTGCTGTTCTCCCATGGATTCCCAACCCCAATCCACACCTGCTGCATTAGCATCCAGCCGATTCAATCCTAGGCAAGCAGATCTGGTGGCTTCTCCAATGCCGATGCGCCTCAATGTGGCTCCCCTATTTGCCAGCAGAGGTTTGTCGATTAGATTTCTTTTGCTATTGTGACATTCCAGTGCGACAACTAACATCTTACAAGCCTGGGAGCCCTACACAGATTTTCTTCATATGCCGCTTCAAGTCCGAGAATTGTTAGGTCGGTGGACTCCACACCTAGTATTTTTTCACCACTGCTTTCAATTCCAGATTTTGATTACTTGGTTCACCCCCTTTCATATACTACTTAATCCTTTTTGTTCTGATTTTATAGGGT
The DNA here is from genome assembly GCA_015844335.1 of Chrysopogon serrulatus. Classification (NCBI taxonomy): domain Eukaryota; kingdom Viridiplantae; phylum Streptophyta; class Magnoliopsida; order Poales; family Poaceae; genus Chrysopogon; species Chrysopogon serrulatus. Next base: position 202,826 of record JADLZL010004638.1, on the reverse strand, counting down.
TGCGAGCTTTCGTTTTGGGAAGATGTTCTGATGTGGTTTGTGACAGCTATGGTCAATTATTTCTCAGCAATAACACACGAACACCTCCATGAAAATCTTTCCCTTGTTAGAAGTGAAGCTGGAAGACTCAAAAAACTTCCCCTAGTGTTTGCAGGATGCCAAAGTTTGATGTTCTTGGCAGCAGTAACTGCTGTGTTTGCATTCTTGTGACTTTGGGACATAAACCAATAACTGGACTCCCTGCAAACAATACGTGTGGCATTGTTTTTTAGTATCTTTATTTTTTTTACCAAGGCCTGTAATTGAATTTCCAGGAATCTATTTTATTCTTTAACTGACACCCGTTGGCTTTATTTATGCATGTTAGAGATGCCATTGTATTAGGATATTTAAATAAGCTTAGATGGACATCAATTCAGTTAGTGATGGATGCATTTGCAGACACAGAGCTATAATTCTCCTTCCAAATTTTGATTCATCTGTATGTACCTTTTAACTTTCTCAATGATGGAAAAAATCATTCTCACAGACCCAATTTTGTTTGATTTGCTTGTGTATGACTGCACATAGGTTCTAACATTTTATTTGCTCATGCTAATATTTTATTCTATTGCACTTATACCTTTATTGGGTCACCGTTATTTTTGATTTTTGAAACTTTCTTTTAATTTCGAAACTGAGCTCCTTATCAAAATTAAATTAATCAGATGCCATACCTTAATTGCTTTGAGGTAATTACTTTTTCCTCTCAGATAGAATTTTCATTCTTAGCATTGACGGAGCTGCTACCTGCTGGTCAACGGCGGGCCGTCCAGGCCCTGCCGCCCCGACGGTGTTGCAGCAGGCCGATGGATTTTGAGCAGGTGATGTCGACGCTGGTGATAGGAGAGAGGGATGAAATCACCGTCTCCAATGTGCTACTCCGCCGCCTCCACCATGTGAAGTAATTAAAATTTTGGCTCTCATGACTTAGAAATTCCATGGAGAAAAGTTCTAGACATTACCTACAACGGCGTGATGTCCAAGAGAAGATCCCAGATTGCCATGGCTGTGAATCACCAAGGAGCAACCAGATCTAAAGATTGAAGGCTAGGTTCCATGGCGGTCTAAAAGAGGAACGAGCGGCGCGTGAGCTCGGAGAAGAAGACCAAGGGGAAAAGTGTTTCTTTTTTGAAACTGATGAGGGGGGAAAGTGTTGGAAGAAGAGGCGCAGGAAGGAGTCGGTGGGGAGATTCCTTTGCCTGGAAATCTGCCTGGACGCCAATGATTCCTGGCTCAGGTGCTGGACCAGGGACTGCACGAATCTCAAAGCCGAACCATCATCTGACGGTGGAAAACATCACTTCCCGGAAAGTCGCCGTTGGAAAATCTGCTCTCCACACCATCCTTCCTGAGTCATTGTGGATCACGTGCTAGCGCCTGGTCCTTTCCCGTCACACTGGCGCAGCCTGATCGAGTTGGAATCCAAATCAGTGGACCAATCAGACGAGCCTGTCTATTTATATCAAGCCGCCGGTGCCGTCCTTGGTTGTTTACTTACGGCAAATTAATCAAGGCATCTCATGCCCTAGCTCCTGTCAAAACGCCGCCGCCCTTGGAAATCACCGCGGACAAGGTCAAAGCTATTTGCCGGCCAGTTCTAGCGAATGTCTGCAGGGTGTCTTGGACGCGTTCTGACGCACGCAGGAGTCTCCATTGTAATCGGTCACTGACAACTTGTCTACAACCATCATCTCCCGGTGGGTATGTCCTTAATCTGAAGTCGTTTGCGCCATGCCAGTCTTGTGCATCACCCGTTTTCTGTCCGTGCTCTGCTGTTTATCTGAAGCCTCTCATGTCCTTAATTACCTTTTGTGCGATGTCACTTTGCATGCTAGCCTGCAAGCTACCTCGATCAAGTTGGTCTTGCTCCTCTGGAAATCAAGTTTCAGCAAACCAATGATCCGGCAAATCTGATCATCTGGTGCCATGTTTCCTTTTTGCATCGCCATGTTTCCTTTTGGCATCGTGGAGTAGTAATCAAGTCCACCCAGGACTACCTACGTGAGTGCCTTCCAATTTACAGCCCCTCTGCTAAACCTACGTACGTATATGCAATTAGCTTTCAAAATTGAGCTGTCACGTCGATTAATATCAACTCAAATGTGTTTCAGTTCTAATTTATTTAGCTTGAACCCACGTCATGTAGTACGAGTAGGTGATCTCACATGTCTTTATATATTTTTTCTAAGTCAAGTTTAACTAACTTAATTCATGTGGTAATGTTTAATTATAAATAAAACATGATTAGACTTGTTTTGTTTTTCTTTTAAAAACAAATATAAATTGACTTAATTCAGTATATATATTTCTTTGAGATCTCATACATATTCCTTCACGTATGAAATAAATCTATCGGTAGTAGTACCTTTTACATCGTAGCTTTTAGTTAGCGTGCTTTTCGCATTTGTGTGTTGGTAGTAACACATAGATTAGTTTTCAAACCTTTCATTGATTGGTGTATGTTCTAATACAGTTACAATTATTTGCTATGCATGATTGTCTCTGTGGATGTTTCTATGGTGCTTTATGATCATGTCTAGTCGGTGAGCTTTACATGGTGATCAAGAAGATTTTTGCAAGCGAAGAGTCAAAAGAAGGATCTAAAGTTTAAGACAAGTATAGCTTAATGGGAGCGTATCTAGTGCAAACTAACTTCCCGTGAAAATCCGTGTAAACCACGGTAAAAAGTCATCTAAATTTACCAAAAAATCACACATGTAGATGATATGATGATACATAACCTTCCAAAATATCTTGTCTAAACTCGATTTCGTTTATGAGATATAAAAATAACAAATTTCTGCCAAATCATTTGGACAAATTTTCTGGCTTGAAATTTATTATTTTTATATCTCACAAACGAATTCGAGTTTCGACAAGATATTTTGCAAGATTGTGTATCATCATATCATCTACATGTATGAATTTTTTGGTGAATTTAGATGACTTTTTACCGTGGTTTACACGAGTTTTCACAGGAAGTTAGTTTGCACTAGATAATGCCCCTAGCTTAATTGGGTTTTCTTTGTGTGACCATGTTCTTGTTTAACCAACTAACGATAAAAATGACTTTTTAGCAACTTGAAGATTTATTTGTAAGATAATCTCCGAGATTGACAAAGATAACCCGTGAGGGCTACATGGCTCTGGCGGTTCTAGCTTAGAATGAGGAGGACCTTTTCTAGCTTGTTAGAGGTTACCCTTGTGACGCTAATAGGGAAAAGCAGGTTATGGATCCCTGGGACTAGTTGTATCACACATACTGACTATTGAAATCTAGCGACCCTAACTTGTTAGATGAACCTTTGAAAGGCTTCATAGTGAATCATGCAGGCCTTCCTCAGCAGCGGGCTAAGAGGTTGGCCGCCTCGGGTGAAAGGGTAAATCACGACTCATAGTGAAAGTGTACAACTCTACACGAGTTTATTAAATCGGTATACTAGCCTTGCTCAAGAACATGAGCAGGCTTGGAATCCTTACATTTAAGATGATGACTTTTGATTGCTAACATACTCATTGATTACTTGTTTAATGCTCTACATTATTTATGTTACTTTGATCATGAATTTATGGGATCCATACTATCTTGTTGCTATATACTTGCAGTGTTTGACATGGACTCACTTTTGCTATTTTCCACCACACCCTAGGAGAAATTTGGTGTTATGATCAACCAGTTAGCTGTCCCTGTGGAGTGGAGTCTTCACCTGAAGATCGAAGTGACTTTCCGCTGTCTACTTCTTAAGGTTATTTTTTCTGTATTAACATGTTATATATAAAGCATTGTCTTTTGATATTACCTGTATTTATAGCTATATGTGATATTTGACTTTTTAGACTCATATGTAGTGTGTATCTGGTTTTGTTCTTAAAACTAGGTACTACATCCAAACCCGGCGGTCGCGACCAAGTACTTTGAGATCCCTTTTATAAAACTATAAAATTCTTAGTTCCTTTTCTCCATCTTCATGGAAATGGTGATTATAGGGAGGAAGGAGAAGCAAAACTGCCGAGACATAAAAAAAAAAAACAGAGAAAAAAGAGAAAAAAAAAACTGAAACACAAAATAAATAAATAAATAAATAAATAAATGACGGAAGAAGAAACCTAGCCAGGATTTGATCTCTATACATCAGTTGTGTTTTATCTTTGAGTTTTTAACGTGTCTCTTTTTTCTATAGAACTTTGCTATAACGACGGACATGTGTTTTTTTTTTTTTTTTTTTCCATGTGTGGGCGTGTCGGACATGTTAGGTGGAGTTTTATATGCATGCCAACGTTTGAAAATTAGGAAAGGAGTCCAAAAAAACCAAACGGGCCAAAGAGAGGAACTGAGCTCAATATGAAAAACGATGCTATCACCGGTCCATACCATTATCTTATAGTGATTTCGTATTAGATTTGGATTGAGTTCCGCTAGTTTTTGATTCCAAACGTGATTACGTGTTGGATTAGAAAAGTGGTATCCTTTTGAATTATACAAATATGATCACGAATCAGAAAAGGAAAACGTGATTATGTGTTGGATTATAAAAGTGGTATATGCTTTTGAATCGCAGATATGATAGACAATCGGAAAAGAAAACTCGCCAATGGAAAAAAAAGAAAATAAAAACTAGAAATCATGGAAATTGTGACGTTGGAAAAACAATAAAAAAATTAGAAACTGCCATGTAGCTATGAAGAATTGGAAAACAAAAAAAGGGAGTTGAAACCACAGTGGATTAGTTGGCTCACGGAAGTTCTATGTATCCGACTGGAATATGGAAAAGGAAAAGATTTCGGAGTGATGGTTGGACGAGAAAAATTAAGATTCCTATTCAGCTTATTATACGGTCGAGGAGATATATTTTGATTAGGATTCATATTTCTATTTCTATCCACGTAGGTTACATGAAAAAGTCATGTGTATATATAAAGTAAATTAAAGCAAGATGGCACATAATTTAGAGTTAGTTATGAGGACTATAGCAAAACAAATACTATCAAAAAAAAGAGAAATTTCATCTTTTTATTATTAGGGACAGATATATTGGTTCGTCCTACTATGCTGCTAGCATATGCATCTACCTCTAGCATATGCATCTACCTCCTCAGCGTGCTCATACCGTACGCACTAAAGTCCTTATCAGTGTCTCTCGTTAGCACAACAACTATGCAATTATTATTACCTAACTTGTGGGAGACTATAAAATATGTACCCCTAGTGCTACTACACTCCGAAGAGGTCACAAAAATCTGACTCAGCATTTCTATTTTCTATTTGTTTTAAGCTTGTACAGGTGCAGTCATATTCGATCAACTCCAGTTTTAGATGATAAGTATGTACATCAACAGTTAGTAAACCTAGGGCCAAATAGATTGGTGACAATCTTGTTATTGTTATTGTTGTTTTCTTGTGAACAATATCTTGCGTGGGGTATGGTGGAGTAAATTGCTTTCTAGCTTCGTCCTTCAGAGTCTGATGATATAAACTAAAGTAGCAGGTATTTCACCATCGCCCTAAGTATAGGTGCTCTCATGAGCTGCTGATATCACATTAACGATGCTTTTCCAACATCATGTTCGATTGTTGTAGAGTCATAAAATTATAACAGAATCTACCGACGGTTAGGCATTAGCCACTATCGGGGTCTCTTAGAGTCTGGCGCGCTCGGACGTGACACTCTATCGACAGGTTCCTGCCTAAAAATCCGTCCCTACCGCACGCCGTTCTCTAGAACATCACATGTGGTGAAACATCATATTTTTTGTTGCAGAACGATTGATTTCTTGTTGTGGAACAATGCTTTCTTTTAGCTAACAGATGGCAGGTTGCCCACATACGCCACACATGCAAATGACTTTTAGAGAATTAAAAAACATACCCCATCAAATTAAATTCAGATTACATCATTGGATTTCTTGCAATAAATTCTTCAAAACAAGACCCCACATGTCTAAAGCCAGCCAGTCCAATGCCGTGTGGCCACTCTCATCCCTTCCGTGCAGCTTTGAGAGATGGCATCCATTGCTGCATCAGTCCAAAGGAGTCATGGCAGCTGCTCTGGCTTGAGTGCGGTTTTTGTCGCTGGAGCTTTGAGAGATGGAGAAGAATCTGCACCCGCTCAGAGATGTGCCCTCCGCGGTGCTACATCAGCACACGGTGATAGCAAGGAAGCCCCTGCTGATCTCTGTGGCGATGTTGCCGCATCTGCATGCGTTGCTGGCTCCCGCCATGGCTAGTAGGACGCCTTTCCCTTCCACATGCGTTGCTCGCTCCAGCCAGACACAGGCATCGGCGGAGACGGTGTCCAGTAGAAGCAACAAGCAGCAGAAAAAGATGCACCGCTCGGTCCGAACAGACACATTGGAGGCGACGGTGTCCAATTGCAGCACAGCAAAAAAATTAAAGAACAAAATGGTATATGTAATATTCTTCTGTTATATGAACGGTGCATGCGGTGATGCACAGCGTGAGATTCTTCATTTGTTGGCACAAGTGGACAGGCTGTTGCTTAGGACTTAGGAGCAATGTGTACTCTGTTGTATTTCTTCATTTGTCCAATTTGGATCTACTAGAAAGGAATTGATCAGGGAAGTACACATGGGGAAGTACACATGGGGTTGTACGTATATGCAATTAGCTTTCAAAATTGAGCTGTCACGTCGATTAATATCAACTCAAATGTGTTTCAGTTCTAATTTATTTAGCTTGAACCCACGTCATGTAGTACGAGTAGGTGATCTCACATGTCTTTATATATTTTTTTCTAAGTCAAGTTTAACTAACTTAATTCATGTGGTAATGTTTAGTTATAAATAAAACATGATTAGACTTGTCTTGTTTTTCTTTTAAAAACAAATATAAATTGACTTAATTCAGTATATATATTTCTTTGAGATCTCATACATATTCCTTCACGTATGAAATAAATCTATCGGTAGTAGTACCTTTTACATCGTAGCTTTTAGTTAGCGTGCTTTTCACATTTGTGTGTTGGTAGTAACACATAGATTAGTTTTCAAACCTTTCATTGATTGGTGTACTGTTCTAATACAGTTACAATTATTTGCTATGCATGATTGTCTCTGTGGATGTTTCTATGGTGCTTTATGATCATGTCTAGTCGGTGAGCTTTACATGGTGATCAAGAAGATTTTTGCAAGCGAAGAGTCAAAAGAAGGATCTAAAGTTTAAGGCAAGTATAGCTTAATTGGGTTTTCTTTGTGTGACCATGTTCTTGTTTAACCAACTAACGATAAAAATGACTTTTTAGCAACTTGAAGATTTATTTGTAAGATAATCTCCGAGATTGACAGTATAACTGTGAGAGCTACATGGCTCCAGCGGTTCTAGCTTAGAATGAGGATGACCTTTTCTAGCTTGTTAGAGGTTACCCTTGTGACGCTAATAGAGAAAAGCAGGTTATGGATCCCTGGGACTAGTTGTATCACACATACTGACTATTGAAATCTAGCGATCCTAACTTGTTAGATGAACCTTTGAAAGGCTTCATAGTGAATCCTGCAGGCCTTCCTCAGCAGTGGGCTAAGAGGTTGGCCGCCTCGGGTGAAAGGGTAAATCACGACTCATAGTGAAAATGTACAACTCTACACAGAGTTTATTAAACTGGTATACTAGCCTTGCTCAAGAACATGAGCAGGCTTGGAATCCTTACATTTAAGATGATGACTCATTGATTACTGTTTAATGTACAACTCTGCGCGCGGTGCTACATCAGCACACGGTGATAGCAAGGAAGCCCCTGCTGATCTCTGTGGCGATGGTGCCGCATCTGCATGCATTGCTCGCCCCCGCCATGGCTAGTAGGACGCCTTTCCCTTCCACATGAGTTGCTCGCTACCGCCAGACACAGGCATCGGCGGAGACGGTGTCCAGTAGAAGCAACAAGCAGCAGAAAAAGATGCACCGCTCGGTCCGAACAGACACATTGGAGGCGACGGTGTCCAATTGCAGCACAGCAAAAAAATTAAAGAACAAAATGGTATATGTAATATTCTTCTGTTATATGAACGGTGCATGCGGTGATGCACAGCGTGAGATTCTTCATTTGTTGGCACAAGTGGACAGGCTGGTGCTTAGGAGCAATGTGTACTCTGTTGTATTTCTTCATTTGTCCAATTTAGATCTACTAGAAAGGAATTGATCAGGGAAGTACACATGGGGTTGTACACCACTGCTGAAACCACAACCTGCCAGGTCATCATTGCGAGTCTCTTATAGCCGGTAGTGATCCGGCTTCACTCCGCCCCAGAAGAACTACGACAAACAGCTTCTGTAGTATTACCACAATATTCAACAAGAACATAACATCAGGGGTGGCGCCGATCATATAGATTATAAAAAAGAAAGACTTTACTGATAGTAAAAGATAAACAATTTCATACATTAACCCTAAGCTATACATGACAAAATGATAGAAGAAAAGATCAGAGAGGGTGGAAACATCCGACACATCATATCTTATTAGTTCTCACAAAAAAAAAACTTCTTGTGAGAAAAAGTTTTTGCTCTTCATCACAAATAAAATGTATGTGTGTTGATAAGGTGCCACTTTTTCCTATATAAATTGTGACGATCGACTAGACACAGTTTTAAGTAAAACAGGGACAACAAATATTGATATAGTAAACTTGTATAATGACAAACTTCGGTCACTGATATTGTAGTGTTTAGTGACCATATAATTCGTCATCTTTACAATGGTAATTATGACAACTAAGTTTTCATAAATACTCTATAGTCATGCCAACTATTGTCACCACAAAAAATATTATTAGTGGCATTTTTTTGCCACTGATACATATGTTTTTGTGGCAATGAATGGTGCGACGAATGGGCAATACATGTTACGTCAACTGCAATTGCTGGCGGCTACCTGAATATTACTATTTTTAATTTTTTCATGTATATATCCCACAGTATTCAAATTTGAGCAAGCAAGCTCCTATCTATATCTGGTTGTTGACACGTCAAACATAAAAGGTTTCTAAATAAAGTGGAGCTAATTACACAACACGGCAATGCACTGCACAAATTATTTGAGCCAAGCAAATACAGAAAATAAAAATATAGTACAACTGCGTGCAAAAATCCATACAAGCTAGAAATGTAGTTATATATAGTGATGAAAGAAAAAGTTGATACTTATAGTACTATATAAGGCAACGACCTTGAGCTGACAACTCATGATTGAATTGCTTTCTTCGTCATGTTTCATATGTGCCTTCAACTTAGCTCAAGCGCAGCAGTATGCTGGGAGACGTTCGCTAGCTGCTTGCAATTATCCACTAGATTGGCTGCTTGCGTCAATTCATCCACTACCTCTGCCATTGTGGGTCTCTTCAACGTCATACATCAGACATCGAACTGCAAGAGCACCAATTTTGTCAAGGCACTCTCCACAATAGTGGCATTGATCACCAGCATGAGATGAAATGTCGCCGTCATACAATTCCCTTGCATTGCCCTTCTCCTTACAAGACTTGACAAAGTCCACGGGGAGGCTTCTATCATTCCCATATCGGACTGGCTTCCTAGTGATGAGCTCAAGGAGAACGATTCCAAAGCTGTAGACATCACTCTTCGGAACAAAACGATGTGTCATCATATACATTGGGTCTATGTAGCTCATATCTGCTGCCACAGCCGTGGCATACCCGGTTGACAAAAGCCTCGATGATCCAAAATCAGAGACCTTGGGCATGAGGTTGTCATTCAAGAGGATATTGGCAGCCTTGACATCACCATGGATGCGGTCACGATCAGCATGTGAATGCATATAAGCAAGAGCTTTTGCAGAGCCAATGGCAATGTTGAGGCGTGTCCTTAGCTGGAGCACCTTGTCCCTGTGGCCATGAAGTAGGTTGTAGAGGTTCCCATTACTGATATATTCATACACCAGCACAGGAATATTTGTCTCCAGACAGCACCCAACAAGGCGAACCAGATTTGGGTGTCTATTTTGGAACTGGAAGGTGATCTCATTCACAAATTCACCCCCTTGCTGAAGCTGACCTCCTTTCTTGTTTTCTAAATGAGATCGTTTAACTGCAACTCGCTCCCTGTCGTTGATTGCTCCCAAGAAGACGGTGCCAAAGGCACCTTTTCCGATGGGGGTGTCGTATTTGTTTGTTATTTTATCCAGCTGCTCTTGTGTGAATATGGCAATGCCAGCTGCCTCCTTAAGTACTTCACCCCCGTTTTTGTCAAAGTAGGCCATCTTCAGTCGCCGCTTTCGATCCATGTAAACGAACCACAGAAGGAGCACTAGAAAAAATATTGCCACCAATGTCCCTACAAACATAACGTGTAGCAGGGACGATTAATTAAATTTCAACTATATCTACACATGCATTTGTACGTTAAGGAGACAAGTTATGAGCCTTATGTTGACACTTTCCTTGTTTGTATCTTGCTTTCTGGTATCACACAAACACACATCACATGTTTGCGTTTGAATACATGGTAAATTTTTTTCCTACTCCTAGGTATAGCTACTCCCATCTTCATTAAACAGCCATGCATATGAATATACTCATTTATCAATTTGATTATGATTATATGCTCATGTTTAAGATACTCCAAATCTTACCATATGGGAAAATTAAAAGGATCCCATATTTTTTAATATATTGTTATAATATATACCAACATCGTAGAATATAAAATAAGTATAACCACATACTTTAGGTGTACTTTCACACTTGACATACATACTACTCTAGATGGTCTAGCATGATCATACACTTCATTAGTCCATATGCACCCTAGATCTTGAGATACAAACATGACAGTGGCTATGCGTGCTTGCATGTGTGTGTGCATGTGCGTTGATGGGTGTGTGTGGGGCACCCCTGTATAAATATTTGTGTGCTTTATTTTATTACTATGTATAAGTACAACCCCTAACCCTAGTTCAATTCATTTCTTTCATCAGTAACAAATACTCCCTCTGTATTGGATTTAGAAGTCATTTTGGACAAGATTAGCATCAAATATTAGAAACATAAATCATGAATAACTTTTAAGTTATTGAGTTTAAAAATGTGAAAACCATATGAATAGATTTTTCTTGAAAAATACTTTCATAAAAGTATAAATATACACTTTGTGATGAGTATTTTTATGAAAATATTAAGTTAAAATTATACTTTGGAGACCATGTCACTGTCCAAAATTAACAACTTCTAAATCTGATATGGAGTATAGCATAACATGGATTATTATATGTGAAAATAAGAGATATAACCAATGTGTAATAAACATGGAGATGCAAAAGAACCTAATTTGCTTATGGTGACTTTTATGCTCACCTAATAGAGCAACAACACCCATGGGAATTATGGGTTTACATTTCTTTCCTCTTCGGAAAAAAAAATGCATTGACACTTGTAGTCTCCGTCTGTGTCAATGCATTTGCTGTCAGTTGGACACTGGTATCTTTCTGGAAAGTCACATTCGTTGATATCTGTATATAGTTGAGATAAGAAATTTGTCACAACACTTAATAATGTGTGCAATAATCACATGTATAAGATAAATAGAAAATATAGGAAATAAAGTGGTAATATATTGGAAAATCTTTTTGATTAAACAAAAACATGAAATACGGTTTAGAGAATTCACAAAGAAAACTCTTTTTGATTAAACAAAAACATGAAATACGGTTTAGAGAATTCACAAAGAAATAAAACACCTAAGACTTCCAAATTTCAAAAAATAATCTTACTTATTTAAAATTAAAAATTTAAATTAGTTGTTGCTATTGTAGAAATTTGGTTACTACCTACCTTATATGTGTACATTTGAATCTCCAAAAAAGTAAATTAATGAAGAGTTGGGTTCTTAACATTTACATTGAACTTTCAGATAAGAACCTTCTAACTAGTGATGTGATGTTATTTTAATTATTTTTGAAGTCTAGTAATATTCTATCAACTAGTGCTCATGCACAGGACAAAAATCTTAGGAGACGTAATCAGGGTTGTTGGGTGCCTGAGCGCAGGAGACAGCAGTCGTCGAGATGTTGTCGCGGATGGCCCACTCCAGTAGTAGCGGCATGGTCCAGTCCACATGCAAAGGCATGGTCTGGTTGTTGGGTATGTGTGTGTGGATAGAAGGTCGGACTTGTTGAACTTGTAGTTGCCCTTCTCTACCACGAAGGCGTAATCGCAGGGGCAGAAGTCCAGGCTGGTGTGCGACCAGCCATTCCAGGTCATGAGGGTGTCCGTGATGCCTGCCGGTATGCTGATATTGCACAGACACCGTCCCGTGGAGCGTTTGGCTCACCGGCGACGGCTATGCATCCCGTGTTGGATGTATATTTGAAGCGAGCATTTGGACTCCCGCCTTGGATGTAGGCTAAGCTGTTACAACCAAGGAGGTAGAGCTCATTCTTTGTGTCGGAGACACGATATACACCCAATGAGCTGATGTCAGCACCGCCCGTGCCATTGTCGCTCGCAGTGACATAGCCGGAGGTATTGAAGCACTGCCATGCCACCGGAAGCAGCACCCGAGCCTCTGGGAACGGCCACACGGACAGGTTCAACACCTGGATGTTCTGGTCAGACGACGTAGGTAGCACGGGAATCTCGCCGCCGGTGCTGCCGTCGTTGATGCAGGTGATCTCGAACCCACTGCGGGAGCAGTTAGGGCCGATGCCGAATGGGAACGGTATATCCACGCCTCCGCATAGCCCCAGGCAGCTGGATGTTCTGGTCAGACGTAGGTAGCACGGGAATCTCGCCGGTGCTGCCGTCGTTGATGCAGGTGAACGGTATCTCCACGCCTCCGCATAGCCCCTGGCAGCCCGGTTTCGTTGCGGCTAGGCTGTCCGCGGTGGCTACCGTTGCTGCAAGGAGCAGCACAGGCAACAGGAGCGATGGCATCGATGGTTTCGCTGTGTGTGTGTGACAGGTGGATTTGCTAGCTAGTAGTTAGTTGATGCATGGTCCGCTAGCCTCTTGAGGGTTTAAATAGATTTAAATAGAAAACTAGGAGGGTTGTTGCAGCCAGCTGATAGGAATCCGCCCGGAAAGTGAACGCCAGGACAACCAATCTAGGGTTTTAAGAATCACTGATGGCTACATCAGCACCACTAACATTTGCAACCACTCTAGCTATTGTTTGTGTTGCATGTGGTCGGTCAGTCGTCCATATGAGTACTAGACGACTGTGCAACTATACTAAAGCTTCTTTATATATTACTCAAACCTAGTTACGGCTGCCGGTGTGGATCTCCTCGTTATTCTTCAGCCATATTCCCACGCAATCCAGGTCCCTAGTTAGCACAATAATTGAATCTATGTATATATATGTCCATATCTATATCTATATTTCTTTTAATTCTAAACTCCACTAATTATATATCTCAACATGCAAGCTGTCGAACTAGGCAATACAATATCTCTACTAGTACATGTAATGTCACGTTAGCAAGACACATAAGCATATTGTTGTCCATGTCATCATATACTAGGCAATTCACTAATCCGCAATTCCCGTTGCACGCTCGGGTATGCCTCTAGTTTTATATATTCCCAAGTACTACACTGCAAAGAGGTCACACAAAAACGACACAAACATTTCTATTTGTTTTTCACTTTTACAAATGCCCTCTTATTTGGCCAACTCATGCTTTATTTTAAACTATGCTTGTACTATATAATGTGTTACTATTTTTGGTTACTGGGAGTCTTCTTGCTAATCCTCAGTAGATTGCTACAAAATAAGAAATAAGATAATTCCAAACTGAAATTCACAATATTTGGTAACATAAAAATCATCGACTTCAACAACATCATTTAGATGAACTATATATCACTACTACAGAACAGACCTCAAAGTTGATCTGTCAAATGAGCAATAGTCTCAGCAAAAATTGCGTCCAGGATCAAAAAGTTCTTTAGTCCCGGTTGGTAACATCAACCGGGACTAAAACCCCCCCCAACAGCTACATTGTTAAGGATGTGAAACAATAACTTTTCAATTTTTTGTTTTGTTTTTGTGGACAATTAATAGTCATTCGTTTAAGCTTCGTGGATAATAGTCATTAAATACAAATTTTTTATAGATTATTTTTTTGTTGTCCATGTGGACGATACTTTTCTATCACCCTTAGTGTAAATGTATACCTAATGGTTCTGCGGTCAGCCAGTAGCAACTGATGGTCCTGCTAGGGTTTAAATAGGAACAGGCTAGTCCTGCCAGAAACTACTCCCTCCATTCTAAATTATAAGGCACTTCAAGAATTTTAGAGAGTCAAACTTTTTTAAATTTGACTAAAATTATAGAACAAACCACAAAAATGTATAACATCAAATAGATACACGATGAAAGTATAATTAATAAAGAATCTCATAATATTTAGTTGGTGTCATAAGTGTGTCATAAGCGGTATTATTTTTATAAATTTGGTTAAAATTAAAAAAAGTTTGACTCTCCAAATTTTTTAAAATACCTTATAATTTAGGATGAAGAGAGTAGGGCTTTAAGAATTAGAGCCTCAAGTCATCATCCATCGATCGGTCAGTCGTCCATATGTACTAGACGACTGAACAACTACTAGAGCTTTTTTTATATTGGTTCGAGTCCGACCTACTGCTGCCCGTATGTGTGTGTTTGTCTGTGTGTCTGTCCCAGTGCAATCGATGTCTCTAATTGGCACAGTAGTTTAGCAATTGATACCGTATACTCGACCAAATATATTCTCATGTACAGGGTACAAAGAAGTCACACAAATTGGACTCAGCATTCCTCTACTTGTTTTTTACTTTTACAGTTACACTCTCATTTGGCCAACTCAAGTTTTATTTTACGCCAAGTACGTACTATATAGGTCTTAATATTACTAGTTAGATGGAGCCTCTGTGTTCATCCTCACTAGATCCCTAACAAAAAAAATCTAAAAATTCTCACCTCAGTTAACCAAAGATGTTAGATTTGACTGTAACTTGTGGGTAATAGTTACTACATTCGTTCCAAATTATAAGGGGCCAGTTATAAAAGGTCCTCAATTTTGTACATACATTGTTTCTTCTATGTATCTAGCAATAGTGTATAATTAATTCATAGCTGGCCTCGGCTGTCATTGAAGGTAATGTAGGTAGCCGTGTCTCGAATGTAATGTCGCCACCCTTCCCTGACATGATTATAGACAAGGCTGGTGATGTCCCTGGATAACATGCAGGGTTCCATGGACCATATATAGCTGGTCGAGGGTGTCCTTACAAGCTAGCAAGGTGGCAAGCTTCCTAAGCCACACAGCGGGCCATGTATCCTATGAGGTTATACTGTGCCACTTGGTTTGGCCACGGTAGCTTGAATACAATTCCCCACCACTCCAGAAATGGCTTGACATTAGCTATGAGGTACTCCAGGATAGTCGTACCCCACAACAAGCTAAGATGTTTGTGACCTTGAGATCACTGTCGTTATAACGGTTGTAGTCATCGCCATTGCTAAAGACTTTGAGGGCTTGCACTGATAGGTATGCCACTACGTACCGTAGCATAGTACCTAGTCGGGCACGATTAATCACCACTGTTGGAGGGCACTACTGACCTGTATACGTATGTTTGAATTTGAATACTCTTTCTTTGGTGTAGAGCCTATCAAACGTTGAGGATAGCCCGGATTGCACCAAGCCATGTGCTTCGCCCTCATTACGCAACATGTAGTTCAGATTATCAAGCCGATCATCGTACGAATGTACAATATCGACAAATAGAGTATAAGGCTTCCGATCCATGCCATTACACACTGACATTAGATTCTCCTGAGAAAGTCCTCTTGCAGCTTCCACGTACGCCTCCAATGAGTTAATCTCAGAATTTTCAACTGAATGTGTCATGGCTGTCAGGCTAGTAATGCTAGCGTTCTTGAGAGCCCAAGGCTTCTCAAAAGATTTTAGAATCCCAGGGACAAAAAACAAAAGTGATGTTTTCCACAATGTTTCTTCATCTGGCCAAGTCTAAGATTTCCAAAACACATAGATGGCAACTGTGACCTAGAATAGGAGAACATGCATGAGTATTGCATCTTAAAAAATAAAAAAAATAATATTAGTAGAAAGTTTTCCACCTTTGGGTCGTTTGTACACTTTTTCTTATAGAAAATTTTACATCAATTACCTATAAATTTCTGTAAACCTGAATAAATGAATATATAGCTTTATCTGACATATTTTATAGCTTTATCTATCCTCTGTGACGATTCAAATGGATATATAGCTTTATCTGACATATTTTATATCCAACATCGTAATCCATGAAGAGATCAAATTAGAATTTAAGGTCTTATATAATCTGAGTACAAATGGCTTAAATTGTAGTCCATGACATGGCTATGTTACCCCATCCCTCTTCTTCGTTGGCTAAAATATAAATTTCTAGTTTGCATTAAAATTTATCAGCTGAGGACCAAAAATCTTACTACTTTCATTAATTATAAATAATGTTTTGGTCTGCTTGCCGCCCTGGTTATTAGCCCATGCAACCTGAACATAGTGCCACCGACATATATATTTGGAAAGCTAGACTCCCTCTAAAGATTAAATATTTCCATGATACCTATGTTTTGATGAGCCCTGGATGAAACAATATATTCACTCCCAAGTTATTAAGCACTCTTTGATAACTGGTTATCACTGGTGTACTTTCAACCTATGATTACACCTTGTCAAGCCAAGTTGACTCTTCGAATTATAATTGAAAACCGTGATAATAAGGAAGTAAAATTCTCAAACTTCAACATTTACACTCTAAGCAAGGCTATAAGAAAAATAAAGAAGTAATAATATCAATATACCATCAAATGCAACAATTACGAAACCATGATTCTTGTACGAACCTGAGAGAATGCGGTTAGGACATGTCGCATCCATAGCTCATTGTCCTCAATGTTGTAGGCAGTCATGCCATCCTGCCCACCAAGGTGCATCAAGAGGATGGGCGCCCAAACCACCTCAATGCTGGAACTATTAATGTATTTGCATACCCATTCTTGAGTGTACTCATCTATTTGGCAGGCACATCCCTGCTTGTGACGATTGAAGAGGGTGGCAAGGGCGTATATGGCTATGGCGTCACCGCCCATGTAGGCGAGCCAGGTAAAGAACCTTAACCAAGATGGGATATTGTACTTGCGTAAGAAGGAAGCGATGAATAGGAAGTACTGGAGAAAGAGGCTACATAGGACGAGGACACGAAGCTGCCACTCCTCCCACCATTCCACTAACGTTGAGAAGTAATCCATCTGGTCTGTCACTACCATGAACTCTATACAGATCCAAGCTCCTGATCGCCATCTCTACATGATATATATAGATGTTAACTACGCAAGTTAATTATTAATATGCCTATTGTTATTGTTATTTTCTTTTGTGTAAGTCTTCAGTTACATATTCGCAACTTTTGTGTTTAATCCTCACATCTTCCAGCGCAGCATCCACCTTCCGTTCGTTAGGGAGCTTAAATAATCAGCTGACTGACAGCCGACCTCATATAGTCCTGTACAACAGTACAAGCATACTATTGACTAGTTCAGTATTGATTTGACTGACATGGTTTATATTATCTTGCAATGTTGACCAGTCTTTTTTTTTTTGGTGCGAGACTGCCGCTGGTTTCTGTCGTTACATTGATCGTCCCCTTTGCTTTATAGTACTGCTGTATATACTATGCCACATTCAGAAGTGCCAAGCACTAGCTAGTTTCGGGAGATTAAACTTAGCTTCTTATTCTTAATAGAGTCGACCCAATGGTACGATGCCACGACGACTGACCACGACGACTGAGATAAGTACTACTCCCTGATGGATTTATTTGCATTCAGTTGACAATAGGAAGATTATTGTACTATAAAATTGTTCATAGCATATGCCTCCCCTAGATATACATGCACTAAGGCAGACCATTTAGTATATGTTTATTGCATCATCGTACATGATGGGATATTGTACTTGCGTAAGAAGGAAGCGATGAATAGGAAGTACTGGAGAAAGAGGCTACATAGGACGAGGACACGAAGCTGCCACTCCTCCCACCATTCCACTAACGTTGAGAAGTAATCCATCTGGTCTGTCACTACCATGAACTCTATACAGATCCAAGCTCCTGATCGCCATCTCTACATGATATATATAGATGTTAACTACGCAAGTTAATTATTAATATGCCTATTGTTATTGTTATTTTCTTTTGTGTAAGTCTTCAGTTACATATTCGCAACTTTTGTGTTTAATCCTCACATCTTCCAGCGCAGCATCCACCTTCCGTTCGTTAGGGAGCTTAAATAATCAGCTGACTGACAGCCGACCTCATATAGTCCTGTACAACAGTACAAGCATACTATTGACTAGTTCAGTATTGATTTGACTGACATGGTTTATATTATCTTGCAATGTTGACCAGTCTTTTTTTTTGCGAGACTGCCGCTGGTTTCTGTCGTTACATTGATCGTCCCCTTTGCTTTATAGTACTGCTGTATATACTATGCCACATTCAGAAGTGCCAAGCACTAGCTAGTTTCGGGAGATTAAACTTAGCTTCTTATTCTTAATAGAGTCGACCCAATGGTACGATGCCACGACGACTGACCACGACGACTGAGATAAGTACTACTCCCCTGATGGATTTATTTGCATTCAGTTGACAATAGGAAGATTATTGTACTATAAAATTGTTCATAGCATATGCCTCCCCTAGATATACATGCACTAAGGCAGACCATTTAGTATATGTTTATTGCATCATCGTACATTAAGGAATCTAACTATATACTTTATGGCTGTATACCAAAAACGCAGCACAAGAGGCCACGTCGCCCTTTCGCTCTCGCCAGGCCACGTCGCCCCTTCCCTCTCACGCGGGTACTGTTAATTGAACAGTTCTAAACAGTAACCGTTCTCATGAACAGTATCCGCCCGGAATAAACAGTAACCGGGCATGAACAGTACCCCGTCATGAACAGTATTTGAACCCGTTAGTGTGTAGTATAAACCCTTTAGCAAACAGTAACAACCCGTTGAAACAGTATAGATCCGTTAACAGATGAAAAGTCACACCCGTTACCAAAACCCCAAACCCGTTGCCCATTACCGGTCGGAAAAAAAAAAAAAAAAAAGCCCGTGCAAGGCACGGGGCCACCTGCTAGTCTTCAGATGCAACAAGGTAGTAGACATCATATTATTAGTTCTTACAATGATCAATCTTGTCTATTAGTATCTGCCCAGTAAAATAAAGCTGAAATCTAGTTATCAGGCTTTGTGTTGGTGCTCATGTGTAATGTAACCATATTCATGTTGAAAATGTTCCAAATTCAGTCCACATCATTATTGGCCGACTTCGCCGGCGGCAAAGGGAGGCCCGTCGCTGGAGGCTTGGGCCGGAGCGAAGCGGAGTTATTGATTCATTCTCTTGTAAGCCGCCATACGGCGTTGTAACCCGACTCTTGATAATAGTGAGGAGTGTTTGCTGGTTGGCGCCCGTGGTTTTTACCTTCCGCATTGAGAGGGTTTTCCACGTTAAATCTTGTGTCTCGCTGTGATTTGATCTTGTGTTCTTCCTCATTTGATCGTCGTCATTCACAACAATTCATGGTGTCTAAGGTGACAACAACACAGTGACTATTCCCATGTATCTCTTCATAAAGGTTACTAGGTTAGAATGCTGGCTCACGCGCATTTCCGTTACTATTGTTTAACAAACAAAATATTGTTTGTTTTATATTTATTAACTTGGCCGATATATATAAGTATAGGGACGTTTAAAATTATTATAAAACTTAAAAACATCTTGATAAAAAAATACTTTCTCCATCCCAAATTCTAAGTCATTCTAATTTCTTGGAGAGTCAAAACATCTAAAGTTTATCAAAAAAAATAGATAAAATTGTAAAGGTTTATAAAAATATAACTACTAAAGAATGTAATGTACTTATTTGGTATTGCAAAATGTTATTATTTTATTATATAAATTTTGGTCCATTGGCATGACCTTCTCACTTGACTTCTATTTTTCAACCGGTAGTGTGGCTCAATATCATTGTTGCCACTAAATCATTAAGATATGTTGCCACTATTTTTTTGTCAGGTGCTGGGATATCACCTTGGACATATTAATCACTCTTGAGACCCTGATCCAAGTTGGAGCATTCTTCAACCATTCAAAAAGACCTCAAGGAAGCCGCCCAAGGATATCCTCCTCCATGGCCTCTTTCTTAGAGCACGTACAACGCCGCTACTTAGCTAGGCGCTTATCAGCATTTGCATGATTATTTGCCACTGTGGACGCTCGGCGGGGCGCTTCGACTGAGCGTAGCTGCCTAGCCAAGCAGCCGGCGCCAAGGGATTTTTTTACTCGGAAACTTACGGTTACAGGGAGCAGCAGATTAGCATGGAATGCTAGCGCTTCTCCCATTGTAGCTTAAGGCTCTTAAGCAGTTTGTTCATTATTCTCTTTCCTTAAGTGCTCCTAGGCTGTACGTGCTCTTAGAAGGCTAGTGTGGGAGTTCGAAGCGTAGTTAGAAGCCCAAACTTTATGAGATTCGGATCTGTATTGACCTCTTGGAGCAGTCCAGACTAAAAATAACGCTATGGACAGATTGGACTATGATTTTGACATTCTACGTGTCGATAGAAAGATAAAATAATCTTCCTAGTGCTACTAGTTTCATGTCAAAGGTCCTTCGCAGTTAACAGCGTATTGCCTCACCATCTTATGGCCCATTGGGCTACTTATCATGTTGGAATTCCTTAGGGACGTGACTAGGTGTCCTTGGCCACCTCTAGATTATATGCTCGATCAGTAGTTGTTGCCCAAGTTAGACGAGCATGAAAAGGTTATAGTCTTGTAGAACCGTTAATGCATGGAAAAAATGGCGTCAACACGCAAAGCGCTTTGCCCATAGGTCATGGGGAGAGTGTTGACGAGCAAATAAGCTATTGAGGAGATGTGTTGACTGGGACAGTCAGGCATCATCATCTATTGCAATGGCCATGACAAGAGTAGGGAGAAGGACAAGATGGCAAGTGGGTGAGGAGGAAGAAGAATAAGCTGGCAGACTATGCAATTGCCATGAAAATGCATGAGCAGTCCGGCTGACCTGTCGTGGTCAAAGCACAAGCACACATGTGGAATAATAATTGCATCCGATCCGATTCTTTAGGGGAGGAGGGCCCCAACTGTCAAGTTGCAAATAAATGTATTTGTGAAAGAAGAGACGGCCAGATCGATTTAATTGGTGCAATGTCTCGTATACGTACGTATATGGTGTATATATTCAGTAGACTGCAGTGTAATGTAGTCTACCTCAGTGCATGCTGGCACACCACATGTGAGTCAACTGCGAGTAGTAAACTCAGTTTACCGTACCAGGTTGTAGTTTCACTTTTCTGTCCTCCTACGCGACTTGCCATGAAATCTAGCTAAAGCTAGCCAAGCAAGCACACATTCAACTTGTTAAATAAAGTCGCATGCATGCTTTGCCTGCAGGCAGAGTAGTATATAAAGGGCATGGGAGCGTATCCGAGACCCCAGAAGTACATAACATTTCCTACTCCCATGGCGACGCGTCTAAATCGTGCGCAGCTAATAATGGCAGCGGCGGCGATGGCGATTGCGCTGGCATGCGGCGTGGCCTTGGCGGCGCCGCCGCCGGTGCCGACGTTGCCGCCCAGCAGGTCTCGGCAGCTACGTGGGAAATTCGGCATATTCATCACCATCAACATAAATTTCAAACGCGACTACAAGGTCTCGTGCAAAGAGAAAGGGGGGCCGGACTGCAACGTCGGCTGCCCCAAGGAATGCCCTTACAAATGCATCGCCTCCTGCACCCTCTGCCGCAGCTACTGCAGTACGTTCATTTGCTGCTTATATATATACATATATGCATATATACATGGTTTAGCCTACCGGTAGAGTTACAAATATTGGAGGGGACCGATAGAAACGAAAATCGCGAAAATCGGTGAAAATCGATTGAAATTTCGGTAAAATTTTTTGTAAATATTTAAAAAATTTTGAATAAATTGAACCGAAATTACCGGTATGTACATTTATTGGAGGTCACCGATAAAAATTTAGTTGGCTACAGAATAACTTATGTCGTACATATGTAGTGTGTGACTTCTTCCCCGGCACGTCGTGCGGCGACCCTCGGTTCACCGGTGGCGACGGCAACACCTTCTACTTCCACGGCCACAAGGACCAGAGCTTCTGCATCCTCTCCGACGCCAACCTCCACATCAACGCGCACTTCGTCGGCAACCACAACCCGGCCCTCAACCGTGACTTCACGTGGGTGCAGGCGCTGGGCATCACCTTCGACGGCGGCCGCCACCGCCTCTACATCGGCGCCCGCAAGGCCGCACGGTGGGACGAGGACGAGGACCACGTCGTGGTCGCCCTGGACGGCGAGCCCATCGACGTCGCCGCGGTCAGGGACGCACGCTGGCTGTCCCGGACCCTGCCGGGGCTGTCGGTCTCGCGCACCGACGCCGCCGTCGTCAACTCCGTCCTCGTCCAGCTCGACGGCGTGTTCGCCATCTCGGCCAACGCCGTGCCCGTCACCGACGAGGACGACCGGGTGCACAGGTACGGCAGGACCGAGGAGGACAGCCTCGTGCACCTCGACCTCGGCTTCCGGTTCCTCAACCTCACCGCGGACGTCAACGGCGTGCTCGGGCAGACGTACAGCCCCAGCTACGTGAGCAGGCTGGACATCGGCGCCAAGATGCCCGTCATGGGCGGCGCGAACAAGTACCTCTCGTCGGGACTCTTCTCCACCGACTGCGCCGTCTCCAAGTTCCAGCATGGCGGCGGCGGCGATGTCACGGCATTTGCTTCTTAATAACTATGTTTATATATGTCTATGCAGCACCTGCCAGCAGGTAGGTGCTGATCGAATGCAGGAGCCTGGAAATAATCATGTCAACGATTAGTGTGGACGAATACCATATACGTACCTCCTGTATCCGTATCTATATTTGTATTTGTAATACTTTCTTCTTCCTAAAATAAATCAACTCTCACTAGTACAGAAAAGCCATGTACTGGCGGTTCCAAACGTATTTCTACTGGCGTTTTTCGGAACCGCCAGTACGGGAGGCCAGTAGAAATCGGCCATTTCTACTGACGGTTGTTTGAGAACCACCAGTAGAAATTGATTTCTACAGACGGTTCTCTTAAGGAACCGCATGTAGAAATCCTTGCCTAAAAAACACCCAAAAATAGCAAAAAACATTTTTAACAAGGCAAAAAATATTTTTTGAACCGGGGGAGGCACCTGCCCGCCCGGCGCCCGTGTAAAAAACTGCGCATTTTTAAAATAGCAAAAAAACATTTTTAAAAAGGCAGAAAAGTCGCAAGTCACGCACTTTTTTCGCGTAAAATCGTGTGCTACGTGGCCGGCGGGATTCGAACCCGCGACCTTGGCCACTTGTGCATACTTCTCATTTATGTTTCCCACATATTATACAAACCCGACGGAAAATTTAATTTGAGGGTCCAAATAAATTCAAATAAAAAATGTTCAACTACCAAGTTTCATAACTTTTCAAGATCTACAACTTTCATTTAGAGTGTTTCTCCATCCGAGGTCATTTGCAAAATTTGAATTTCAAATTTGAAAATTTCATTTATAGTTTTCTATAAAAAAGATGATTTCAAATGAAAAAGTTGTCAACTACAAAGTTTCATAACTTTTTGAGATCTACAACTTTTATTTTGAAAGTTTCTCCATCCGAGAAAGTTTAAAATTTCAAACTATTTCTATTGGCGGTTCTCTTAAGAAACCGCCAAGAAAAATCGATTTCTACCGGTGGTTCCTTAAGAAACTCCGTCAAGAAATAGTCAATTTCTACCGGCGGTTCCTTAAGAAAACCGCCAAGAAAAAAGACAGATAGAAATAGGGCCGATTTCTACCGGCTGTTCTAAAATGTAAAACCGCCCGAGTAGAAATGAAACGCTAGTGTCAAGAGAAATGGTTTGTGTACTAGTGTCTTTTTCTTTAAGAAATAAATTAACTTTTTAAATTGCACAAATCAAACTATCTTATGTTTGACTAACTTTATAGAAAATACTAATAATATCTGTGAAATAAAATAAGTACATTATGAAAATGTTTTGTATTGTTTATCTAATCATAATAATTTGATTTTATAGATCTTAACAGTTCTTTTCCTAAAAATTCGATCAAAATTTAAAAATTGGGCATCTCTATGAAAAAGTATGCGATCATCAAGTAGTTACTTAAACTGTCATTTTTAGCCTCCTATAATTAACTCCAAGTGAACAATTGATGAATTTCCCAAAATCTAATTATTTAAATGCAAACAATGCACCAATTTTGGATAATCTTAAAGATTATGAGAATCTAGAGTCTAGATATAGTGATTGTAAAATTTTGACTTCCATAAGAAAAAGTACTACTAATTTAGGAGTGTATGAATTTTTAGGCTAGTCTCACTAGGGGTTTTATGGTGTTGTTTCCAAGACTTATGTTTCACATAAGTTAACGTTTTGGGTTTAGGAGATGGAAATAAGACGCGATTGCCCCTACACTACCAGAATCCGGAGATTTCGTGAGAGTGCAAAACATGTCACGAAATATGGTTTCTCTCACGAAAATAATGCATGAGAGTGCACCGTCACGCAATAATTCTCACAATAATAGACACACGAAATACACATTTTCATGAGAGTTCACCTTCATGGATTATTTTCATGAGAGGAAGTTCATGGCGGCCACCCTCATGAAAATAATGCTGTGACCAGGTTTACATCAATGGTTTCATGACGGCCTTTTATGGTATTTCGTGAGAGGTCACCTTCATGAAGTGATTTCATGAGAGTTTGCCATTCACCGTCATGAAATGGATTCATGAGTCAACTCTCAAGAAATTTATTTCTGAGAGTATCGCAAATACACCAAAAATGTAGTATTTCGTGAAAGTACACCATCACGAAAACAAGTTGTTTCGTGAGAGTGAACCATTATTAAAATGACCCTACAGGAGCATCTCGATCCAAATTCCAAATGCAAAGACATGGTCCATATGTCAATCCAACACAAAAATACAATAATTTCCAATATATGCATATATACTTCTGATTCCAATCCGAATATATTCCAACTTCAAATGTCCAACCATTACACTAAAAAAGGCAATAGTCCTAACCATTCAATAAAACAAGTCCCAACACATACATATATATGTGTATATAGCACAGCTACATACTTATATTGTCATCTTCACTGCCTCTCAAATCTCTGTTGTCCCCCTTCTGGATCCAAACTTCATTACAGCATATGTGTTCAAAGCGCTAGCCTTCTCAGAGCCAAACTTATACTCCTAAGTGACCACAAAATGAATGAAGTTAGACGATAGGCTAAGAACACAGCTGCGGAGTAATTAAATATTGGTACAAAAGCAAATGCAATTGAAAATTGTCGGCTGGCCTGGTACATAACATTCAGATAAAGGTTCACTAGCAGATAAAGGTTCAGACTTCACAATCAGAAAATAGCTCTTATAGGATAAAGGTTCACTAGTAGATAACTAGTAGATAGCATTAGGATCATAGCTAGTACATAACTCAGTCCCAATATTATCATTGTCATTATAAGGCTGCTCAAGTAAGATTTCCACTTCAGGCAGTGAAATTGCTGCGTTTGACATTGTTTTATTAGCAGGGCTGTTGTGAATAGGTGCACCGACCAAATGAAAGTTTGATGGCTGATTAGGAAAGTAACTCATTAATGGAAATAAGGATGACATTGAGCTGCATCAACGGAAACAATTTGTCTATGCAAACTCAAAATATGCATCAAACACTACTGGAAACTCACATATATTTCAGACAAAGATGGTGGAAGACAAAGATTAATATTCTGAAAAACATATATTTTATCTAAAAGATTGTTTTACAAGAAGCATCATATTGTGTAATTTGCACACTGATTATTCCAATGTAGTATGAAACAGCAAAAAATACTAAATACACATTATTTAAAATGCAACTAGCACAGTGGCTGAAAGTTGATAACTGTACAATAAAAAATAAGTTTTGCAACTCAGGTGTTCATTTGCATTGTTGTACAACTCAAGGGTTTTTTTTACATAGATTGAGCTATGCTTGCTAGTACTTGAAGGGTTTTCCACTAAGAGAAAAAATTTCTCAGCTGCACATGTTAACAAAAAAGAGGAATGGAAGTAGACGCACCTGTCATGAAGGGCAGGCGGCCCTAATCTGAGATTGGGCAGGGATGGCCCCCAAATCTTGATGCGGAGGATGAAGTGCACCAGTCCACTGAACCTGGTTAGAGAAGAACAGATGGGGTCATGGGGAAGGACGCAAGAAAAGCAGAGAGACAGAGAGAGAGGACCACCATGCCGCAACGCTGCCATCAGCGGGAAGCAGCCGCAACTTCACTGACACTTGCTAGGCCGCCATCGCAGCCTTCTGCGGGGTGCTCCTCTCCTTGCATGCTCGTCGATGGCTCGCACCACAGCTACTCGCAAGCAGATCTGGATCTCGTGGGTGAGGGGAGGGAGAAGAAAAGAAAGGAGTCTGACATGAGGTGGGGTTATGGAGGTGCGGTGGGGAAGAGAGAGCCACGGAAGGCGGCCGGGTACCGGTGGTGACGAGGGGGGTGCTGCGGCGGGCTGAGTTCTGAGGCGCGGCGGAGCTGGCTGTGGCCTTGTGCCCGGACCTGAAGCCTGAGAACGATGGTGAGGGCGGCGGCGGCTGTGGGGAGGGATGAGCGAGAGACTATGGGCGGCAGCAGCTGGGTGAGTTTTTATATTCTAGGGTTTGCATCATTTCCACACGATTAATCTGGGACGTTCGGAAACAATCGGATGGTGGTCGATCAATCCAAGAAGATCGGCCATAGATGGGCTGGTTGGACACTAGAAACTATTCAGCTCTTTATTTTGTTATATATTTTTGACTAATTTCAAAATACAGAACAATGATAGAATTTTTTTTTTTTTACCAAATGACTTCAAATGAAAAAGTCATAGAGAACAAAGTTGTAGAACTCATCAAAATCTACAACTTTTATTTTGGTTATTTCTCCATACGACTTTGTTTAAACAATTCAAAATTTAAATTTCAAAATACAAAAATTTCAAATAATATTATGAGAAAGTAAATGATTTCAAATGAAAATGTTGTCAAGAACAAAGTTGTATAAAGTAATGAGATCTACAACTTTTATTTTGGACATATTTTCTTTTGACAAATTGATAATAACATTGCTTACAAATTTTACATATCTCTCTTGTAGTTTATGAAACTACAAGAGAGATATGTAAAATTTGTGAGCAATGTTACTATCACTTTGTCAAATAAAAAATGATTAAAATAAAAGTTATAGATCTTGATGAGTTGTACAACTTTTATGTTCATGACTTTTTCAAATTGAAGTCATTTACTACTTCAAAATATTGTTTGAAAGTTGGTATTTTTAAAGTTCAAATTTGGAATTGATAGAATACAGTCACATGAAAATATGACAAAAATAATAGATATGAGAACACAACAAATTGATAAATAATGATTTTAGAAATATTTAGAAAAAAGAATCATCACATTTGAAGTTAGCACGAGGGAGAAAGACTAGTTACAAATTTTTGTTGCAAATTAAAAGGAGAAAACTCTAGTTCATGTTCTTCATTTTCTAGTATTATCGCAACTTTTTAACTGGAAGCCAACGACCCACATTTTGTGGCAGTGGAATTTGACTCTCATGAAAATGATAACTCTCATGAAAATAGATAATTTCGTGGCGGGATAGTTATTTTCATGGAGGTATTTAGGTACTCTCATGAAAATAGCTGAATTTCATGACGGTATTTGGAGCACTCTCATGAAAACAAGTTTTCATGGCGGGATTTACATCACCCTCATGAAAACGATTATTTTCATGAGAGTGTGTTTTTCACTCTCATGAAAAATTATCCCTCTCACGAAATGTCCAATTTCTGGTAGTGTGGAGCCTTTTGGAGTCTGTTGCGCGGCGTCTCTTCTGCTGCCGCCGCATTCAACTTGCGCATGCCCTCCTCGGCCCTCGCCCGCATTCAAAGCTCACGTTCGCGCCTCCCGTGATTCCCTTTGTGCGTGCCTCCGTCATCTCCCTCTGCGCGCTCGACTCTCGACAACGTGCTCGCCGCTCCTCTCGACCTTGGATGGCTCGCTCACATGCATGCTCGCCTGTGTTCGTGCTCGCCGGTCGCCACGTGCTCGCCACTCACTCTCCTGCGCGCAGGTTGTAGGACATCATGGCCTCATCGGAGTCCGTTGCATGCGGCACTGGAGGTGCCAGACTCCATGGCACTGGACACTATCGAGCTGTTGACTCCGTCAAGGAGCTGTCGGACATGGTGCCGGACTCCCTCAGGATCGACTTCGGCTCGCAACTCTCGTGCCTCCACACACAAGCCAGTTGGGCAAGCTTACTTTTTTGTACAGAGAGCACCTAATTTATTAGGGACAGAGATGGAAAACTAATCGCTAATTAATCATTCCTTTGTTACCATAATCATGTACTAAACGTCAAATTTTTTTAGTATGGAGGGAGTATTTAAAGAGCCAATTTCCTGTGCACCCATCAAATGATCCTGAAATGTGTTGATGCTGACTGGGTAACGTACCAGCAAGGGGTAGGATGTGTGGCCAAGCTGAGCCAAGGTCAGTTGGTTGGGTTCCTTGTGGTGGAACCTGTCTAGCCGGGTTCAAGTCTCTGAGTTAATACGGGTGCTCATATTTTCCTAAATTTATTTCAAGATTTAACGGGCGCCACGTTATCTTTCAGTGGTAGGCGACGTGCTCGTCGATAGCGAGGCGCCTGTGGTGACTTCGTCAATTTTGAGATTTGCGGTCCAACTCTGTTCTTCGGGGGTGCTCATAGGGGTAGGGTGTGCGTACGTGCGTTCATAAGGATGAGTGTGCGCTCGTGTATGTGAGCGTCTGTGTCTATAACTAGGTCTCGCAAAAAAAGGTAGGATGTGTGACGTTGCAAATAACCTAGATTGCAGCAAGAAGCCAAGAACACAGTGGATTGATGAAAGTGACTGAGGGGTCAGTTAGGCCAAAGTTAAGCCCGTTCTTTGCATGGTCTACTTCTGCGAACGCCTGGAAATGCCCATCGGGGAGAAGCACATGGAGGGTAGTGATATTTAATAATGTTTCACATTCTACCTCTACTCATGAGCTTTAAAATGTGAAACCACTCATTAAAAAGCCCACTAGTACATTACTAACAGATCGTGGTCATGTTTTAGCTCACTTATGGATACATTTCATAATCAGTATGATTTCCTATTGTACATATACTGACAACTTTAATTTAGGAGTGTCTGAATTCTTATGGTGTTTTTTTCAAAACTATTATGTTATATACTAACTCCGTTCTAAATTATAGTTCGTTTGACCTTTTTAATCATAAGTTTGTCTATTTTTGCTCTAATTTTGTAAAGTTCTTATTCAAAAAATTATGTAAAATATCAGATTTTTTATTATGACTTACTTTATTAATAAATGTTCTTCAGGAATAAATTCCACCAATTTTTTAAATAAAAAGAACAGTTAAAATTTAGGTCAAAAAGTTAAATGAATTATAATTTGTAATAGAGCAAGTAGAATAAAGTAAAACCCTCACTTTCAAATCGAAATGTTTTATTATATAGTTTCATAGATATTTAATTTTACGACTCGTAAAGAGTTGTTAATCAAGAGAGTTTTATCCCTATAAAACTTATTTCTTCTCTTCTCTTTGAAACGTGGCCATATCATCAAAACTGCTTCTGTGGCAACTTATTTAAATATGAATGGAATTCTCAAAAAATGGACTTATTAATAAAAATATCTGACGCACAAGCTTGATAAGTATGACAAAAGCATCCATGCATGTTTCCATGTATATATGACATAGTGGCTATGCATGCTCATGTATGGGCACATAGTATTTGTTTAATAAAGTCATCGATCGCCGGTCGCTACTTATGCCGCGGCGGGTGGCACCTTCACGCAGCAGCACTTGGCCGGGCCGATGCATGCTACTTTGACATGCGAAGCGCCGCCGTCATACTTGGCTCGACAAATCTGTTTGCACAATTCCATGACGCAGGTCTCGTCCGTGTCGTAGCAGTCCCAACCCGGTAGCGCCACTGCAATAAGGCATGCATTCAACCACAACAGTAGACTATCTGTACTGTTAGTGCATTTAAATGGCATAAAAGATGCCACGCGCATGCATGAGTTCCTTGTTGATGATTATGGTTAGTTTGTCTGAAGAGTAGAGCAAAAATCGCAAAAATCATGCATGGGCGCGTACTCGTGGATTTAGCGTAGGGCGACGATGAGAGCACGGAGGACGCTACCAGGACGGCAATGAAAACGGCTTCAGCCATCGTTCTTGTGTTGACGACTGACATAAAAAAAAGTTAGTGAGATGATGAAGTTTTTACTAGTACTGTGCTTCTTCATCCGCTCCTTTATTGCAACCTAGCTCTGTTGGTTTATATAGAAGGACGACCAGCGATGTTGTTTACTCTTCAAAGGATCCACAAACCAGAGAATTGTATCTGTATATCTACAAAATTTCTAATTAATTTTGGTTTCTATCTATGTCTATATCTTTATATATATACATCTAGAGAAATTTTACTATGCTTGGAAAAAAAAATGGGCCATCCATTGGGCGAGATCGGACGGTGGAAAAATAGGAGGTACCTTAGTGGAGGTACCAAATAGGTGGGGATAGTACCAAATTAGGTGGGACCGGTACCAAAATACGTGGGACCAGATTTATTTTTTATTTTTTATTTTGTTTTCGGAAAAGGGTAAATCAGTCATTTGACACTATCATTGAAGGGGGATTTCAGAAGCTTTGTATTGGGCTGGGCTGTACCGGGCCCTGTTTTTTCTTCTCCTTTCTTCCTCGTCGAGCAAGAGGGCAGGAGGTTCGTTCTTCTCCGTTTGTTCCTTGTCGAGCAAGAGGTATGGGGGCGCTGTGTGGCAAGCGGGCGCGGCGGCAGGGGGGCGGCGCGGCGAGCGGGCGCCGCGGCAGGGTGCGCTGCGCGGCGAGCGGGCGCCGCAGCAGGGGGCGCTGTGCGGCGAGCAGGCGCGGCGGCAGGGGCGCGGCGCGGCGAGCGGGCGCCGCAGCAGGGGGGCGCTGCGCGGCGAGCAGGCGCGGCGGCAGGGGCGATGCGCGGCGAGAAGACGCGGCGGCAGGGGGCGATGCGCGGCAACCCGGCGCGGCAGCAGGGGCGAGGGGCTCACACGCGTCCGGAGGAGGGCCTCGGCGCAGCCCTGTCGGCGGCGCGGCCTCGGGCGTGGGCATGGCAGTGCCCTCGGTGCAGACGTAACGCTCCGCCAGGACCGCCATCGCTGTGAGCTGTTGGATGTCGTCAAGCCATCGAGTTTCTTAGGCGTGTCTTCCATGACTGATTCGTTGAGGTATGCATTGGCCTGTTTGAATACTTGCCCATTTGAATCCTTGCATTTATGTGGAAGAACGATACTAGGAAAAAAAAGGATGTAGTGTACATTGTTGTTTTGGTGTGCAGCTCATGACTCAGTTTGCTTTGCTTACTGTGTATCATCAGGAGGTTCTGAAGTTCTTTCTCATACTCTGACTCGTCATATGGAGATTTTGCAAGACCTTACTCAGGTCCTGGTTTCCTCTTAGACTACTAAGTTACATTCATCATAACTACTTTGAATGTACTGTTAAAGAAGAAAGCACCACATATGACATGACCGTACTACTGTTTTGACACTATGATTTGTTTCCAATATAGGAATTCTATCGGCTTCGATCAAGTCTCAGGGTTAAACAACAACATGCTTCTCTCCTTGACTTGAGAGATTTTGACAGAGCAAAGTTTGATGTTGAAGAGCCATCAGACTCAGCTGATCAAGCACTTCTCAGGGAACAAGCTGCGATTGGCAGGAGTACTGGACAGGTACGAATATCCTCATATCTGGGCATCCTTCAATTGTTTCTCCTATTTCTTCTTGATAGAACAATATGGATGGGCATTCCTGTAAAAACACATCAATATGAATTCCAAACTTTTTGGACTTGAACTTCCATTACCCTTTTTTATTGGAAGATGATTTCTTGGCACAGGGTCAAATAAAGGAACTCATTACATGAAGTTAAATAAAGAACCATTACCACTTCTTTGGAAACTGATAGAAATGGACCCATATGCTACCATTGCAGTATTGCTTATGGTTACATTGGTGCTTAACATGAAACATCTCATAGAAACAGTAATACGAAACTGAACTAATTAGCTGAACATAGGCCAACTAACTGTAAATGTACTGGAAATAGTATCATTATTACATATGGAGTCGATAATGTGTTTAAAGTTGCTTGTAAGGGCTCAGCTGCAACCGTCCTGGATGAGATACCCTGCGATTTGGGCGTTGCACACGATTAGCGATAGACTCGGTGCTTAGCTGGTCTTTCACAGACTTTGGAGTTTTGTCGCTCCTCCTTGGGCGTCCCCGTTTCCTTTTAGTCGAGTTATTGGATTTGCTGGCATCTATAGGACTGCTGATCTCCTTGACATCATCGTCAGCAGCCTTACTCATGTCTTCTCGCTGAACTTCAGCATGTTTTGCATCATAAGACTCCTTCTAAAGGTCATAATGAGGCATGTTAGATATAATGAACAAGTATTGAAGCCATGTTATGGAAGGGGTATATTGTTGTACCACTTACCGTTATAATGTCCTTATATGAGCCTAATCGAAGTTTGTTGCAATCAGATCGCACGAGTGCTAAACAAATTTTCCTCTTGAAAATATCTATGTGGGCCTGAATTTCAAAGGAACACACATGAGCTTAAAAATTAGCAATCTATGTTTTGCTGATTTGGTATATGTAATCCATAAATAACATGGGAGTGACCTGTGTGAAATGCTCCGTCATCTTGTCCCCATCCCATGCCATCATGTACTTAAAATGCGAATGCACCACAAGAATGGCTGCAATGTATGTAAAGTTAAATACGTATTGTAGAGGAATAAATTTCATAGCATAACAGATTTTAAGTTAAACTATTTTCAATTTACTTAAAAACCCCATTTAAAATAAACACCAAATTGTTCATGCATGACCAATTTACATAAAATGAACCAATTTAATTTAGAATTTGGGGGCGAGAGGTTAACTCAAGTCTAGGAAGATTGTTTTTTATTTTTTTTCAAACATCAACATAGCATAAATAATTGTGGCATGTTACAGCTTACTCCTAGCACCCTGTTTCTGCGGTGTTGTACCTTTACAGCACACAATCCATTGGCCCTACTAACACAAATGCAGGTTAACAAATGCAGCGTTGTAGCAATTCTTCTTCTCAGCTAAAGGAAAAGGTGACTGGCCAGATCACATTACCAAAGGATAGCACTACATCAACATTTTGGCCCTACTAATACAAATGCGGGTTAACATCGCATGAGCTCTGCAGTCTGCACCCCAAACACAAATGCCATCAAGAAACCAAATCGGGAATCAAGCGCTGACAAATTAATCGATTTGAAAGTAACCTGTATGTGTGCCATGAATGACGCCGAAAGGGCCGACGCTGCAAGCACCTGGTGACCAGCGGATAGGGCGCCTGCAAGCACGGGCAGGCCGCCTCCGCCGTGTCCGTGGCGAGCCCGCGGGCGATGGTGTCCGTGGGGGCGGCCGATGGCGGCGAGCGGATCCACCGACGCCGCACGGCCGTGGGGATGGGGCGATGGCGGCGGGCGCGGTGGCCCGGGCGGGGGCGGGGAGCGGGCGGCGGTGGCGGTGGCGGTTGCGGGCGGCGGTGGCGGGTGCGGCGGCCGTGGGAGGAGCCTCCGGCGGGCGCCGCAGAGGCCGTGGCGGTGGATGCGGCGGTGGACTGGTGGAGGCGTCGCCACGTCGGTCTTCCTCCCGGCGTCGTCGGTCTCTGCTTGTCGAGACTGAAGGTAGGGAGCACGGAATGCTTGGGCTGGGCTTTGTTAATGTCCATGAAATCGCCCCATAACGTAGATACAAGTGCAATTACTAAAATACCCATTCTAATATATTTATAAATTAATTACTTACAAATAAGAAAATTTGGAAGTACCTGAAAGTACCTTTGGTACTTTTCCAAGCACTGTAAAAGAGCTCATACATCTATATCTATATACAAATCCCTAATATTAAAGAAAATAGAGTTGCTTCGTTTA
The DNA here is from genome assembly GCA_015844335.1 of Chrysopogon serrulatus. Taxonomy (NCBI): domain Eukaryota; kingdom Viridiplantae; phylum Streptophyta; class Magnoliopsida; order Poales; family Poaceae; genus Chrysopogon; species Chrysopogon serrulatus. The sequence continues at coordinate 168,551 of JADLZL010004638.1, read as the reverse complement.
CATCAAGTTAGTCTGACCCTCACTACTAAAACACACTGTTCTAGTAGATATGCCTGTTGGTTTATAGAGGCGGTCACAAAGTGTCTATGTCATTTAAAAATATACACCGGTTTTAAGACATGAACAACGTATTTATCTTTCCTTTGGTTTATAGCTCCTTTATTGCAAGCTAGCTCCGTGGGCACATGATGACATAATAAAGACATGCGTCTCTAAAAACCAGAGTCCAGAAAAACAAATAGGCAGGTGAACAAGCAAGCAGGAGGCCAAAAGGATACCCAAAAAGAAAGGGGCACCATTTAAAGCTAACAAAAAAAATTACAATAGATTATGAATTCATACACTACAAGAAATTTCATGGTATATGACGGTTCACAGGTGACGTTTTATAAAAACATCATGAATCAGGAATGGGCTTATTTGGACTCCAACAGCCGGCCCATTTAGAGTATCCACTATATAACAATAGACTTACGGTTTTGGATCGAGCATCTACCACCACCAGCCGTCTTTCTCTCGTCTCTCTCCACCACCAACAGTTGCGGCGCTTGGGTCCCCTCTGGCGATGGAGCAGCTTCGGTGGCGGCACCACCATTTGACGACGGCTATGGTGCACCCCGTGGACCCTCTTGCCACGCAGATCTGGTGTGATGTGCCCTCCCGTCCCTCCCAGCGCGGTGGCCCTCGCCCTTCCATGGCGGATCCCCACCCCCTTCCCAGGTGGTGGCGCTTCCTTCCCAGCCGAAGCCCACCTGTGTTCTTACCCGTCATTTGAAAAATAGGTGACATGGAAGTTGGCTGGATCTCATGATTTGTCATCATCTTTCCCTGATTTTTTTTGCCATGTCTTTCTTGTGTCCAAGATCTGATTCTTCCTTTTTCTGTTCAACACCAAGGAGCAGATGGAGATGAAGATGATGCTACGCAGCAGATAAAATGCAAGCAGAGGCAAATGGTGATTTTCAGTTTCCTGTATTAACCCTTTTAGATCAACTATCTGTGTTAGTAGATTTAAGTCTATGGCTATTTATGATAAACAGAGCTTATAGATTTGGGGTACCTCAACACAGAGATGAACTGATAGCTCTCACATTCATGAACAAATAGCTTCTCACCTTGAGAGATATGGCTGATGCTTGCATAATCTATTTATTCTGTACTGGTGCACTGCTATTTACCTTGTCTTAATATTGCTTCTATTTAACACTGCTCCTATTTAACACAACTCCATTTTACCCTGCTGTTAGCATTGGTAATGTCCTTGCAACATTGAAATTTGTGCAGGAGAGGAGATAGTATGGATTGTGACCTCAAATTGAAAATTTAGAACTATATTGTAAAGTGAGCTCAATTTGAAATTAATCATCATCACTTCACCTGCTGCCCAGTTCTTATTTATTCTAGATAGCAAGGTTTCTATATGAGAAGATAGCAACTCCTGCAATCTCTTCTCTGTTTACTGCTGTCATGGCTAGAAACTGTATTAGAATCAGTGACATATGGTCTCCATTGTTCTCTGTTTGCAGCTTGGGATTGTGAAATATGGGGACCTCAACTACTTTAGATGGTATGTTTCTAATTTCAAGTATAAAGTATAGGTTATTTCATATACAGATTCAGCTAGTAGCTACACAAGCCTTGGTCAGAACACATGCTTGCTGCCTATTATAAGTTTGATAAAATTACTGAACTAAGTTGCTTGAATTTATATATGTGAATCCTTCTAGCTTTTTTACTTGCCTACCTTTTTGTTGCACCTGCTTGCTACCTGTTATGGGTTTGAATGACTGAACTGCCAATTCACTTTGTGAATTAAAAAAGAATTTCTGTATAGCTGTTGGGAACTAAGATAAGCATGTAATGTGTTTTCAGTCACCCACTTGTTGATACGTGTTGCTGCCCATTCGCTTATTGAATGTATTGCTGCAAGCCTCAAACCTACTACCGATTATTGCACTAAGTCATACCTTACATTCTCAAATTGATGATGCCTTGTGCTTGTGGTATATATATGTTGTACAATTAAAATTCTGTTTTTGACTTTCTCTATCTGTACAGTAGTGACAGCCATCAGGCATGCTTTCCCTAAATGGTTTAGTAATTGTTTGAGACTTGGATGAACTTAATTAGCTTTATTATCTGTCTTATTTATAAATGACTTGACAACTTGTTCTTTTCCTATGGTTTAATTCTTACATGAATTAATATTGCACGTGTCATTTTCAGAGAGACAAGTGCAAGGACCAGGAACCTGATGCATTGGATTTTTTGAAGGAGTGCAATCATACAGCAAAAAGAAATCTCAAAAAGCCGATGCACTAGTGTCTAGAATCTATTGTAATATATGCCAAGGTTGGCAAGGATCTATTTTGTGTTTGCAAGTTTTATGATGATCAAACCATATTGTGTTAATGTACTTTGAACCGAGTTAACCAAATTATGGGGCTTTATGTGATTTTCATTGTATAGCCTATGATGGTCAGTTTTGGTGAACACATGATGCGTACATGGCAACTGTGATCTATGACGGCGAAACATCCTATATGGCATCCAACGTGGCAAATTGTTTTTTTTTCTATGGATTGTTATGACGGTCAATTTTGTCACAAGCTTATCGGGCTGAGCTTGGGCTAAGTGGACTTTCATATATTCCGTGATCGAACACAAATGCTGATCCATGACGGCTCAATTCAGTCTAGCAAATGATACGTGACGTTTTTCCTGATCGTCATGGTAAGTTAATCGTGACGCGTTTTCACTTGTCTGTGACCAAATTAAATCGTCATGTATAAGGATATTTCTTGTAAGTCAAAGATCTGAGAATCTTTCATTTTGACCCTGAGGGTCAAAAGCTTAATTTGGCTCCTTTAAGAAAACTTCCTTGGCTTGTTCATGATCCGGTTGAACATTGTTGAAGATGAAATCATTTTTGACAGACCTAATTGCCCAGCTCATTAAAAATGCTGAAATAATAAAGAATCTTGTGTTGGTCTGGGATCTAATCTGAAGGACAGCATCTGGAAGGTTTAAGTTGGTCTGAAAGGTTATTCGCAGTGAGCTCCAGCAATTTGCAGCAAAAAGGAGATTCCAGGAGGAGATGTGCAGCGGTCTCTTCTACTATCAGGTTGGACATGACACAATTATAGGATTGTAGATGCATATTTTTTCTTCCTAAAATGTTTCTTGTGCTTAATCTATCTTTAAGAGCAAAGCCAAAACAAAACTTTGTGCTTTGGTTGGCAGTGTCCAATCAGAAATTTATATGTCTTTATTGACGAGTAAGGTCCCCAAATTGAATGCCAGTGATCCTGCTGATCTGTCAAGGGTATCCTGCTGATCTGTCAAGGGGAGGTGATCTGCAACATGAAGTAGCTGATTATATGCTTTTGTAGACAGAGGTAAGTTGAACTGGTCTGTCAAAGACTGCTGCCCAAACATAATATATATGCACTGAGATCATTTTATTCTTGCCAAAGGAAAATATTTCAGGATAATGTATTTTCAGAGGTTGCTGAATCCATGTGTCCTGCCAAAACAGACAGGTTTGTCCATTCTGAACATTATTAACAGAAGAGAAGGTTTTGAAAGAATCAAATAGTTTAAGGACATCCTTCCACCAAAATGATCCTTTTTTATGTGACTTGGGAGCTTTCCATTAGGATAGTGTTTTTCCTATTTAGAAATTTGTCCAAATTTTTCATGAGTAAAGCCTCATTCTGATGGTAATCAAGAGAGTTTTATCCCTGTTAAACTTGCTTCTTCTCTTTTCTTTAAAACGTGGCCATATCATCAAACTGCTTCTGTGCCAGCTTATTTAAATACGAATGGAACTCTCAAAAAAATGGACTTAGTAGTAAAAATATCTGGCTCACAAGATAAGTATGACAAGGCATCTATGCATGTTTCCATGTATATATGACATAGTGGCTATGCATGCTCATGCATGGACACATATATAGTTTTTGTTTAATAAAGTTATCGATCGCCGGTCGCTACTTATGCCGCGGTGGGCGGCACCATCAAGCAGCAGCACTTGGCCGGGCCGACGCATGCTGCTTTGACATGCGAAGCGCCATCGAACTTGGCTACACAAAACTGTCTGCACTTTTGCATGACGCAGCCATCATCTGTGTCGTAGCAGTCCCAGTCCGGTGGCGCCACTGCAATATGGCATGCATTCAACCACAAAATAGTCTATCTGTTAGTACAATTAAATGGCATCAAAGACGACGCATGCATGAGTTCTTCCCAGTTGATGATTATGGTTAGGATAATTAAGTCTGAAGAGTAGAGCAAAAACCATGCATGCGTGTGCTTACTCGTGGATTTAGCATTGGCTGATGAGAGGACGGAGGACGCGACCAGGACAGCAATGACAAGGGCTTGTGCCATCGAGTGCACGGTGTTTCTTCTTGTGTTGACGACTGCCATATGCATAGCTTGTGAGATGATTGTTTTTTGACTAGTACTATGATACTAGTGCTCCTCTATATCTGTGGGTTTATATAGAAGGACGACCAGCGATTTTTTTTCAGAAAGATCCACACTAAAACACTGTATCTGTATATCTACGTATATTTCTAATTCAATTTAGTTTCTATCTATATCTTTTTATATATATATATCTATACCTCTCTGTATACCTATATGTATACATATCCCTATTATTAAAGAGAATAAGAATAGAGTTGCTTCGTTTACATCATCAAGTAAGGTAAGCCTGACCGTCACTAAAACAGAGTGTTGTAGAAGATATGCTTTTTTTTTCTTTTTGTGATTATACAATATAAGGCAAACACTCAAAATGTATGCACACTCAATCCTTTGAACGCAGGCACGCAAGCCCTACCCAAATAAAATGTCCCTGTCTTTTAAAAATATACACCTATTTTTAGAGGTGAACGTTAATTGTATTTATCTTTATGGAGATAGGCCCTTTGGTTTATAACTCTTTTATTGTAAGCTAGTTCCGTGGGTTTATACATATAGAATCAAAAGACCAGATAATCTGTTGGACCTATGTCTATCTCTAATTCAATTTCAGCATATCTGTACCTATACCTATACGGATATCAACATCTATATCTATCCCTATCCCTAATACTATCTCCTTCCAGAAATTGTAGTCGTATTTGACCGCTTGTTTGGAAGTATAGAAATGAAAGACATTACGCACCCGGGGCACATGACGATACAATAAAGACATTCATCTCTAATTATCTATAAACCGGAGTTGCATCACACATTAATGGTCTAATACACATGCACCGTTTGATTCAATAGCATATATGCATGCTCACTTGTTACAATGCATTCATGGAATTACTATTGTTTTGGATGATGGGCATGCTGGTTATTCGGTCGCAGCTTGGCTCAACTAGCACACCGGAAAGCCGGCCGGCTGTCAGGCCCTCGGCCTGGGTGGTGGCGGCAGCGAAGCTAGGCAGGGCTTCTGTGTCTTCCTGACGGTGCAGCAGCACTTGGGAGGGTTGATACTGTTCTTGCAGGTCATTCTGATCCACTTGTTGTGGTGCTTGCGAATGCATACCTCCTCACACACATGGTCCATGCACTTTGGACGCATCGGGCTGCAAATCTCCTCCGTAGTATCATCTACAAACAGAGATGCAGACGTATATATGGGCAATCAATTTTGGTAACTAACCAAAGAGAAATTAATTACAATGTAGAATGATGTAACTTGTTTGGATGTGTACCTGCATAGGTGGCTGTCAACAGGGCGCAAGACATGACCATGAGGAGGACGACGATGCAAGCAGCCGAAGCTGACGACTGCAAGGTCCTCATTGGATCTATCAACACGGCTGGTTTATTTCGCCTGTACCGCTTCTGTTTGGGCTGCTAGTTTATATAGGTTGGTATCATTAGTGCAGACTACATTAATTTGATCTCTTTGGTTAGTTACTAAAATCTCCTCCGTAGTATCATCTATCAATGTTGGCATATCTTTTTTTCTGTTTGGGGAAAAATTAATGTCGGCGTATCTCAGTGCCATGCATGATTTTGAGATATCCTCACGGCTGATACATTTAGCAAGTTTATGGATCCAAAAATCAAGTTTTAGTTAAAATGATCCATTCATTGATTGCACAGACATGCTATTATTTATATATATGTTTTTTTAATAGTATATATAGTAAAATCTATACCTGCGGGAGGATTCACGCTCTCAGAGCACTTCTGCTCGCTGGTGTCCAATGCCGCATTGCCGCGCGCGTGTGCCTTCGCGGGGGTGAATCCCGCACGTCGGTGTTACCACTGAGACGTTTCGAGTCCATAGATCCAACGCTAGCTACGCGTAGACACGACGCTATTCCCCGTCGGCCCGTCTGCTGCGTTATATCCGTATAAATGAACTCATCCACGATTAAAGGCTTTCTTCTCCAACGGTGCTGCGAGCTCCTTTGTCCTCTGCTTCTTCCTACTGCCCATGGCGCTGCTCAGATCACCACTACTCACTCCGTGAATGCATAGCAGATTTGTGCTGTAACGTGCTGCCGGAGTCCCTGACCCCTCTCTTGCCAGCTGCTGTTTGCGTGGGCTGAATAATCAGCTAGCTTGATGCTATAGGAGTTCACATCCTGATCCCCATCGCCCCATCCTCGCCCTTCCCTCACCTGTTCTCTCCGCGCCAGAGCCGTTGCAATCATTTGCGGCATTGGCCCTTCGCTCCGTTCCCACGCAGCACATCTCTACTGGTCCACCGCCATGTCTGTCTCCCGCACTCCTCTGCTTTCTATGGCATCCCACTCCCCTGCCTCGGTCCTCAGTCTCTTTGCCAAGCATGTAGTCAGATCGACCATGGACACCACACGTCCGAGGTCACCTGTCGGCAGTTCCGTTCCGCCTTCCGGGTCGTCAACAGCTGCTTCCATGTCTCCACGTGCATTGCCGTCGAGATAAAGCCACCGAGAAGAAGCAATGGGGTTTGGGAAATCCTTCAGGATCGGAAAAGCCCTTGCACTAGCGACGACCTCAGAAGTCTCCAGTGACAATGGTCATGGCAGTAGGGGCCTGCGTTGCGCTGCCCAGTCGTCCGCTTCCGGCAAGTAGGAGAACAGCGAGCCTTTTCAGATCCATACAACATATACAGCCTGCTCTGTAGCAAGTAGAAACACTAGCTCAGGCTTGATGTTAGCCGCAAAAAAGAAAAAGCTCAGGCTTGCTGTCTTTATTGCCCGTGCACCTAAATTTCTTTTCTCGGATCAAAGCATGGAATAAGCCCATATATATGCATATTGTTGGAACCAGGCCTCCTCCAGGAGCTTGAGTGCGCGTGCAGCTATGGTGGCTCGCCGGGGACACGGTCACCACGGCAAGGGCAAACCGTAGATGCAAAAATATAACAAGCACAAGAAGATTATGCTGCCGTATCGCAGCCCCAACAGACCATCTTGGTTTGTATTTATACTCGATACAACGGGATCAGGGAACAGGCTCCGAGTATCCCGCGCCATGACGAACACCGTGCGCGACACCGTTTCCTCGCGGCGCGCACCACGTGCTGCAGCGCACGACATGGCGCTCAAACAAACCGCCTCAACCAGGTTGTGATCTCGGACCCAAGCACGCCTTGGCCGAGCTCAACCTGCACCTGGACTCTAGATGACTAGGAACACAATCTAAACTAACTTATGCAACAATTTAGCTAACAAAACACCCCCTAAACTTGTTGCACATCGACGACGCCCAACGCTGTCCTCAGCTCCAGAAATCTTACTCGCCCAAGCGACTTCGTGAAGATGTCGGCCAACTGATTTGCAGTACCTACATGATCCACCTCCACCTTTCCCTCTTCGATGCATTCGCGTAGGAAGCGATACTTGGTATCTATATGCTTACTTCTGTCGTGATGCACCGGGTTCTTGCTCAGTGCAATAGCAGACATGTTGTCCATCAGGAGCTTCACCGGTGTCTCAACCGTTCCCATCAATTCACCTACAAGCCGACTGAGCCAAATACCTTGACAAGCAGCTGCTGCTCCAGCCACATATTCTGCCTCACAAGACGAAAGTGCCACAATCTTCTGCTTCTGTGATGCCCAAGTCACCAGATTCTTCCCAAGAAAATACACCACTCCTGTGGTACTCTTCCTGTCATCTGAATCCCCAGCAAAGTCACTGTCACTGAACCCGAGCAGGAAGGGTTTCAGTTCAGTGCCTCGCCCATACTTGCACCCAAAGCCAACTGTGCCTTTCAGATACCTGAGTATGTGCTTGACAGCAGCCCAATGGTCCTTTGGTTGGAGCCTCCATAAATCTACTGACAACACCAACAGCAAAAGCAATGTCTAGCCTGGTGTTGACCAAGTACCTGAGACTTCCAATCACACTTCTATATGTAGTAGGTTCAGCCACTTCATCCTCAATCTTCTTGCTTAACTTGAGCCTTGCTTCCATGGGTGTACCACATGGGTTACACTTCGACATCCCAGTAGATTCTAAAATCTTCACTGCATAAGCATTTTGACTCAGGGTGATTCCATCTCTTGTTTGCTTCACCTCTATCCCAAGATAGTAACTGAGAAGCCCGAGATCACTCATACTGAATCTTTTCTTCATCTCAATCTTGAACTGCCCTATGTCACTGACACTTGGCCCTGAGATGATCAGATCATCAACATACACCCCCACAAGCAAAAATGAGTTCTTAGTCTTTCTCCTGTACACTGCATGTTCAAATTTACTCTTGACAAATCCCAGAGAAATCAACTCCTTATCGAGTTTAGCATTCCAGGCCCTTGGTGCCTGCTTAAGCCCATAGAGTGCTTTCTTCAGTCTAAGAACTTTCCCTTTGCTGCCAATACTGAAACCAGGAGGTTGCTGCACAAATACAGTTTCAGTGAGATCTCCATTCAAGAATGCCGACTTGACATCCATATGGTGTACCTCCCATCCACTTTGAGCTGCTAGTGCCAATAACACCCTCACTATCTCAATTCTTGCAATAGGTGTGAAAACTTGCTCGAAATCCACTCCTTGACGCTGTGCATAGCCTTTAACTACCAAATGAGCCTTATGCTTCACAATGTTCCCTTCAGGATCCTTCTTAACCTTATACACCCATTTCAGGCCAATTGCCTTTATTTAGGTGGCAGGTCACTCACTATCCAGGTCTGATTATCCTGTTAGCCTTCATTTCAGACTCCATGGCTTCCCTCCAACATGGTTCTGCAAGTGCATCCTTAACTGTGGCTGGTTCCTCAGAAGCCATGAGACACAGCCCTAAATACTCAAAATTCTGAACTTCATCAGTACTGTCAAACAGATCAGACAAAGTCCTGTATCTCCTCGGTGTTTCATCCGTGCCTTCTGATGCCCCTGTTGGTGGGGTGGCCCACTGTATCTGCTGTGTGGACCCTACTGACGAGCCAGGTGTGTGTGGTGATGCCCCGGGTGTTGCTCCACCCGATGGAATTGAAACTGCAGGAGAAATAGGAGAAATAGGTTCCACAGCGTCTGCATCTTCTGAATCAGCCGCGCCTCCCTCTGTTGTCGGACCGGCAACAGTGCTGTTGTCCTAAAAAATCGCCAAGAAACTCTACTTGAGAAATTTGGAGCCAGCGCCGATCTTTGCATTGTTTCTCGCTTTGTCTTCGCCTCCCAATTCCATTGGGTCTTCTCATCGAAAATCACATCCCTGGTCACGAGCTGCTTTTCAGTGATTGGATCATAAACCCTGTAACCTTTTGTTCAGGGCTCATAACCTAAAAACACACCTGGAGTTGATCGACCTGCCAGCTTCGTTATACTCGGCATTGTTCGTTTCGCGAACACTTTGCACCCAAACGTGCGTAGATGCCGGACTGAAGGTTTGCGTCCATACCGGACTTCAAACGGAGTTTTCCCTTCCAAGCTTTTCGTGGGTGACCGATTCAGCAGATAGACTGTTGTCTTCACTGCTTCTCCCCAGAATTTCCCCGGCACATTCATACTCTTCAACATGCACCTCGCCATCTCAACTACGGTTTGATTTCGTCGCTCGACGACACCGTTCTGTTGAGGTGTGTAAGCTGTGGTGAGGTTGTGCCGGATTCCTTGCTCGCTGCAATACACCGTGAACAGTCGAGAATTGAACTCACCCCCTCAATCAGTTCGGAGAGCCTTCAGACGCCTGCCAGACTCAACTTCTGCAGGTGTCTTGAACTTCTTGAAATAAGTCAGTGCATCATCCTTTGTTGCCAGTAGTTCCAGCCACATGAACCGACTATAATCGTCCACTATTAGCAGAAAATATGCTTTGCCACCTGGTGTAGGTGGTGTTATCTGCCCACACAGATCACCATGAACCAATTCAAGGCCTGCCTTTGCACGATATTCAGACGCTCTGGGAAACGGAGTCCTGTGATGCTTTCCTAATGCACAACCATCACAGACCTGTTCAGCTTTTTTAATCAATGGCATCCCCTCCACCATCTCCTTGGTGCCGAGATCACGAAGTGATCTAAAGTTCAGATGCCCATAGCGTGCGTGCCACCGCCACGCCTCCTCGTCCATCTTGGACAGTAAACAGACAGGCGAAGTCACCTTCACTTTTAGCGTATACAGGCGATTCCTCCTCTCAGCACGGATCAACACACCGAGCTTGTCTGTCCCTTGCTTGCGTCGCTCATACACCGTCATCACGCCATGATCAATTTCCACCCTAAATCCCCCTTCTTCCAACTGACCCAGACTTATAATATTACATTTGAGAGATGGGATGTAGTATACCTCCATAAGCACGCGATGATCACTGTTCCTTCTCGCGAGAGCCATGGCGCCAAGTCCGTGAATCTCCACCGTCGAGCCATCGCCGAACCTCACCGCGCCTCGGACCGAGTCGTCCAGAGTTGCCAGCGCGTCACGGCACCCCATCATATGGTTTGTGGCACCCGTGTCGAGTACCCACGAGCCTTCTTGATGCTCCGCGGGGAACACGCGTTCCTGATTGAGGAACACGCGCTGTGTTGTCGGTGTGGCTGTCCGCACAATGTTGCAGACTTGTGCCACCAGGAGCGCGCCTTCCTGCTCGGCGGTGGCATGATGAACAGCCTCCTGCCGTTCCTCTCCTTTCGGCTTTGTCTTGCACTCCTTCACGAAGTGCCCGTAGATATTGCACTTGTGACATCTACCCTTCCGTCGTGGTGTTCACATCGACGTAAGCCGCGTCCGGGAGTCACGCCCTTCGCCGCCGGCGCGTGCCCCAGACCTTTCCTTCATGGCAAAGCGATTGCGGTTCTTTCCACCAGAACCCGATGACGAATCTGCGTCGACGCATATCTTGTGCTTCGCCGCCCACTCCTCCTCCGAGAGTAGGAGTTTTGGCATCTTCTCCGTGACCTGAACCACCGCGGGCTCGAATCTGTCTTCCGCCGCCCTCAGCCTCCCCACGAGCTCCTCAATCATGAGGGTTTTCAGGTCACTGAACATCTCGATCGCCACTGCTACTTGATTGTAGCGTGATGGTACGACCTGGAGAAATTTCTTCACCACCCTCGAGTCATCAACACTCGTTTCCCCGAGACCTTTCAGTTCGGTTGCCAACTTTGTGATTCGGATGGCAAACTCATCTATTGCTTCTCCCAGCTTGAACGCAATCGACTCGAACTCTCCAAGCAACTTCTGGGTATTCACTTCTTTAACCCGATCTGCGCCAAGGCGCATGGTCTTGATCGCCTCCCAAGCCTCCTTGCAAGACTTCTTGTTGAGGAGCATGGAGTGCATCTCCTGTGGTACACCCCGTAACATGGCACCGAGTGCCAGTCGATCTCGACGCCTCTCCAGCTTGTCCTCCGTGATGGCATCCCAGAGGAACATGCCTTCCAAGTTGCATTGGATATGTGCTGACCACTCCTGGTAGTTTGTCCGGGTGAGCATTGGCCACACCAGATTGCCGGCGGCTTGATTGAATGCCCGGTCCAGGGACTCCTTGTCTCCCGACGTACCCATCGCAGATGATCGGCCTTCGCTTCTTCCTTCTCCAATCTACCTTCGTACCTTCTCACCGCCGCCTCACGCCTCCTCCTCGGCAACCTCACGGCTCTGATACCACGTGTTGGAACCAGGCCTCCTCCAGGAGCTTGTGTGCGCGCGCAGCTATGGTGGCTCGCCGGGGACACGGTCACCACGGCAAGGGCAAACCGTAGATGCAAAAAGATAACAAGCACAAGAAGATTATGGTGCCGTATCGCAGCCCCAACAGACCATCTTGGTTTATATTTATACTCGATACAACGGGATCAGGGAACAGGCTCCGAGTATCCCGCACCATGACGAACACCGTGCGCGACACCGTTTCCTCGCGGCGCGCACCACGTGCTGCAGCACACAACATGGCGCTCAAACAAACCGACTCAACCAGGTTGTGATCTCGGACCCAAGCACACCTTGGCCGAGCTCAACCTGCACCTGGACTCTAGATGACTAGGAACACAATCTAAACTAACTTATGCAACAATTTAGCTAACACATATAGTCTCCATAAGCATGATGTATGATTCAAATGAAGAAAAGTTTCCATACGATCATGCATAGCCTCCGCAGCGCGCGCGGTGAAGCGCGCCATTCATCCTAGTCATCTATATCAGTCAGCATGGATGGGCAACAACGACGCTATTATTTATCTGTATACATTTATATATAGTTTGAAGGGCGTGGATTCAGTACGATGCAGCAGCACTCCTTGGGCTGCTGAATCAGGTGATCCTTGCAATATCGTTTGAACTTCCAGCTGCCCATTGCGGCGGCCTTGGCTCTGCATAATTCTTCGCACAAATACCATTTCTTGTCGTAGTCTTCTTGTCGCAGTCGTAGTCCACGGCGGTGCAATCCTCTCTACCGAACTCTGTACGTTCAAACCAGAGCACACATCAGATCAATTGTTATACTCTACATGATTCTTGCAGGGCAGCACACAGCAGCATGCATGATTATATATATAATATATTGCTGGTACCTGTAGAGGTGGAGAAGTGGAGAGAGGACAGGACCAGGAGAGCAACCAACATAGCCGTCCCGTGCGTGGTGCTCCTTCTTCTTGTGTTGTTGAGAGCCATGGCTAGCTAGTATGTAGTCCTACTCTGAGTAGACTAACTCCCCGCCCCCGATGCAACCTAGCTTATATAGATAGAAGAAGAACGAAATCGACCATCAGTAGTGCAGTTCCTCAATTACATCTATTAGCTAGCTTCTATCTATGTATCTATCTATCTATCTACTCCCTTCATCTGTAATAAATAAGTTGCTGGAAATTTTAAGATAGATTAAGGATCCTCATTTCCTTTCCTATCTAAAAAGATATCCTAAATATTTTCGGACATATATTATGGGGCAAGACAAATGAGGCACATAACCTTATCTTAAAATATTGTGATTATCATATTTGTGATATTTGTGTTGGTGATAAATATTAATGGCAGGTATGCTTGTGAAATGTTGCCTTTTCAAACGGAATTCTAAAGTTACTTAGACAGAATCTGTTACGATTTGCGACAAATGGTGAATGCTTGGGTGATTTATATTTTTGAGGGATTATATATCTCTCGAATCTATCTAGCAGCAGGTCATCACAGGAGGTGTCACGGGATTTTCGGGCGAAGAACGAGGGTTAAATCAGCCTCACTGACCCTCTGGTCAGTATCGCCAACTGTTTATACTCCCTCCGTCTCAGAATTATGTAGCCCGTAGAATTGTACTCTTGCTGGTGTGTGACCAAATTAGCGTTAAAGGCGGCTAGCCGCCCGCATTTAATTACAAAGCTGATTTGCCCACCTCTGTTAACTCTTAATGCAGTAGTAGTGTAAGATTATAATGGATCAAAATGGAATTTACCTATCCTTAATAGAAAACACCATTTACCTCTGAAAAATGAAGGTTTACTATGTCCAAATATAACCCATCCAAAAAAAGCATTTACAGTGGTGGCATCTAAATTAAATAGCCCGTACATCTCTGGAAAACAGAGCTCTAGCGTCTCCCTAAATTAACCCTGCCTAGTCACTTCCTTTTCTTCGCTCTCAAGCTCACTAGCCATCGAAAAATTGTAGAGCTCAAAAAGTTATGCAATTTTGTAGTTGATTTTGTTTTCGTTTGATATTGTTGATTTTGTTTTCGTTTGATATCATATACTGTTGCAAGGAAAATTTCGTTTGAATTTCTCATATTTAAAATTCAAAATTTTCAAATGATCTCAGCTACAGAAACGATCCATACCAAAAGTTATAGATCTTGTAAGTTATATATATTTTTGTATTTGACAGCATTTTCATTTGAATGCTTTGTAGTTTTTGTTAAACTGTAGTGTTTTTTTAATAGTGTAGTCTATGAATGAGCGAAAGAATATGACGTGATGCGGTCCACCTATTTATCATCAACGTTGAGATTGATATGACAAGTAAATGCCTCTTCATCATGGTTGCTAGTTGCTATTATTGGATCACAGACAGATGGATAGGCACAGGCAGCTGATCCATAGTTACAAACACGCACGCATTCAGTTTATATATAGTATCTATCTATCCTAGACGGGCAACGATCCTATAATTTATTTATGTATAGTTTGGAGGGCGTGGATTCAGTACGGTGCAGCAGCACTTCATCTGGGGCGACAAGAAGCTATCCTCGCAATGTTGTGTGTATCTCCAACTGTCGTCTGCGGATGCCTTGGCTCTGCATGATTCTTCGCACAAATACCCTTTGGAGAAGCAGTCATAATTCACGACGGCGCACTCCTCTCTACCGAACTCTGCAATGCATTCAATCAGCTGATCATTCCAGTCACAGCTCTGGTAGCTAGACTGTCGTTAATCAATTGACATGTAAATGATGTGGAGATTAGATGTAGTTGCAGGGCACAACAGCAGTATTGTTGCTGGTACCTGCAGAGGTAGAGGAGAGGAGGGAGGAGACGACCAGGAGAGCGACCAACATAGCCGTCGAGTGCACGGTGCTGCTTCTTTTTGTGTCGTTGAGTACCATGGCTAGTAGTTGTGTTCCGAGTACTCCCTGTTCCCAATGCAAGCTAGCTTATATATGTTGCTGGTTCAGTATTGTGTATATAATAGACTGATAGAAACTGGACCGAATGGATCAACAGCAGTGCTATTCATTAATTACATCTATCCGCAAGCTTATATCTATCTATCTATCTATCTATAATATTATAAGTTTCCAAAAATTTTAAGATAGATTAAGGACATCTATATCTATCTATCTATCTATCTATCTATCTATAATAAATAAGTTTCTTGAAATTTTAAGATAAATTAATGACATATGTATGCTCATTTCCTTTAATATCTACTACCTCCATCCCTAAAAAAAGTGATTCTTAGAAAAGAATAACAATATATATGATATAAAATAGGTATATCATGAAAAATATTCTAGTCCAAATCTAATGACACTAATTTGATAACATAAATTTTAATATTTTTCTAAAAATTTGGTCAAAATTTAAAAAATTAACTTAGAATAACTCCAGAAATCACTTCTTTCAGAAACGTATGAGTATCTGCCTTCCCGAAAAGATATGATAAATATTTTAGGTCATATTATGTCATGTGGTTGCCCGCTCTCTACCCCTTGCCGTGCTGTGACTGGCCCACTCTTTTCGTCCTTGCCTCCTTGTCTGAGTAAGTCAATGACACAGAGGACCCAGGTGTCATTCTCCATTGGACTGAGTTTGAGGGCTTTATTCTAGGTGGCCATTGCTAGGTGTAGCTCAAAACGATCCTCGAATTTTTGTGAAGCCTCTAAATAAAAAAAGTTAGGGCCTTGAATAAAATTACACAAAAGATCATTGTGGTTGTGTTTCCAACTACTACACATATGATTTTTAGGAACACCTTATTATTTTTCAATAGATGTGGCCCAACCTGTAGCTTCCTCCACAAATTAGTCAGAACTGAGCTGCCACTAGTAATACATTTTGCACAGGTGGCCCCTATTTTTAGAGATAGTGCTTGATCTAGTCGGATCTTGTTTTGAACATAGTAACATTTTAAATTTTAAAACTGCCTCAAATGAAGAAACAACTAAAACAAAGTTGTAGATCTTAAAAATTTAAACAACTTTGTAGTTGAGAACCTTTTTATTTGATTTATTTGAAATCATCTTTTCATGAAAAATTACATTGAATATCTCACATTTGAAATTTAATATCCTTAAACAATCTCGGATGGAGAAATGACCAAAGCCAAAGTTATTGATCTTAAGGGTACGTAACTATAACTTTGCAGTTGAAAATCTTTTTAGTTGAATTTGTTTAGGATCATAAATACACATTTCAAATAAAGATAATAGAAGGAATGAATATGCCACAAGGACATAATTAACTTAGTTTGCAGTGGAGTGGTTAGAGGAATAATGCATGAGGTTGAGCGTTCGACTTTTGACAACCTTGAACCGTATGTTTTTTTGAAATTTAAAAATTTCCAACGACCTTGGTCGTGGGTTCAATATCCCATGGTCATGTAGTGGGCTGTTTTTATTTAAAATTCAAAGTTCTCAAATGACCTCAGATGGTGAAACATTGAAAAATTTATCATTAGAATTTATTTAGGTTCACACATACTAATCTGAAAATCGGATGAAGATGATATGGGTGGAACAAATAGCAATTCGTTGGGATTGCTTCGAATACACAGCCGCTCGAAAGGTTGCACGTACTCATATGCACCGAATTTATTGAACCATGAGCCAAATGGGGGTCGAAACATACACATCGATCAGTCAACGATCCAAAGTCCACACTACTTGGTCGGTTTGTGGACCGTGCAGCAGCACTTAGTGTTTCGTTCTTCGCATGTTGCTGTGTATTTCCCACTCTCAAGGGTGCGGGCCGTGTCTCTGCAGTTGTTGGCGCACACGAGTATCTGGCAGGAGAGGAGCCGACGCACGTCTTCTCTTAGTACGCTGCACGTGCAGTTAATCACAGCTCGATCAGTTTGACACAGTAGTACACACGCACAAAGAATTAATGTGAAGATTATTGCAGGGAGGCAGTAGAGCATTATGCATAAATATTCTCTTACTCAGTGTCTTTGCATAGGTGGACGAGATAAGAGAGGACACGGTCAAGAGAGCAATGAAAACAGCACCAGCCATCATCCTGTACACGGTGGTTCTTGAATTCCAGCCATTGCTATCTAGATAGAGAGATGGTGTACATACATGTGGTATACGAGAGTTGTAGTGTTTGACTAGATTTACAAGTTTGTAGCTTAAATTTTTTTCACTTGAGTTCATTTATAGAAGCAAAAATATTCAATATAACAATACAGAATATTATACTAATATAAAAAGGAAACATATATTACATACATGTGTACATTACATACACGCATAGATATATATATATAGTTATGTAACACACTTGATCGAGAGCATGGCGTGCTTATCATTCGATGCCTGCATTATTGCATCTGCGTGCTGATTTATTTCATTAATTATTCGTATGTAGCATAGGCGGCGTACTATACGTAGTTCGTTCCTTGGTGTACGTCAATAGATCGTCGCCGATCGATAAGCAGCACGTACACTACAGTGGTCATAGAAGTATATATGAAGCGACCTAGACAACGGAGAAAGGCCCGGCGACGAAACCGAGCAATCCGCCGAGCAATGCGCCGATGACCTGAACCGGCGCGCTGAGCGTGCCAGTGACGCCGGCGAGGGACGCGTCGCAGGCGACGCTGCACTGGTTGGCAAGCAGCATGGATGGGAGGGACAGCAGGTCGCCGCCGCCGCTGTTGTGGATGACGCCGAGGGCGATGAGGAACCCGCCGTCGGAGCCTGCACTCACGTTGGCCCACACGGTGGTGCCGGAGGCGGAGACGACATCAGGCCCACTTCCGCTGCTGCTCCGGCGGCCTTGCTTTTCCTGGTCAATTAATTAATAAATAAAGTTATAGTAAAAAGTTTAATAACTAGAGAAAAAAAAAAAACTGGAGGAATGATGTTCAAGTTAGCAGCTGGTTTGGACGAATCGGATTGACTGCCGCACTGCAGCTGTAGGCTGGCGTGTCAGGACTCTGGACGGACCCGTAGGTACGTGCGTACGTAATGAAAATTAATAAAATTCATAAATCAAGAAAAACATATGAGGATAATTATATATATTTATAAATTTATATCCACTGTACTCATCAACTCTACTCTGGATCATATGAAGAGCAAGGAATCCTTGGAACAAGATTTTTCTTATTCTTAAAATACCCTTTCGCCGTTCATATCCCGTCTTTGATCAGACTCACAACCTGACGACTCACGTCTAACGATCATACAAAATCCAATTCTAAAATGTATTATTAGATCCCTTAAGCCACACGACCACACAATTTTTTTTTTAAAGGAACATTGTTTAAGTCTCTACCATCCATGGATGATAAATGACCAAATTAACTATCAACTGTTGCTATATATCTTACTATTACTAATTAGAGGCCCCAACGGAGGCACCATGTTGATTCTCACCAGACGCGCTAAGAAAAAAGATAAATCCAAGAAATTCCCACATTAATTAGAAACATCTGGTCTTTAATTTGGTAGACACTAATCATCATAGTTAATAATAGCCATCGGATCTATTGCAATTTACAAAAAAATTACCCACCTGCCATTATGAAAAATATATAAAGTAACCCCCTAATTTTGTATTTAAATTACCCACCACTGCCATTATGAAGAATAATTCAAGATAACTCCCTAAATTTATATATAAATTCCCCACGTACATCTATCATTATGAAAAGTAAATCAAAATAACCTCTAGATTTATATCTAAATTACTCACTTTGCTATTATGATAAATAAATCAAAATAAACTCCTCGTTGTATCTAAATTACTCACTTTTTGCTATTAGAAATAATAATTTTAAAACAACCTTCTAACTTTGTATTTAGATTTTTTATCTATCATTATGAAAGATATTTTTTAAATACATGGTATTAATTTTATATGTTACAACCTTTATAATTATAAAACTAAAAGCAAAATACGGTCCTAAATTTACATCCAACCTATCTATGCATGTTGTTATGAATGAAAATATAAAGTATTAACTCTACATTCATATATATAAGCCATTATAAAAGATAAACAAAAATATATCGCCACTCAAATCCACATGTAAACACTAATATATTCTATTAAAGAATTAATCGATATCCATAGACATATATATTTATAAATTCATAAATCTTAAAATTCTACAGTTATAAAATAACCATATGCCATATTTGACATATATATAGTAGGATAAATATTTTAAATTTCTTATGAAAAAATGTTTAATTCACAAACTACATAGTAATAACATGGCATCGACAATTCACTTTAAATTATATTAATGCTACATGATAATTAATTTCATAGTTTGTTATTTTAAATAATTTTATATATTTTAATTGAAACATTATATCATTGCACTATTGATAAACTATTACTAATTAGAGGCCCCAACGGAGGCACCATGTTGATTCTCACCCGACGCGCTAAGAAAAAAAAAAATAAATCCAAGAAATTCCCACATTAATTAGAAACATCTGGTCTTTAATTTGGTAGACACTAATCATCATAGTTAATAATAGCCATCGGATCTATTGCAATTTACAAAAAAATTACCCACCTGCCATTATGAAAAATATATAAAGTAACCCCCTAATTTTGTATTTAAATTACCCACCACTGCCATTATGAAGAATAATTCAAGATAACTCCCTAAATTTATATATAAATTCCCCACGTACATCTATCATTATGAAAAGTAAATCAAAATAACCTCTAGATTTATATCTAAATTACTCACTTTGCTATTATGATAAATAAATCAAAATAAACTCCTCGCGTTGTATCTAAATTACTCACTTTTGCTATTAGAAATAATAATTTTAAAACAACCTTCTAACTTTGTATTTAGATTTTTTATCTATCATTATGAAAGATATTTTTAAATACATGGTATTAATTTTATATGTTACAACCTTTATAATTATAAAACTAAAAGCAAAATACGGTCCTAAATTTACATCCAACCTATCTATGCATGTTGTTATGAATGAAAATATAAAGTATTAACTCTACATTCATATATATAAGCCATTATAAAAGATAAACAAAAATATCGCCACTCAAATCCACATGTAAACACTAATATATTCTATTAAAGAATTAATCGATATCCATAGACATATATATTTATAAATTCATAAATCTTAAAATTCTACAGTTATAAAATAACCATATGCCATATTTGACATATATATAGTAGGATAAATATTTTAAATTTCTTATGAAAAAATGTTTAATTCACAAACTACATAGTAATAACATGGCATCGACAATTCACTTTAAATTATATTAATGCTACATGATAATTAATTTCATAGTTTGTTATTTTAAATAATTTTATATATTTTAATTGAAACATTATATCATTGCACTATTGATAATATAATCTCTACTCCTAAAAATTACCGATGGTAATCGTCCACCCAGTTTCACCTCGCTCCCCTCGCGCAGGTGCCCGCCCCGGCTTTTTCACCTCGCCTCCCTCGACCCACCTCGCTCCCTCTATCGCGCAACCGCCGCCCGTGGACTTCGTCTCCCTCGACCCACGTCTCAAGCGCCTTGCAAGCCGCGGCAGCACCACCGCCCGTTCGTCCGCTCGCCCTCCGGCTCCTCTGCTGCCCCGCGCTGCACCTCCACGGCCGATAGGCTTCGTGCCTTTCTCCTGGACGACGCCGCGCACCATTCCCCTGCCCTTTAGCTCCCTGAGTCAACCGCCTCCCACTCGGCACTCCCCTCGTGCGCTCGCTGCCAGTCCGCCCGGCAGTCCCGCTTATCCATTGACTCCTCGTTCGCACGCACACAGGCCCGCCCGGAGTTTTGCACGTGCGCTCGCTCCCAGGCCTCCCGGCGGTTCCCCCCGTCGGCCATCTTCCCAGCCCTGCCCCCGCACGCGGATTCGGTCGTCTGCCTCCTAGGTACTCCCATGCCGCCGACGCCATGCTCCTACTCACCTCAGTCCTCGGTCCTCCAATGCCGCCCCACCCTCGTTTGCCGCCTTCGAGACTACAGCACACCCTTTGTCATTCCCATTAGTTGCTCAATCTGGATGACGCGTCCTTGAGCGCCACGCCGTCGTCGGCGACGCGGACGAGGACCAGGTCCTTGGTATCGGCTACCTTGGGCGCAGAGTCAGAGGGGCCCTTGCGTGCGGGTCGCGGTGGCTGGGGTTGATGCGACGCATGGCAACGCCAGCATCGGGAGGCGAGGATTGGCGAATAGCGAGTGGATGCCCCGGCAGCTTGGACAGCAATCGAGCTCACTGCGTGTCTCACTTGCACATGACGTGTTTGTTGAAATGCCTCAGATGATTTTTATTTCTTTTCTCATATCCTGTGCTTTCGGCTAGAAACCCCTGCCTTGGCCAAGATTCATGGTTATTTTTGGGACCAACTCTTGTTTTTAACCCTTGCATTCCTTTGTTCTCTTCAGGAAGATTGGGAGCGACAAGATGAAGCTGGTGTTTGAAAGCAGCCAGCCAATAAACTGGTTAGGATGCAATGTGCGCTGACATTTCTGTTAGGATCTTATTTGATCTACCGTGTGGGAATTCTGAAGGTAACCTGCTGAACTAAGACAATGCAGTTCGTTCCTGCTGAACTAAGTTGCATGCTGCAATGCTGTATACAGATCAGATGGCACTTCAAACATGTGCAGGTAATTATAACTCTGTGCCCATCTCTGCCTTGGGCCAAAAAGTTCACTTCCCCATAATATGCAAATAAGTTGCATCTTTCGATCAGATCTGTAGAGGAGTCATCGCTGCATTTGTACGGCCATTAACAGCTAATGGATTATTTTGTACTGCAAATCCATGATCTCACTGCACATATAGATTATGCATGATGACAGTTTACATATATATGCAAGCATTATTTACCATTAGTTAACATCAGGAATAATATGTATGCATGGAGCAGGACCTGCAGGAATACGTTAGCGACTGTATGATTGCTAAATGTGTGTTCAATCGAGAGCTAACATGGTTGTAATGAGTTCTAGCACTGCAACCATGCTGCTATAAATTCAAATTTGGTCATGTTATCTTAATTTTCGTTATGTGACAAATGGTCACTTAATCAATGCATGTTGCCAGATATAGGCATTATTTTTTTACTCTTTACCAACTTCTGCACTATGCTTCTTTGTGAGGGGAAAACTCCCCAATCTTTCGTACTTTAGTATTTCTGTAGATAAAACTTTAGTTGTAGTTGAACAGAAGTATCCAAGTCCATGAACCAAGAATCCAGTCGAACTATCCAATAATTATCTAGAATTTCTATGTTTCTTTAATCCATCCGTTTCAAGTTATCTGTGTTGTATTTATATCTACAAACTATATTTGCATACATGTTAGTCTCCTAGAGCTGTCTTTTTTTTCCTCGAATACGCACATTGCGTATCATTGTATTTAAGGAGAATGAAGAGTTTAACAGACAAAGATGTCGGTCTCCAGCACGTTAGTGAATGTAACCTAGACCTGTCTTTTTAATGTATTAACATCTCAATCTTGTCGGTGGAAGGGATCAGGATTGGCCTTGATGGGACTCTGCTGCCGAGTAGGAGGATCTCCACTGCGCTGAGGCATGTAGGTGGAGTCGTGGAGACCACTAGCGAGAGGGTATCAAATTTATGATTACGTCTGTTAACCAGAAGAATTTAATTTGTACAAACATGTTATCTGATTACAGGGTGTCTAATTATTCTCCCCCCACAACGTACAAAACCCAACCTATTAGTCAACATTGTAATCCTGCTTATGTGTTACAAATTCTCCAAAGTCCAAACCAAATAGTTATGTGTTAGTGTCAAGCACATTAGCAGGCCTTTCAGGCTTCAAGATGAGTACCAATACGAAGCAGGAAAAATATGCCATATTTGTGAGCTAAGCAGGAAAAATATGCCATATTTGTGAGCTAAGTAAATTTACCAGCCACCAAGTCTCCAGTTTGATAGCATGTAGTGTAATGTATTTTATGCCATGTATTCCGAAGTGGTTATGGAGATCCTGTTTCGTTTTTCCTCTCAGTTTGCTACGCCTGTGTAAAAAGTTACCTAACAAATCATATCATATCTTGGGCAGCTGATTTTGCAAGTATTTCGGCTTGTGAATAATATTAACTTAGGGAATTCTTTTTGTCTCGTTGTAACGCATGAGTATGGCGTGTTATTGCCGTATTTTACAGGCTCTGCGTTCCACTGTAGGATACATGTGTGTTTTTTACTGTCATCTTTTCTTCCTCATGTTTTATCTGATCAGAATAAGAAACAAATTAGCAAATTACTTAATTTTGAAAGTTAGGTTGATACTTGTTCTGCAGACATGGTTGGAGAAGTGGCCAAAGAAAGCAGCATTTGTAAGGCTTGCTAGCGAAGGAGATTGGCATCATCAATTTCAAGCTGTTGCTTTGCTTCGGCTTGGTAGCGAAGGAGTCCGCGGCTCCAGCAATTTTATATTTAAACTCAGTTCTTTAATGTTTCCTATGGTGTGGGAGGTTGAGATAATCTATGCAAGAGGAATGGATTTTTCATTGAAACTTTGTATTGTTCACGGCTTCATTCCATTACATAAAAATCTTGATGAGATCTTTATTACTACAAAAAAAGTAATTTCACAAGCAAGGAAGAGCATAGTTAACCTCATACAATATATTAATGGAGTAACCTTTTTTAGCTTATGTTGCAACGACGGGTGATTGAAATGTTGCAATGCACAATCCTTTATGTTCTCTCCTATTGCAACATGTTCTTCGCATTGGGAAAAACATAAAATTATGTAATAGTGGTATTGTAACATAACGCCTGAAGTATCATTTTTTTAAGGAACATTACAGCACGTGCTTATGTTTGACTTAGTGTAATTTTTTTCCCGTTGCAACGCACGGGCATTTACCTAGTTGCTATAATAAATTTAACAATTGTAATGCTAACTACAATCTAAGCTTCAATGTAAATGATATCTTTGAACCAATACTACTAAAATTTAAACTCTTTTTGTTAAAAAATAAATTTTGAATAAAATATGAAAAATACTAGAGTTTCTACTTATTAAGTCGATTAAAACTCAAAAGCTAACTATGATTAATGAAGTCATATAATGGAATACAACTAGGGTTTATATATGTTAATATTAGGTTTCCATCTAAAAATATACAACATTAAAAAAATACTAAAATGTCTAATTAGATGTCCCTAATAGAGCCTCCACATTAGTCCTCGCGAGATACGATAAGAAAACAAAATATAGAACCTAAAAGTTCTCACAAAAATTCAAAATATTTGATCATCTATTCCGTTTAACCTAATCACCATTAATAATTTTCTTCATAATCACCATTAATAACAATAACTATTGGATCTATTCTAATTCCTAAATAATTACCTAACTCCGCTATCGTGTAATAAAATAACATAAGATAAAAATTTATATTTAATTATTGATATACTCTTATTGTAATAGATAATCTATGTATCCCAATTTTTCTCTTATTATTTAAAAGTTTAAATATCCCTACAAATCTACATCTAAAAATTGTCAAACAATTTATAATTAAAATTGTTTAAATAATCATAAAGCATGTATGTGTTATTAATATTAATATTTAATTGAAGTAAGCATATATGATGTGCCAAAGATGCATTAAAAGTATGGGAGATACCACTTTGCTGGATATATATGTTTCTCTAACCTTTTAAAATTATTTTAGCTTAAAAAGTAGAACGTTATAACTATTAAAATTCTTTAGAAATTAGCACTACACACACACATCAAAGATTCAAGCTCTATCGCTTACCTCAAGTGTCATGATGCAAGATTCAAATGATCGCTTATACTATTTAGTAAACATACTACGTGACCTAACGTACTTATTTAAAAAGTGCAAACAGGAGAGTTAATAAAATATATTAAGTACAAGAGTTTTTACTTGACGGTAACAAAATATATCAGTTAATAAGATAAAATTTTAGAAAAATCATAATTTAGATTCAAGACTTCATAAGATATGTAATAGGGCAAAGACTGTTATAGTTAATTGTAAGGTTTGAATCTAATATAAAAATAAAAACACAAATGGATAAAAAGCATATAAATCAATGCCTTGCAAAAAAAAAAGTATAGACTATATGAAGTATCTATTACGTCTATTTTTGTAGAAAATAAACACAAAGAAAAGATATAATTTAGTATAAAAACTATTTACTATTAGATATATTAAACGGTATATTTCTTAAAATTTTTAGCCCGTGCGGAGCACGGGTTGATGGACTAGTACTTACTAACGAACGGCGGTGCGGTCGCCACGTTGATCGAGCTACCGGTGCTACATGGTACTATATGCTGAAGATGAGGGCGTTGAAGGCGCCAACATTAGCGGTAATAATGGCACCCTTCGCACCATGGCTGATGGCGGCCACGGTAGCGATGAGGAAGAGAGCAGCGGGGACATGGTTCATCTTCAGTGGCACCATGGTTCAGTTTGGGTTTTTGTTTGTGTGGAAACTAATAAGTAGCTAGGGGCGTACTTGTTCTGGCTGGCCTTTGCGGCTTTGTATGTACGTTGATCCTCCTAGCTCAGTTTGTGTCTCATATAGCTGCAGGGACCTGGTATTTAATTTATAGCATGCAGGCGTCCAAGGCCATGGAAACTGTGTTGCGCTTTTCCATTCACCATATATCATATATGCTCAAACATGATTGGTCGCAACAGATCTATGGATTATTGGTCGCTTTTTCAATAGTGCGCTAGTGCCTTTTTCAGACCGCGTGTGCTGGTCTATGTCTGTGCAGCAAAGGCAAGTCGTTGTTTCGGCTGACTGGTCGATTCCAAATCCGAGGAATCCAGCTATTGGCGCTGTGGAGCACAACAGACGGTGGCCTGGTGGTCCAGTGCTTGCTGTGATTGGCTAGGTGAGGGTGTGTGCAATAAGATGTCGAGGTCAATAAGATGTCGAGGTGAACGATGAGGGGTCGTCCAATTTAAAATTTGTAATAACTATCAAAATTCAGTTAGGCTAGGTTCAGCTGCCACAGAATCGTGAGAAGAAACATTCCTATCAAAAATGCTAGTGTAACTTGTATTGACCGAGAACTATTCCCTGCCAATAACAGGATTAAATGAATGAGCCCTGAAGGTCCCTGAGCTTAGATAGGGTGCCATGCATCCCTTGCCTGTGTGCAATGTAAAATGCACATTCATGCCTACAAACATGCAAACACTAGTAGAGAAAAGATATCCAGTGGGAAGCAAAAATCTTTTGCAGAGATGGGTAACCCGACTGCCTCTTGTCAATGGTCTATATTAAGCAGCTATTTTTAGTAGTGATCGAGTTTGGAGAACCCATATTAATTCATTAATTGAGGTCGTCGACGCCTGAAGAGCCACTGGAACACCGACAACTATGGTCAAGTTGATGTTGGATGAAGAAAATCTGATCGGCACACCCCTAGCAACTAATACACACCACCCTCTTCTTGTACGCGCTCAAGTTATAGCTAGCACCAAAGAAGTCGAATTTCTCATTCAGCAGTAGTTCGAAGTGAAGCTCCTCCATTGGCAAGCTCCATCCAAGACTTGAACCATCCTTTAACTTTCCCTTCATATCTAAGAGGAGGCCAATTGTGATTTCCAATAAGATGTTGAGGGCACCACCGGTCCTTCCATTATGAATGCTTGGAACAAGATGAAGGAGGGTGCTACTTTTTGAAAGGAACACGCTCCTCCATCTTGTTCCTCTTTCTCTTCCATGTGTTCCCCTCCATTGTCTTCTTGCTTGAACATGACCTCAATCTCCTTCACCAATTCAAACACTCATGCCGGTGAAGTAGATTGTGGCTTAACCCTAGGTTCAACCGCCTGCAGAAATCATTTATAGAGGTGTTTGACTTAAGAAAAGATTTTAGAAAATTTATCACAAAAACCATGTTTGAAAATAGATTTGAGAACTTCCAATGAAAATTTGGGCCCTCACAACTGATTTGAAATGAAAACTTTTCAACTGCAAAGTCATATAATGACATCGAGCCCCTACATCTTTAAAACATCTATATTTATTTGACTTAATATGAATATAATTATCGATTATATATATATATATATATATATATATATATATATATATATATATATATATATATATATATATATATATATATATATATATATATATATATATATATAGTATGTGTCATATTGAATCGGATTCGTAGAGGTTGATTCCAGATCGCCTTAAGACAACCACAACTAGAAATTGATTCCAGTGATGATCAGCTTAAGACAACCACGGCCGTAAATAAAGTGAAATAGGAGATAATCATACTATATACATCATCGCTAGCTAGAAATGTTTTTATTTATTACTAACTGCCCTTGGTCGTACGGACTGTAGTGGTGTCTAGTTTTATTTAGTAGTACCATTGAAATAAAATGAAATAGTGACGACAGTGAAGCCCACTTTTATATATACTCGATAATGCACTCGATAATGCGCTCATGAAGTTTTACTATCGGTCTTCAGGATAGGATATCATCGAGCAGCTAGCGGGTGGTTTAGCCACTAGCGCGCGAACTCGGTGCATCGGACTGTGATTTCACCAGCGGCGTGCCCGTGTGGGCCGTCTACTCAATAAGGCCGACACTGCTTGTCATGAACAGTTAGCAGCAGCACAGAGATGCCATCGTGGCTCATTCCGGTCGAGACGTATTCTCTTGATAGTGCGGGCTTGGTCGAACCCACGAGTGTGAACAACGTATATTACTTACGCACGTCTGGGAGTACGTTGGCCTGACCACTATTATAATTGTAATTGTATCGTACTGATAAGGAATCTTGCGATAGTAGTGTACAGGGCAGACTACGTACAAAGGTTGCAGTTGCTACAGAGATTTCTAAACTTGTCATACAGCACACCTGTGCATTATCTTTAGCATGGATGAAAAATTTTCAATGCTTTTAAGTGTAATTTAAAATTAAAACCTAATTTTGATCAAGCATGCACTTGTATTTGTTTACGGACTTTGGATTTCACTTGATCACCACGCACGTATCCTGAGAAATTACACGTACGACAAGATACTACTTTCCAGGAAATGTAATTAGATGGTCTCTCCCCCCACCCTCCCCCCCCCCCCCGCGCCCCTCTTATTTCACGAGAATACATTTTGAGGCAAAATAACATATATAAGTGGAAACCAGACAAGAAAAATGATTTGAGCTTGACGTTTTGGACCAACAAAAGAAATTCAATTTTTTTTTTTTGTAAACTCGTTCTATGGTAAAAAAAAAAAATTCAATGTAGTCCTTCCGTCGTTCTCATAGAAAACGATTCTGTGAAAACAATTTATTTTTTGACGTATATTGGATGTTTTCAAAATTAACAACAATATTTGTCGTTTGCATAAAATCTGCAAAAAAAATACAAATTTCACATTAGCAGTACTACTACTATAGAAAAGAGAATCATTGCCGGTTCAAAAATGCCCATCACTGCAAAAATTAGATAATGTGGCTTTGGGTTGCACCCAGGTCGATCTCGTCCTTTTTATAGGAGGATGAAGCTTGTATGCTTTTGTCACATGTCCAATAAAACGGTAACAAATTACGGAGTTGTTGGCACAAAAGAAACCAAAGTTAGAGGGCTCTACGGCCCGCCCTAGGAGGAGGATGGCATAGGGCACTAGGGGAGGCGGCGGCTACACTAGCCACCGCTGCCGCTTGAGCACGTGGGCGCGGGGCATGGGGCCCTACCCGGGGCCGCCCGCTGCCGCCGCCACGATCTTTGCCGCGGGTTATCTTTTTATTATTAATAATTAATTAGGTAATTTAGATTTAAAAACTAAAAAGTCCGTGTTCAATAAGGACTTTCCGTTAGAGTCCATTTGAGGCTATAAATAGTAGAGAATTATAATTGGATCAATTAAGAATTAATTGGGCGAAAGTCCTTTATTGTAATCTCTCCCACGCTCGTGCCTTCTCCTTCCTCCCTCCCTCTCCCCACGCCGCCGCCCTAGCCGCCGGCCCCTATGCCGCCGCCACGCCGCTGCCAGCTACCGCCCACGCGACCCCCCCCCCCCCCGGCTCGCTCTCCTCCCTCTCTTCCTCCAATCTATCAAGCCCAATCCACCCTCCCCACTGCATGTGTTACGGCTTTTGTGGTGACTATCATTCCGTAGGCTGATGTATCTCGTTATGGGAGTTATTATTATTATAGGCATAAATAGATCGAACATCCAATACACACACGCAGTTAATGATATATAGCAGTATTTATTTGTCCATCATGGAGGTGGCCGGTTTTGGGGATGTACGTGCAGCAGCAG
The DNA here is from genome assembly GCA_015844335.1 of Chrysopogon serrulatus. Classification (NCBI taxonomy): domain Eukaryota; kingdom Viridiplantae; phylum Streptophyta; class Magnoliopsida; order Poales; family Poaceae; genus Chrysopogon; species Chrysopogon serrulatus. Next base: position 139,164 of record JADLZL010004638.1, on the reverse strand, counting down.
TTGGACGGCTTGACATTACCCTCGCAATGTGATTTACAGTACCAACTGCTGTGGGAGCGGCACTTGGCACGGCATCAATCCCCGCACTGATGTTTTTCCGTGGCGTGGTGGCAGTCATATTCTACGTCATTGCACTCGGTCTTATACTGATCTGCACACACATCACATCCAAGCAATGCAATCAGCCAGCAGTAACGCTAGATCAACGGAGGCATGGTGAATGTTGGTAGTATGTAGTAGTACCTGAAAAGGTGGTGGCGAAAAGAGAGGACACGACCAGCAGACCAACGAAAACAGCAGCAGCAATCGAGTGTACGCTGCTGCTAGTGTTGAAGAGTGCCATTGCTAAGCTAATATATTGGGGATATTTAATTTTTTACCATTATAACGGATGACTACTCCTCAGATAGCACCCTTACAATTGTCCATACATATTTATTATCAGAGATGAATTTTTGCTACATTCTTACCATTCTTGTTGATATGGCACGCCAACGTGACCTGACAGCATGGACCGGCCACAAGAAATGACATTTTTGCCCTCATCAGTTTCTTCTTCCTCTGTCCCTTCCTATCTCGAGCTTCGGCCATGGCTGACAACGGGTCTGTGTTGCCAGAGAGGGGAATTTAGGAGCAGAGAACGTGGCACCTCTCATCTCCTTCTTCCTCGTGCTATTGCTGCTCGCTCCCTGCCAAGGCCGCATGGCGCTCGCGCTGTCCTCTGCCTCGTGCGTCGCCGCCGCATGTCCTTCGCCGCACGCACCGATGCTCGGCCCTGCCGTGCCACCGTCCGAGGTCGCCCGCCCCGCCGTCCGGGTTCCCCGCGTCGCTGTCCTAGATCAGCTGCGCCGTCCCAGGTCCTTCGCCACGCGCGCCGGACGAGGAGGAATTATATGATAGAATACTACTGAATCTGCTGCTGCTGCTGCTGCTGAATCCCGGTTTACGGTGCTGCTGCTGAATCTGCGTCTGGCATGGCCTATGGTCGCGACGGATGAGGAGAACAGCATATACAAAACCAACGCCACGCTAGTGCTAGCTGATGGTTGCTTTGTCCCTAGAAATGGTGCACCAGCCTTAGCACACTGCTGTGCATACACAACGTAGCTGCAGGGATACGTCGTCGTCTGTGTTACAACCAGACTCCGGCTGGACGGCACGACATCCAGCACAACGCAGCATAGACAAGAGATAGGATCGATGATTATTGTGCACAGAAACTAACTAAACTAAACATGATTAGCAGGCAACAAGTACGATACACAGTAGCATGTAAACAGTGGCCAAACCGACACTAACAATCGGTAGAACAATGTTTATAGCAGTGGCGAATCTAGGATTTTAGTCTAGGGTATGCCAGCTAAAATTTTTCATATACCATTCGGTAAAACCATTTGACAATTTGGTAAGATTTACAAAATTTATAACATATAATTTGATATAAATTTACTAAATAACACAAAAGGTCTTCAATTTGAAGATTTAATTGAAAACATTCATAAATTACAATATAAGTTCTTAAAACAATATACTGTTCAAATAACTCAATGACATTAACATTGATAATTGATGTAGGATTTAAAAAACGAGGTAAAAATTGAGACTAAACCTCATCTCGTTGGCCGCCGGCAATCGGGCTCTGGTTGTTTAGTAGCGGAAGCGCAGGCAGCAGTAGAGCAGCTTAGGCGGAACGTCGATCTGATGATCTCCATGTTGCCTACTTGCAGCTTGGCCTGAACGACTGTGCATAACTGCATATTTATCAATTCGAGACTGCGGGCAAGATATCATTGGAGAGTCGTTGCGAGGTCTGAATCTTCAATACCTGGAGAAGGTCATGAACTCATGATGGCTTTCGATGGATGCCTGGACGAGATCACGAGGCCACGATGGCCGGACGGCAACCGGCAGGCGTCTTTCCCATCGATAAAAGGAGCCAAGGAGACCATCACGATCGCGAATGGCTGGAAGCCAAGGCGGCTACAAGGCAAGACGCGGCGAGAACCCTCCTGAGTCATGACCTCCGCGTCAGCACGTGGGCCTGAAAGGCCGTAATGTGATGTGTGGCTCGTGCCTGCGTGACCACGTGGGCCTAAAAGGCCGTCGAGGTCGCAAAGCAACCGGCAGCCGCATAGGTTGATTGACCGTGGCGGGCCCAGTATTTGAGCGCTGGGTATTCAAAATATAATGGAGTGCTAAAAAAAATTTCACAACCAAATGGCAACTCTTGGGCATGTATAATGCCGTATAGTTAAAATTCTATATATATAGGAAATATGTAGCTAATAATTGAGCACGATTTCATATATCCAAGAATTAGAGCATAAATTGAAATTGTAGACTTTCCACTGCTATTCTGCCCTTGAAGTTAAATCAAGAGGCTAGACTAAGTAATTTGGGGACAAATTGCTATCCCTAAGCCTAACAAATTGAATACGAACTCAAGAGGAGTGAATCTCAAGTTCTCAACTTACAGGTCGCTACTGGCCCGCTGCTGCACATCCTGCGTGCTGTAGCTGCTGGCGGCTGGGTCGGTTGGCTGTGCGGCTACGCCCGCCCCTGGCCACGGCCGGCTACCCCTTGGCTGGTGGCCGCCCGCCCTCCACAGCGCCTCCAGCCGCCCGGCAGCAGCCGCCCACCACGGCCGAGCGCCGGGCGCCGCTCTAGCTCTAGCCTCTATGGTTTCGTTCGCAGAGCAGATAAAACACCGGCATAGAGACGGATGCGTGTGCGATGCTAGCAGAGCAGCGAGACTAGACAGAGCAGTTGGGAGCGTATCCTTGCCTCCTTGGGCCTCAGCTAGAGAAAATGGGCCGCGGGGTAGCTCTGGGCCTTGGATAGGAAGGGAAAACGAGTCGAAATTGAGCTGACTAGTCTGTACAGGTTGCAGTTCACTGTATTTTCCTTTTTTTCTGTACAGACTTGTATATAGACTATATGTATGAAATTTTTTGCCAAAAATTTTGGGTATTCAACTGAATACCCTTGAATACATGTAGGCCCGTCCATGTTGATTGACTTCCTACAAAATATACGTATACATCTAGTATACATACAGGCTGCGCAGGGTATGCCGGTGCATACCCGGCATACCCTGTAGCTCTGCCACTGGTTTATAGAAAGGAATCAATCTGGATTCATATCTCGTAAGAAAAAGAATCAGATCAATTATTACAAAATTTGAGCAACATATATATAATATCAAGCCGCGCTGAGGCTCTTCGGTGAAACAAAGCATGCTGTGGTTTTGAGTTGGCCGGGTGTCTCAAGCTAGTCAAGCTAGCCTCCTCACTCGATCGGTCCAGTGATTCTGATCGTGAATTCGTACGTTCCGCTTCAATTTCCTGACGTGTGTCAAGGCAAATGATGAGAGCCTGTTCCTGACTCATGAATCTCTTCTTTATTTGATGGAGTCATGCTTGCAGTCATTGCTTGCATCGTAACTCGAATGACTTTTGCTTTACATCTATCTCGTTTTGGAACAAAAAAAAAAAAAAAAAAGATACTCCTTTAATTTTGCCCCAAATAACACTGCCATTTCCGCTTCTCGAGAAATAAATTTTAGACAAAATAAGTATAAAAAGTTATTTAGTGATAAAATTTATTTAGAGATGCAAATATTACACGCATTTGTTACAAATCAAGTCAGATTTATGACACAAAAACCAAAACGACCGTTGCTTAGGGACGCGAGAGAGTATATGTAGCAAAGACACGTACATATGCAGATTTGTGTATATATATTTTTTATTATATCATTGGATGGATTAATGGATAGGCATAGGCTGATCCAATACACACATGCATGCTACACGTTGTTACATATGCGGTTTTAATTCAAACTTGCAGCAGCACCTGGTCGGCTTGATACCATCGCAAAATGGTTTATAGTAGCGAACGCCCTGGGATGTGGCCTTGGCACTGCATGAAGCATTGCACAATGGGAATTTTGTTTTGTCGTAGCAGTCATATCACTACTACAGATTTGCCTATTAGTGGCGGTTCAAAACCCCCCTTCACTGGCGGATTTTGAACCGCCACAACCAAAGCGCCAGTGATGGGGGTATCCATCGGTGGCGGTTCTTACGAACCGCCCGGTGATGGCTATCCCCATCGATGGCGGCTCTAAACTCCATCTTCACTGGCGGTTCTGAACTTGAACCGCCAGGTTTTTCCGCATTAGTGGCGGTTCTAAATATGAACCGCCAGTGTTGATGTAGTGAACAATGGCGGTTTTGAACAACCAACCTACCGCCAGTGATCACTAACACATCACTAACGGTTTCAAATAAGATGGCAGTTATGGTTTCTATTTTTTTGTTTTTATATTTGTCATGATATTGTGATAATGTAAACTAAACGCATCGAGATTACGATTACATCGAAATTATCCTCATTAAAATATTACATAGAAATTGTAGCACTTAGAGTATTGCAATACATCAACAATTCTATTACAACAAATATCACAAATGTTGAATTTAAAGTGTAGGACTTCGACAACAATATTAAATTAGTCTTTCTTGTTGGTCCTTTCGATAGTTATGCTTGTACTTCTTGGCCTTTGCGATTGATAAGCTTCCTGAATTTTGCTAGCTCCCCACTTAGACCACAGATCTCCAAGTCCAACAACTTATTATGGCCCAATTTCTTGCGCTGTAAGCAACATGTTAGTTTACATCATTTGAAGACGGATTAGTGGATTGATTTTAGAGCCCGAAGCATACATACCATCGCATCTCCAACGGAAGTGTTCCCACCATCAACTTGTACATTGCCCACATATGTAGAACCCGTAGTGATTGTTCCCCTACGGCTGATCTAGTATCGGCACATCTGATCGATGAACCATGCAAGGACGGATCCTGTGCCTGTCCACCTCGGCCTTGATTCCACTTCAAATTGTAAGGTGTAATGGCCTAAAATTAGATGTGTTATGTCAACTCAATATTTTGATGATAAAAGGATCACTTACTCATTCAGCAATGTAACTAGAAGATCAATATATCAACTTAATATTTCAATTTTGGAAATTTTATATCTAATGCTTTGAAGACAATAATCATTCTGACAAAAATTATGGTCATGCAAAGCATATATGAGTCATTGAACATGATACATTGTTATAAAAAACAACATAGAACTTGTTGTTGCCTAAGAGACATTCCGCCGAACACCTTGTGTGCACGAGTAGGAAGAGCTCACCACGGTGGTGGTGTACCTGGCATCCGCGCGCTCCAAGTGTTCAGTGATGAGATGCGGGGAGTTGAGGTGGTGGAGGCTTGGTTGGAGTCGAGGTGGTGGTCACCAGCAATGGTGAGGCCGGAGCTCCCCTCGGCGTGGTGGTGGTGCCTCGGGCGCGCGGCCGGCTCGTGGGGGGGCGGGGGGCTCGGTGGCGTGCATCCGGTCTTGGGGGCGCAGTCGGAGCTCCGGGACTTGGGGGCGCGGGTCGGCCGTGGGGCGCGCAGCCGGAGCTCCTTGCCGCAGTGGTGGTGCTCCTTGGCGTCTCCCCGCACGCCGCAGGGGTCGGAGGCAACGACGTCCGCAGGCGGGGGAAGGGAGGGCATCGGTGCTTTCCGCCCGCCGCGGCCTCGGTGGGGGACGTCGGGCGTCGCGGCATGTCTCGGCCTCGGTGGGGAAGGGGGCGGCGGCCTCGATTTAGAGTGTCTGTCCGCTTGTGTGGCCCGCCCTCCATATATATACAAAGGGCATCAGTCGCGGTTGAAAACCAACAACCGCCACTGATGGGGAGCATCTGTGGCGGGTTGACGAACAACCGCCACTGATGGTGATGCATCAGTGGCAGGTGGTGTTGGACCCGCCAGTGAAGATTTTAGTGAATAATTAGGGTTTCGGTTCCTTTTACAACACTCAAACTGTCTAGATCAGTTGGTTAACTCACTTCACCTTTAAATTAAAGGTCGCGGGTTCGATTCCGACACCTTGCCATATTTGGCTATTTTTATTATGGTAGAATAGGATATTAAAAATTCAAAATGAAAAAAAATTCCCACCATGGGGTCAGTATCATGATTTGAACTCGGGACATGCTACTAAGGCGGCAACAGCCATAACCAATGGAGCTATGAGTGAGTTTGTGTATAAATCGAACATTCTGTCTTGTAATCGAGAAAAGATCTATGTTCCTGCCCAGACCTGTGCTGTTCATCATGAACACATCATTTGTTTGTTTTTTCACTGAATTAAATCTATTCCTCAATATTGTTGCAGGTTTTTCTCCCTCATACTAACTCCAAATCAAATGATTTTTTTTTCTACATTCATAAAAAACAATTATCTATTATCTGGTTCATTTATATTCACATTGGACTTTAGTTTGAAACATTTAATTTTTAATTTCAAAGGATGGCATGTTTAGATGGTATTTTTTTAAGTCCTATTTGACCCCAAATGAAAAATTCATAGAAACATTATTTGTAGGTCCCATTAAAATGAGCAACTTTTATTCTTACATGTTTTCCATTTGACCTAATTTTGACATACTAAGTGTTTGATTTGTAAAGTCAACTTGTGTGGACTTAAATTTGGAGCATCAATTGCCTTCAAATTTGAAAGTGGTGAACATCAAGGTTTCATAACTCATCATTATCTACAACTTTTATTTTGATAATAACCCCATTTGAGCAAATTTAGATACATGTTATTCACAAAATCCACATTTCAACACAAATTATATGGTTCATGGTGAGATATGTAGATTTTGTGAACAACGTGTATTTAAAATTGCTCAAATGAGATTATGACCAAAATAAAAGTTGTAGATAATGATGAGTTATGAAACTTTGATCTTCACCACTTTCAAATTTGAGGGCAATTGATGCTCCAAATTTAAGTCCACACAAGTTGACTTTACAAATCAAACACTTAGTATGTAAAAATTAGGTCAAATGGAAAATATGTAAGAACAAAAGTTGCTCATTTTAATGGGACCTACAAATAATGTTTCTATGACTTTTTCATTTGGGGTCAAATAGGACTGAATAATGTGAATAAAACATGTCATTATTTGAAATTAAAATTCAAATCTTTCAACTTGGAGTCCAATGCGAATATAAAATGAACTAGAGAATAGAGAATTATTTTTTATGAATGTAGAAAAAAAATCATCAGATTTGGAGTTAGTATGAGGGAGAAAAACCTGGTACAATTTTGAACAACATATTTAATCTAGTGAAAAAGCAACAAAATAAGGTGTTCATGATGAACCCAACCACCAGTGATGAGTTATCCAATAAAAAAATATGTGATACTTAACAATATCCACACATAGCTCAATTGGTTGAGTGCTTACCCTACTTAGCAACATGTTCTGATTTTAAATCAGGAGCCCGACCCTTAAGTTCAAATTTTTTTCATATTTTTTTATTTTATAACCTACAGTACTAGCATTAAAAAATGGCCGCAAAGGCCAGAAATCGAAACCACGACCTATTGGTTGGGAGGGAAATGAGTTAACCAAATGGATTGAGTAGTATTTGTGTTGGACAAATATTCGAAACATATTTATCCTGCAATCATCATTGTCGGCACCTATCAAACCGCCAATGATGTACAACAATCAGTGGCGGTTTGAGTTTAGAACCGCCACTGAAGCTTCAGTGGCGGTTGTAGCCTCAAACCGCCACTGAAGCCTACCTTGACGGTCTCCCCAGACCACCCTACCAATCATTGAAACTTTCAACCGCCACTGAATATCATTAGTAGCGGTTGGTTGAATACCGCCATTGATAGGCCGCCACTGAAGGCCAAATCTGGCGTAGTGTATGGTACGTTTTCGCACTCCGTCTTGTACTCTGCACGTACACACATGCAATGCAATCAGGCATCACATGACATGCACATCCAATCGAGATTGTTAATTAATCAGTACACGATCGAACACAAACGTACGCACAAATCAGGTTCAACACGCCGCGCTGCAATCCGGAGGCATGCATGCTGATTGTTACCTGCTGCAAAGGCAGACGCGAAAAGAGAGGACACGAGCAGCAGACCAACGAAGACAGCAGCAGCCATGGAGTGCACGCTACTTCTTGTTAGGACGACTGTTTGAGTGTGCGGCCCGATGCATGCCGCTCGTACGGTGCTTATAAAGAAGCAGAGCTAGCTGTTCATGCATTAGCATTATATCACTGTGTAGATAGATATCGTTGTGCCAAGTTAATGTTACACTATCCATCATCTATTTATCTATCTGTCTGTCCATCTATCTATCTTGTCTATCTGTTTGTCTATCTATCTATCTACTCCCTTTGTCCCAAACATAGAGTTGCTATAAGAGGTCAAACTTTCTCAATTTTAGCTGGATTTTATAAATGCGTGCAATATCTGTATCTCTGAATCTGTTCATTACAAAAATATATTTAAAGATCTATCTAAGGATACATACTAATTAAGTAATTATGTACCATATGTATTACTCTTTTTTTGAGGGATGGAGAGAGTATCTATCTACCTATCTACCTATCTATCTATCTATCTATCTATGATACTAATCTTTTATGAATCTTTTAGTACGGTGGATTGCAAAGTCCTTATGCTGTCATATGCTAGCGTGCATGCATGTTACGTGCCTAGGAACGTTTCTGTGCGTCATATTCCTACTTTTCATGGTGCGGGCCGTGTCTCTGCATTTGTAGCTGCACACGAGTATGTTAGTTGTTACAGTATGCACACGTGTCTGTATATATTGAGAAGCCAAGTTTCTTCGACGACAAAGTTTCTCACCTCATTATTCTCCGAAAGTTCATCATCTGACTTCACTTGAAAAGTTATAATTTGTTTATTTGTAGCTTTTTTTTTATGAACGATTGGTTTTTTATCAATCAGTGTTGAAGATCAATTTCTTGAGATGGTTGACTATATCAATCGTTCCTAAATTCACCCATTTTTAGTGATGGTTGGCATAAGAAACAACCCCTAGAAATCATATTTTCAAGACGGTTGTCGACTGAAAATGTCTTTATTTCTGTGAGGAGTTTATTTAGCAGAACCATCTCCAAAAATACATTTCTAGAGCGGTTGGCAAGCTGGAAACGGTTTGCTAAGTGAATATCTCCTGAAATAGGCATCTATAAAAAAAAATATTTGTGTAGTACCATATATTATTATTGTTGGACACATGGGATACATTGATCCATCAACCACGTGCACAAATGCACACATGCGTCTAGCTAGTTTGCATTGGAGGCCACCACGGCGGAGGAGGTCCCGGTGGCTGTGTGGTGCAGCAGCACTGGTGCCGCGGATCAGGACCGGTGTCTCCGCATGTTGTTTGGAATTTGTCACTGCCCTCGGCGCTGGCCTTGGCTTTGCATAATTCTTCGCACTCTTCCAAGTGGTACATGCACAAATAATCCACGTGCGTGCACTCCATTTTGCCAATCTCTGCATACACACAAGAATTGCAAATTAAATCAACCATGCAACAAAACTATGTCTCTTTTTATCATCAGTAAACAATTAACAATGAGTCTCAAGAATCTCTTGTTGCTGGCAGAAATACGCACTGCAGCAGAGATATATCTGCACGATTGCTCGTACCAGCATCAGTGGACGTCAGAAGAGAGGGCATGACCAGGAGAGCAACCAACACAGCAGCAGCCACCCAGTGCACGCTGCTGCTGCTTCTTTCCTGAATGCCATAGCTGTAGTAGCTAGTACTCCGACAGAATGCTGCCCCGATATGCAAGCAAGCTAGCTATTTGCGGGCTGGTTCTTATATAGCTAGATGGAGCAAGGACCAAAATTAACGATGTTATTGATGTGTTGGTATCTCAGTGCCACGTTTAGATATCCAACATATATATTGTTGTTTTGTGATGTTATCTCAAGCTAGCTTATCTATGTCCAATGCTCAATCATTTCATAAATATAAAAATATCGACTTTGCATACTGCGACACAATCTACTACATCTCTTTCTATCTATCTATCTTATGAAAAAATTTGTATTTATGTATTAGTATTGATTCTGTCATTTTTAATGAAAAATCTACAATTGACGCATTTAGTATCTATATCTACCTGTATGTCTGTCTATCTATCTATCTTATGAAAAATCTTTCTATTTATGTATTAGCTAGTATCGATTAATATCATTTTAATGAAAAATTTACAACTGACAAATTTATTTTTGTTTGTCTATCTGTCTATCTATCTACCTATCTATCTATCTATCTATGGTGAGCTAGTTTGTGATGTCATGGGCTCCAGCACCACAAGCACTACACGAGCCGGTGGCTTCCCCAAGTGCCAAATGCACTTGGGGAAGGCCCAGTTACACTTCGGGGAAGCCTTCCCCGAGTGCAACACTCGGGGAAGAGCTTCTAGAGAAGCGGCTAACGGTGAAGGCGCCTTTCCCGAGTGCTGAAAATCATGCACTCGGGGAAGGCTTTGCCGAGTGTCGTGCTGGCACTTGGGGAAGACTTCACGCCGTTGGTCGACGACCGACGTCATTTTCTTTTTTTCTTTTTTTTTTAAATTTTCTTCCTCGAGTGCAACACTCGGGGAAGATTTTTGAATTTTTTTTAAATACTCTTCCCCGAGTGCCTAGGCTGTGGCACTCGGGAAAGAAATTTGTTTTTTTTAAAAACCCTCTTCCCCGAGTGTCGCAGCTCAGGCACTCGGGGAAGCCTATTTTCCTTTTTTTAAAAAAGATGTCTATTATGGCATATTATTGATTGTAGTAACAGTACATACTCTGCAGGTCACAACAATGGGTATTATTGCACTGAAGTGCTATAATACCAAAATAAACATAATATACAATACAAAATCATTTCTTAGTATAGCCACAATTTTTGGATCTAAGATAACTTGAAAAAGATTACAATAGCAGAAGAGCAAAGGTAACCCAAAGTATAAAATTACTCAATGGGCCAATTATGATAAATTCACATATGCATTGCATAACATGTTCACGTTGCCAGACTTAGGAAATTTGGTGCAATTTTGAAAGGAAATGGTCACAGGTAAATATACAAATCATTGTAAATGGTCACTAGTACATACATCTATGTAGCCCTATGTGCAGCAGGTACCAAGAGATAGCATAAAGGATTTTCCTAATACATGAAAATTCAGAAATATAAAAGAAAAATACAATAGTCTCCAAGCAGTCCAAGTGCTTAATTTTCTAAAGCATTAATTAGTTTGGCCTCAAATCATCACTGAGTGAAGCCACGCCAATACTCGGGGAAGAGTGCCTTTGCCCAGTGCCGCTCTTCCCCGAGTGTTTCACTCGGGGAACAGAGCCTTAGCCGAGTGCCTCTCTTCCCCGAGTGTCGCACACTCTGCGGCACTTTCGGGAAAGCCTATCTTCCCCGAGTGCAATTCTTCCCCGGTTGCAACACTCGGGAAAAGATTGGCTTCCCCGAGTGCCCGATTTTTGGCACTCGGGAAAGCCTGCGACACTTGGGGAATTTTCGTTCTCCCGTAGTGAAGTGCATATGTTTTCTACAAATCTAGTCAGATTTATGCCACGAAAACCAAAATCGACTATTTATTTAGGGACAAAAAGAGTATATGTAACAAAGACATACATGCACGTTTATGTATTATATTATTATATCATTAATTGGATGGATTAATGGATAGGCAGGCTGATCCAATACAACACACATGCATGCTACACCTTGTTACATATGCGGTTTTATTTCAAACGTGCAGCAGCACTTAAGCAGCTTGACGTTACCATCGCAAAATGGTTTATAGTACGGATAGCCCTGGGATTTGGCCTTGGCACGGCATGAATCGTTGCACAATGGGAATTTTGTTTTGTCAGTGCAGTCATATGCTACGTCGCTGCACTCCGTCTTGAACTCTGCACGATCGAACACACATGCAATGCAAAATCAGCCATCACATGCACTTCCAACCTAGATTGTTACTTAGTATGAAAACAAAAGTACGCACAAATCATGTTTAACACGCCGCGCTACAATCTAGAGGCATGCATACGCAAGCATCTGATTGTTCGTATATATATGTATATAAATATATATATTTGAAAACATTATCTGTATATATATACCTGCTGCAAAGGTAGACGTGAAAAGAGAGGACACGAGCAGCAGACCAACGAACACAGGAGCAGCCATGGACTGTACGCTACTTCTTGTGTTGATGATGAGTGCCATTGTTAGCTAGGACGACTCAATGTGTGCTGCCCGTTGCATGCCGCCGGTACGGTGTTTATATATAAGCGGCAGAGCTAGCATGCATTAGCATTATATTACTTTGTAGATAGATATCTCCGTGCCAAGTTAATGTTACACTACCCACCATCTATCTATCTGTCTGTATGTCTGTCTGTCTATCTATCTATCTATCTATCTATCAATTAGTAGTCAGCCAGTCTATCTACTCCTTTCATCTCAAAAATAGAGTTGCAATGGAAGGTCAAACTTTCTCAATTTTGACTGAATTTATAGAAAATACCTGTAACATTTGTATCTCTAAATCAGTTTATTATGAAAAATATATTTGAGCAAAGTTAAAAATTATTGACTTTTGGAGAAGTCAGAATAACTTTTTTCTTTTGGACAGAGACTATTTGTCTCTCTGTCTATCTATATATCTATCTGGATTATGAATCTCTTCTTTGTTTGCGACTTCCATTATGAATCCTTTTAGCACGGTGGATTGCAAAGTACGTAAGCTGTGCTATCTAGCGTGCATGCATACGTCGTACCATATATCATAGGCACATACGTCGTTGATCCATCAATTAATATTACGTAGACAAATGCACAGAGATGCGTCTAGCTAGTTTGCATTGGAGGCCACCACGGCGGAGGAGGTCCCGGTGGCAGTGTGGTGCAGCAGCACTGGTGCCGCGGATCGGGACCGGGTCCGTCGCAACCTGTTCTGAAATAGTCACTGCCCTCGGCACTGGCCTTGGCTTTGCATGATGCTTCGCATTCATCCAAGTGGAAGAAGCACAAATAGTCCACGTGGGTGCACTCCATTTTACCAATCTCTGCACACACACATGCAGTGCAAATCAATTAACAGTTAATCGCCTTAACGTGCTGTTTGGTTTGGTACTACTGTAACGCAAAATGGAAATGAAATTACTTCAAATGGAAATATCTTGCCATAACGTTCACAGGTTTATTTGTTTCCATTTACGTTATGAACGCTACAACGAAACAGCACGCAAGATTTTTCTTGTTTCAGGCAGCAGCACTGCAGCTGAGATATTTGCACGATTGATCATACCTGCATAGGTGGAGTGGAGGAAAGATGGCACGACTAGGACAACAACCAACAGAGCAGCAGCCATCCAGATCCAATGCACGCTGCTGCTGCTTTTTGTGTTCCTGATTGCCATAGCTATACTGCTATAGTAGTACTTCGACTGAATGCTGACGGTGCAAAGCTAGTTAGCTATTTGCGGCCTGGTGCCTTATATAGATAGATAGATGCGACTAGGACCAAATCATCAGTGCATGCAGTTCATTATATCAGCTGCACTGTTATTATGTGTTGTTATCTCTCAATGCCAACTTTAGATAACCTACAGATTATATTATTGTTTTGTGTTGATGTCTCAAGCTATCCAGTGTTCAATCCAATCGTAAATATGAAAATATCCACTTGGTATACTACTAAATAATATAATAAATCTTTTTTCTCAAATCAAAAAATATTGGAACATCTCTGTATTAAGATCTAGAAACACTGAAAATTATAATGACGCGCCACGAACTTGGCATACTTCAGCCCTTCCTAGTAGACGGAGACCATAACTCGCTAATCATGCTGCCAAGCCAACCTCGCTAATCCAATAAATCTATCAATCCATCCATCTACCTACCTACCTACCTATCTACCTATCTATTTATCTATTTTTATGAAAAATCTTTCTGTTTATGTATAAGTACTAATCTATTGCTTTTCTGATGACAAATATATTATATCTATCTATCTATCTTTATGAAAAAATTTCTATTCGTGTATTATCTATTATATATTTTTTAATGAAAAATCTGTTATCGATGCATTTAGTATGTATCTATATACCTGTATGCCTGTTTGTCTATCTATCTATCTATCTATCTATCTATCTGTCTGTCTGTCTGTCTGTGTGTCTATATTGATTACACTGTAATGGAGAACATAAGGTTTGCAGCAGGCACTAGTACAGAAATGATCTTCACTGCCGGTCTATCACTAGCGGATCAATTCTTCATTCATTAGCATGAATTATGTCAAATGAATGTCTATCTTTAAAAGTGTATTTTCCGAGGTAAGTATAGATGCTTGTCTCTATAAAAAGTTGCATTGAAAAATAATTCATGCATTTTTATTTGGACTGCAATCTATAACTTTTGTAGTTGATTACCTTTTGATTTCAAACTGTTTAGAGTTCCAAAATAATGTTTCAAGTTCATAGGTTTTGAAATTTGCATTTTCCAAACAACCTTGAATGTTGACATAGTCTATGCTAAAGTTATAGTTCTCAGTATAGTCTATATCAAGACAGGGCATTCAAAATAGTTCACAAAATTTTTAGACACGAATCAATATACCTAAATTTCAACCGCGAGGGCACATTTCAACTTAAGATGCTACGTGTGTTGACAATCACTCATAACACTCGAAGCACAAGGGTCCATTTTCGACCTTGTGTTCTCAGAAACACACCACCACCAGGGGTGGACAAAGGGGGGGCTAGGTGGACTCCAGCCCCCCTATGAGTCTAATTTATCCATTAAATTAATGTTAATTAGCCTTCAATTTCCATTAATTTCTAGAATTCATCCTAAATCTTCACTATTTAGCTCCCTCTTTATCCTAATTCTGGATCTGCCACTGCACACCACTACTACATCAGTTATATCGCGGGCTGAAATGAAACTTAATTTATAACACAGGCCGGTGTGTCGTTAGAGAAACTGGTTCGCTTAAGCTTTTTATAATGGGCCTGGCCCAGGTATACGTGCTCCGTAAAGATCTGATACCCTTTTTTTGCTTCCTTGGATTACACATCTATACAAAACTTCCAAATGAAAAAAAACTGCTTTCGAGTACTTTATTTTCAGGGCATAGATTCGCATCACTTGACAAACAGCATAGTTGAAGTGTTGAAACGGAAAAAGCTTCAGAACGACAGTATTATTTCGATTCTACTGACTCTGCACGCATCAATCAGAGATAAAAAGCATACTTTGCTTCAAGTTAACTCAGCACTAGTGCATTCGAGATAGAGAACACGAAAGCATATCATGAGTTATGACATCCATGTAATTATACGTATATATGTCGTTACATATAATAAGTAACTACACATGCCTTGAAATCAAACCAAAAGCCATTTCCTGTGGCGATCGACGTGGAAGCCGTGCCGGCCGTCTGCCGGACGCCGGTCAGCATCAGTTTCATGTATCTAGCACACGGCAGCAGCAGTTAGGGTAGTACTGTCCAGGCGTGCAGTACGTCTGGAAGTTCTTGTAATTGTTCTTCTGGCAGTAGTAGAAGCACGTCTCGTCGGAGCACGGCACGATCGCGTGGCAGTAGTCTGTGTGTGATCACCCAAACATACATACACTACTATAGAACAGGCCTTTGGTCACTTAGGCAAAATGAGCAATAGCTCCCGAAAAAATGGCGTCCGAGACTAAAAGTACCTTTAGTCCCGGTTGGTAGCACCAACCGAGACTAAAAGTCCCCAGCCCCAACGGCTATGGTGTCGGGCATCTGCGGGGGGGGACTTTTAGTCCCGGGCGGGTGCTACCAACCGACTAAAGGTCCATCTTTAGTCCCGGTACCTTTAGTCCCTGGCGTCAGACACCAGCCGGGACTAAAGGTTTTGTCCCGGTCTGTGACACCAGCCGGGACTAAAGATGGGACTTTAGTCCCGGTTGGTGTTAGGGACCAGGGTTAAATCCTTCCCCCCCCCCAATATTTGAATCCTTCTTCCTCCCCTGGCCGAGCTGCTCGAGCTCACTTTCTTCTTTGTTCTTCATGTTCTTCATGTGTTCTTGATTGATTTGTGCTCACATCTCCGGCTATTGATTCATTTCATCACTTCTACGCCGTCATTTACTTGTTTAGAGGTTACTAACTTCATCTTCTCAAGTTTTAGCTGCAGGTTATCTCATTTTGTGGTGTTGTACATGTGGTTTTTTATTTTTTTGATTTCTACACTATTTTAAACTCCATCACTTCATCGTTTAAATATTTTAATGTAGATAACTACAATTAAGATTCTAAAAATTAGTATACACCATTTATTACTATTATGTCTACCATATTTTTTAGTTTAGTTAGAAAAATACTAAATTTATGGTTTCTCATTATAATTAGTTTTTTAAAAAATAACATTTGATAATACTTTAGTTTATAATTTGTGATCTGGTTAATTAGTTAATTACAACTAAGTATAAATAATACATTTGAACGATTATTTAATTATAACTAAGTATGAATATAAAATTTATTTAGGAAAAATAAGAATGGAGAATTTTAGGTTATGTGTTAGTTAGTTACTTAGAATACTTTATTTTTTGTAATTTGTGATCGTGTTTATTATTTAATTTAAACTAGTATGCATGCCACATTTCATGATTAGTTAGAAAAATAAATAACTTTAGTGTTTTTTAGTTTTGCTTGTTTAGAAAAAAATAGAAATAGAAAATTTTAGGTTATAATACTTTAATTTGCAATTTGTGACCGGGTTAATTAGTTAATTATAACTAGTATGCCTACCAAATTTCTTGATTATTTAGAGAAATAGAGAATTTTGGTGTTTTTAATTTTGATTGTTTAGAAAATGAAGAAGTAGAGAATTTTAGGTTATTTATTACTTTCATTTCTTTATAAAAAATTAGAAACTTATCATACATTAATTTGCAATTTGTGACCGGGGTAATTAGTTAATTATAACTAGTATGCCTACTAAATTTCTTGATTATTTAGAGAAATAGAGAACTTTGGTGTTTTTTTAATTTTGCTTGTTTAGAAAATTTAGAAATAGAGAATTTTAGGTTATTTGTTACTTTTATTTCTGTAGTAAAAATTAGAAACTTATCATACTTTATGTTGCAATGCAGACAATGACACGTGGTTGGATGTACAATGCCGATCGCCGCTCCAAAGAATTCATTGATGGTGTGCATTATTTCTTAAGAGTGGCCGAGAAAAACAAGCGGGATGGATTCATATGTTGCCCATGTGCCTTGTGTCAGAATTTGAAGGAATATTCTAGCTCTAGAAATATTCACTCACATTTGTTGAAGTCGGGTTTCATGCCAAACTATATTTGTTGGACCAAGCATGGAGAAACCGGGATAATGATGGAAGAATATGAAGAAGAACAAGAACAACTGGAGCCTGACGACATTATTGCTCAATTCGGTGGCTTCGATGATACAGCAATTGGAGAAGCTGAAGAAGAGGGAGGTGCAGAAGATGATGCTCTTGGTGATGCCATTCGTGATGCACAGAAAGAAGCATCGCAGAGGGCTATGGGACGAGAGGAGGTCATTGAGTTACGTGTTGAATTCATTCCCCGAACTTGACCTAATTGGTGTTCCCGAATCGCGACACGAGGGAAGACCGAGTGGAAAGGGAACAATAGGAAAGAAAACATACATCGATGCACGGGGGGACGATTATTTCAATAAAGCACACTACACAGTTCTTCAAAACTCATCCGTGGTGGAGCCGTATGTCGAAAAACACAAGGACTTTCTACGATCCCAGCCTCCCGAGAGAAGAATGAAGCTTGGCTTATGCGTTAGCACATGGACACTTTCAGAGATTGGTTACGAAAGGAATGTCAGGGTAATGACCAGATTGATGAGCAACTATATTTGTTGGCTAAGCAACCATCATGGCACATCCTCACGTACAAAGTGCGAGATAAATGGAAATACATTTTACACACTAGGCCAAGATAAAAAAAGCACGAACCAAAAGCAATGGGGTTCGGCGTAGACGCCACCGACCCGAATGGAAACAAACAAACATATTATGGCCGCATAGAGGAGATTTGGGAACTAGACTACGCACCTAATTTTAAAGTCCCTTTGTTCCGGTGCCAATGGGTCAAGAATACCGGAGGCGGGGTAACAGATTGACAAAGACTATGGAATGACAACGGTGGACCTCAACAATGTTGGTTACAAAGGTGAACCATTCGTCCCTTGCTACTGATGTGAATCAAGTGTTCTATGTGAAAGACATGTCTATAAAATAAAAGAGAGGGAAAAATGACAACAAATCAACGAATGAGCCAAAACGCCATATAGTGCTCTCAGGGAAAAGAAACATTGTGGGAATTGAGGACAAGTCAGATATTTCAGAAGATTATAAAAGGGATAACCGAATCATGCCTTTCAATGTGACCAAAGATCCGAGCATCATGGTAAATGCTGAGGACACTCCATGGTTACGTCAAGATCATGACCATGGAACATACGTCAAAAAAGAAGATCACTACATGTGCCCGCCTAATAAATAGCGTGTTTTAGAGTGTGTTTATGTGACAATTATAACTTAAGATGTTTGTATTAGTTGTTTATATCATTTTAAATAAGGAAATGACTTGAAGTATTTGTTGCTATATAAGCATGTGCATTGGAAAAAATAATGCAAAAACAAATTTCCTATTGAAAACAACTTAAGGGATGAAAAGATTTTATGCTCCCAATTTTCTAAATAAGTAATTACATAAAATAAAATAGAAATGTTATTTTTTAAGAAATTAATACTCATTATTTTATTTACTATACATTTATCAAAAATAATCTTTTTAGAAATAGCATAGATAAACAAATATAATCTAATATAAACAGCCGGGTTGAAAAATATCTTGATATAATGGTGAATATCACGTAGATCACGATTTTGGAGATAAATAGTGATACATGAACAAAATTTACGTTAAAATAATGCAAAAACAAATTTTCTATTGAAAACAACCCGTTTAAAGTATTTTAATTAAGTTAAACATTTTTGCATTAACAAAATACTAATTATTTTTAATATTTATGTTTACTATTAGAAGGAATGAAAAGATTTTATGCTCCCAATTTTCTAAATAAGTAATTACATAAAATAAAATAGAACTGTTATTTTTTAAAAATTAATACTCATTATTTTATTTACTATGCATTTATCAAAAATAATCTATTTAGAAATAGCATAGATAAACAAATAATCTTATGTATAAACAGTAGGTGGAAAAACCTTTAGTCCCGGTTGGTAACACCAACCGGGGCTAAAACCACCTTTAGTCCCGAACCGTGATACCAACCGGGACTAAAGGTTCAATCTTTAGTCCCTGCATTCCACCACCGGGACTAAAGGGCTTTTAGTCCCGGTGCGTGCCACCACCCGGGACTAAAGGTCCCCGCAGATATTTAAGGCCGGGTCATCTTCCTCCTCCGATCCACCCGCCCTCAACCACGTAGCCCTAGCCGCCGCCGTGTCTCGGGCCGTTGTCTCAACGTCGCCGTTCTCCTCCGCCCGAGCAGCCGCCGCCGGAGGAGCATCTGCCGCCACCCGCGCCTCTCCGATCTTCCCGAGCCGCGCACGCCGTGGCCCGCGCGCCCGCCTCCTCGTCCTTCTCCGGCCGTCCTCGCCGCTCCCCCCGCGCCAGAGGCGCCGCCGCCTCTCCTCCCGTCCTCGTCCTTCTCGGCCTTTTTGTCACTCCTCCCTGCTAGTAGAGGCGCCCGCCGCCTCCCACTGCGCGCCCGCCGCCTCGCGCTGGAGCTTCTCGGCCGGCCTCCTCGCCCCCCCGCGCGCGCCGCCGCCTCCTTCAACTCCGGCCAGAGGCCGCCCGCCGGCCTCTTCTCCGGCCAGCCCCTCTCCTCTTCGGCCCGGGGCGGTCGCCGCCGCCGGTCTCTCTTCCCGGCCCGGCGAGCAGCGAGGCCGGCGCCGCCCCCGTCTTCACTTCGGCCGGCGAGGGCGCCGCCTCGCCATCTTCACTCCGGCCGAGCAGGGGCGCCGCCTTTCTGTCCTTCACGCGCGCAAGACGGTGAGCATGTGTTGTATGTGTGTGTTGCGTCGGCCGTCGAGCCGCGGATGTGTGTTTGTGGACGGCCGTCGAGCCCGCGGTTTTCGCCGTGTTGTATGTGTGTTGTGGCCGGCCATCGAGCCGAGAGCATCTGCATGCTGGACTTGGCGCGAAAAGAGAGCACGAACGTTAACGGCCGTAATTTTATTCGAAACCCTAACGACTTAGCGGCCCAGCGATCAATCGATGACTTAGCGACGACCGGCCGAACCAAGCGACGACCTAGCGGCGACCGGACGAACCAAGCGACGACCTAGCGGCGACCGGGCGAACCTAACGACAACGCGGCGACCGGACGAACCTAGTGACGACCAAGCGGCGACCTAGTGACGACCTAGCGGCGAGCGGACGAAACAAGACACGGCGACCTAAGCGCGCGACCTAACGAACAAGACACGGCGACGTAGCTACTTAGCGACTTAGCGATGACTTAGCGACTTATATATATGATGTTAAGTAACTTTTAATATAATTAAACATCTTACTCAATTGTGTAATATATTAATAAAGTCTTGTAATATTAATGGTACTTATTAATAAAGTCTTCTAATATTTAATGTCTACTAACTTCATTATGTCTTGTGATAGTAACTTCATTATGTCATGTGATAGTAACTTCATTATGTCATGTGATAGTAACTTCATTATGCCCGCGACTTAGCGGCGATCGGACGAACAAGACACGGCGACTTCATTATGTCATGTGATAGTAACTTCATTACTATAAGTAACTTATAATATAATTAACTTTATTAATGGTAACTTATAATGTAATTATGTTTAGTAACTTGACACCACATTATTAGTATAACTTATAATATAATTAACTTTATTCATGGTAACTTATAGTATAATTAACTTTATTATGTCAAGTAATTTTTAACACTTGATCCAATTTGCGAGAAATGGCGATCCGAATGACAACATGGATAATGCAATGATGGACCTAATCAACAAATGGGCGCCAATCCAAATCCCCAAGGCGAAGATGATGGGAGTCGATTTCCGGCTGATTATGAAGAACTTGTGGGAGACAATCCTGATGAGGTCTATCTACAATCTAGTACATATGTATATACATGAGATTAAACTGAATGGCTTTTGTATTAATATATTTATACTTGTTTGTGTATAGCCCTCTGGATCGGCGACAGCTTCCGGGAGTAGTAGAAAAGTGCGAGGCCCGAAGAAGCCGTTGGAGGGTCGGTACATTCTATCGGAATTTGACGAGGGTACAGGCCAAGTACTTGGGGAAAATTCAAAGAAATTTGTTGCCCACTGTGGGTACCTTGTAAGGGACAGGGCTCCCCGATCAGGTGCTCGAGAATGGAGGCAAATGAAAGATGACCCTAATATTAGTTTTGTCTCAGATCGTGACAAGGAATTGCTTTGGCTAGATATCCTTCAACATTTCACGCTCGATACACAGGATGAAGCTTTGAAGGAGAAGGTTCAAATCTGGGTTATACGAGAAGAGGGCCAAACAATTTCAGGCTTGGAAGAAGAAATCGTACAAGACTTTTTGTTGCACATAACCGGACACGGATTTCACCAACAAGGCCTATGTCAAGTTGAGGCCTTTTTTTGGGATGAGTTCGTATAGTTCAAGAACTCGGATGAGGGTCGGCACGGATGATCCGTAATCGGGGAAATGCTAGACACAAGCAATACCACCATCACTTGGGTTCGGGTGGCTACCGGACTGCTATTCCCAAGTGGCGGGGAAGCCGGAACAGGGAGATTGTTGACAAGGGGATGGAACCGAATCACTACAATCGGCCCGAAGCGCCAAGTATTGGTTCTTCGGTCATGGGGGAACCCTGGACCTAGAGACCGAAAAGGTAGTGTACGGCGAGAAGCTGCAGAGAGTGGGACAGAGAATGGCCTATGCCCGAGGATTAGTTGAAAGTGGCACCTGGCAGCCAAATAGAGAGAAGGATGAGCTGACATACGCCCTGGAGACTACTGAACACGGTGGGCGAACAAGAGGCTATGGGGAGATATCGTGGGAGCATGGCTTCCCTAAAGATAGACCCACTTATAGAAGCCGCCAAAGAAAGAAGGAAGAGGAGGCGGAAGCGATTGCGTAGGTTGGAGGCAATGGTGATGGAGTCACGCTTGGCGGCTCGTGAAGCGATACAACGAGAGAAAGCACTTGAAGAGAGAATGAACGAGGAAATCAAAAGGCAAGTGCGAGGAAGCGGTAAGTTCTATGCAAAGGCAAAGCGCATCGAGCACGGAGTCAACATTAGCCCCTCCGGTCGGTTGAAAAGCGATTCTGCGCTTCCACGGAGGTGCCAACTATTCAAGACGGCGTGGGGCTGCGCTTTCCGGTGGATGACGTCACCGAAGCTAAGACAACATGTGAGCTGCATATTCCACGGGGGGCTACCACAAATCATGGTTCTTTGTCGGTGTTGTAACTCATATCGACCCTACGAAGACACCAAGAATCCATGGGGCGATAGTTCCAAATGGGATATGCTAGTGTCTCGGTGGATAGAGTTGTCAACGGCTTCAAAAATGTGCAGCTTGAGATTGAAGGAGGTGATGGAGAGAAGACTCTAGGACAAGCGGAGAAGGCTTTCATTTGTTGGCGCAAAGCGCTATATAATTATTCCCGGGGCATCACCTAGTAGTCTACCACCACCTCCTCGTCATGAACCTAACCCTAGGTGCGGATGAAACTTGACGATACATTTATTCACTAACTTTATTTTGCATTCCCTTAGTTAGCGGTTTACTCATATACCTCTTTGGTTTCACGGTGGTCACCAACATGTCATAGTGCCACGGCCGATGACGAGGCGATTGCAAGACACGGGCTGCATCGCCTCGGGCTGCAACGCCGCTTCCTCGGGCTCCAACGCCACCACCTCGGGCTCCAACACCGCCACCTCGGGCTCCAACCCCGCTACCTCGGGCTCCAACGCCGCCTCCTCGGGCTCCAACCCCGCCACCTCGGGCTCCAACGCCGCCTCCTCGGGCTGAAACGACGCCTCCTCGGGCTCCAACACCGACACCGGCTGCCCCTTCCGCCTCCACGTCGGGCTCCAACCCCCCCCCGGCCGCCCCATCGCCTCCACACGTGGCTCCAGCGCCAAAACCGGTGGACCCACCATTGAAGAAGAGGCCGGCCACACGATCAAATGTGTCGGCCGCCCGCCGCCCAAAAAAAAAAAGCCTACGAAAAGAAACAACCCGTCATTCCTAAGAAGCTATCCTATGAGAAGACTGCTGCGAGAAATAGATGCTTCGGTAAAGTCGATGTGGGCCGGTTTCTTCAAGAGACTTCAGGATGAAAGAGAATCCAAGCGAAACCCCGAGAAGCCCTACCTCTTACTAAAGCGAAACATCTACGGCAAAGGGTTGAGGCTCAACAAAAAGAAGCGTGCAGCTCGAAAGAATCATCATCTTTATCCGACTATGATCGCACTCTAACCAAATCCCTAGAAGAAGAGAAGAAGAAAGAGAAAAAAGAGCACGCAAAGGGTGTAGCACAGCTCGGGGAACAATCAAAGCAATCGGTGCCCCCGCTAGTCGTTGGGGAATGAATATGGTTCAAACATCGACGTGCTAGACCAGCCAGATACCTCCGTGTTTGAACTATGAGGATCTTGAAATTTTTTTTTGCGGACACTCGGTCTTACCTTATCCCAAATGATAGGCTGGGGCAGCAATTGAAAGTGCAAAAGAAATTGATCATTGGCGTAAGACATATAAATATGGCAAGAGTCTATTCAACCTCGCGGCCCTCGGCAAACTTGGCACGCAGATGTACTTGCTAAACCCGGTGGTACCTTGCGGCGTGTGGCGAAGAGCGGATGACTATATCTGCGTCCGAATTAGAAACCATCATTACTTCCGTGGTGATGATATTATTTATGTTCAATTTAATGAGCTACACCGGCTATGCCATATGGACGCCTACGGACAAAGCTCTAATCACCGCTTAAATGCGTAAGTGATTCTTTCTTTTAATAATGTCATCAGTAACTTATCATGTATATGTATAACTAATTACGAGAAACCAGCTATATACATATACTGAGAAATATGATGAGGGACCTCGAGCTAGAAATGACAAGGAGATTGGATTTGTAGATCCTTATGTTGTATTCAAAGACCCCAAGACTCCGTATGCCTTATGGAGAGTTCAAACGGAGAGAAATCTACGGAGGTACTTGATCAATCAAAAGGATAAAAGATATATACTCTTTCCCTATAACTTTAAGTAAGTATCGTTATCGTGTGTACATTCTATTAAACCAATTAATCAGATCAGTATGAAGATATATAATTATTTTGCCTACACACAAATGCAGCTATCATTGGATACTAATTGTGATTGATCTCTGGCAATGTCATTTGCAAATCTATGACTCGTTGAGAAAACCACTGGAAGATTACCAAGAAATGATAGATATTATCCAAGGGTAACTTCGATCTCTAAATATTAATTTCAGCTCTTTAACTCGGTAATAGATAATTAATAATGATCGTTTTATTGCTAGGGTTTGGGCTGGCTTCGTGCAGCAACACCGTCCAGATTTGAAAGCGCCACTTTCAAAGCCTATCCTACTTCAATGGATTCTGCGCCCGACCACCGGGCAGAAAATTTGTGTGGCTACTATGTCTGCGAATTTCGACGGTCTATGAAAAAAAACAAATCTTGAGCACGCAAAAAGTATGTAACATGTATATATAATAAGTTTATTTCATTTATTTGTTGCTAGTTAATAAATCTTATTCATACCTCTAACTTTTTTCTTTAATGTCTACTGCAGGAGACGTGGTTGAGGCAGAAGGTGTTGGATGAAGTCCGCCTAAAAGGAATTCAGGAGACAATCGCAGGGTTTCTTAACGACCAAGTCCTGAATCCCGCCGGCGAGTACTACTTCAACCCTGACGAGCCAATGAAACCAAACCAAGATGATCATTTGTACGACGCTTGAGTGGCGGAGAACAATTAAGTTGTAAATACTTTATCCGTGATGGATATGTGTAAATATTATATTATGGACCTATAGACATGTATAATGTATAAATAGTGTTATATAGTATATTTATATGTAATGTTTGTCAATTATATAAATTATAGGTCTTGGCGTCTACATAAACAAGCAAATGAACAATACGCATTCGAAAATAGTAATAATATAATTGTAAAGCGTAAAATGGAAAACCAAAAGAAAAGAAAAGGAAAAAGAAAAGGAAAATGGAAAAAAAATCTTTAGTCCCGTTGGTAACACCACCGGGACTAAAAGGGGCAGTGGCGCATCACGGCACACCCCTTTAGTCCCGGTTAGTGTTACCAACCGGGACTAAAGGTGGACCTTTAGTCCCGGGCCGCGAACTGGGACTAAAGGTGGGACATTTAGTACCGAAACCTTAGTCCCGGCTCCATAACCGGGACTAAAGGCCCTTACGGCCCGAGACTACAGTCCATTCCTGTAGTAGTGATATATGCAAAAATGCTTCGTCACGCTGTTACTAATTATTAGTGGCGTAGTTTCTATATGCAGAATCATCAGGACAGAAAATGAAGAACTTGCAAGCTTGCGGCATGAATTACGATATATATATAGTTACCTGTTGCGTCGCAAGATGATAATAACATGGCCATGGCAATAAGTACAAGAGCTGCTACGGGCAGGAGACCGGCGGTGCCCTTCTTGATGACATGATGTGCCATGGTGACCAAACCAAGAAGAAGTGCTCCTGTTCTTTGCTTGGATTTGCATGCCCTGTGAACTACTCCTTGTAGTAGTGGCCCAAGATAATTATATAGGAACGCACAAAAGTAAATCGGAGGAACCGGATCTTACCTTTCCTTAGATACCACTATAACCTTCTATCGCAAGTAAATCGATACCTTAACTCCATTTGGTTGGAATGTCGTTTACCAGCGGCGCTAGCTTGTAGTACGTTTTGAGTGGGTCAATTTTGGCTGCAAATAAATTAAAAAGTGATGATTTTACTGTGCACATATTTTCAGCACACACAGGACCACCCTGCATTGGCCTCGTTCTTCTAGTGGGCTGTAATAAATACTATAAAACCACACAGGACCCAGCCAGCATTGGCCTCGTTCTTCTAGTGGGCCGTAATAGTGTAAAACCACGCAGGACCCAGCATTGGCCTCGTTCTTCTTATGGGCTGTAATATAAAACAAGTGCAGTGCTCGCAACTGAAATGTTTCGTCCATGTTTTCCACTGTTTGGGTAAGAAAAACTATTATTACAAAGAAGCCAGATTTTAACATTTAATTATTTTGACGGTTCAAACTGCTCATTTTGTACTGACAGGTACTTTCCTCGAGATTTGTCTGGTATGGAGAAGGGGTACTACCTATAAACACCGGGAATACCATCATTTTCTTTTTAAGAAGTCTGTAATAACATCATTGAGCCGAAACAGGATGACAAATTATAGCTAGGTCATTCATTTACTGTTTTTGTGGTATTTAATTATTTATAGTAGCCGGCAGGTGGGAACCTTGCGTCTGTCTATACATACATATATATAGTTCAAACAAGAACATGGCCCCTGGTCATCCACCACGCGCCGACAGCATTTCGACGGCGTCGCCGGAGGGCGGCGGTGCCAGCAGCGCCGCAGGGGCTTTTTCCCTGTAAAAGGTGCAGCAGCACTTAACATCTGTGCGGCAAGCGGCTGTGACAATCTTGTAGCCGAGTTCGGTGGCCTCCTCCTTTGCATCTGTCGGAGCATGCATCCTTCTCGCAGCGCGGCGATTCCGTGTACCAAACCTCTTTAGCTGCGCATGCATATATATACATGCTTAATTGGTCAAATATGGTTGCATCTAGTTAATATATGGAATCTGCGAAGTACATAAAATTGAAGCAGGTAATACATGCCTACTTGGTTCTTGCTGCAGGATGCGAGGTTTGAAAACGTTACCAGAAGAAGAAGTATACAAACGGCAGGAGCTGTGGTGTACCCATTTCTGGTTCTGCTTATCTTCATTAATTATTGGTACCACGAGGAGAATGTCGGTTACTTCGTTCTGTCCATCTGTCCATCTCCTGCAGTGATTTGGTGGTCTATATATAGGCAGACACATGTCAGGCCGGCCTAGATCATCATTCTTCTTGCCTTATCTTGCAAGTTACTCCCTCCGTCCCATAGAGTATGTCGTCCGGGAAGCGTGTTTGTGAGGGGGATACGGTTTTCTAACGACAAAGTCCATAGGACAGAGGAAGTATATGCACTCTACTGATACATAAATAATAATATCTTGATATCTCAATGCAAGTCAGGTATTTAAGACCTTCCACACAAAAATGAGGATATCAATTGTGCGCGTTGTTCCGAATAAACAGACACATGTCAGGTCTAGATCAGTCTTCTTGCCTTATACATGTAGTAAGTTATACGCACTGATAAAGAAATAATAATATCTTGATATCCAAACACAAGTCAAGTATTTAATATCTTTAAAAAAAATGAGGATATATATCAACGCAGCCAAATGAGGATATCAACGCAGCCTTATTAGGCTGTTCCGAATAAACAGATGATGTTATTGGACCCAAGACGGCACGTCATAGGAGTATACAATTAATAAACTTTTATCTTGATAGAAACAATACAACTGAAATGCATATAATAGATATCATATTATTGTTTTATGAGCTTACGTGACAATTTATTGTTGTGGATGCAACGTCTGTGAGAGTCGAACTAGACTACACATTTTCTTTTGTGGGAAAATTATCTTTATCTCTACTTTCTCTTCTTACTTTTTATAGAAGCGAAGCATTTCTTCCAACCCACTTTTTAGTGCAAAAAAAATAGAAAAAAGTCTACATAACCCCCTCACCTATTACATGTGGTCTACTTCACCCCCTAACCTTTCAAACGGTCTAAATAACCCCCTCATCTTTCCAAAATCAGTCAAATAATAACCGCCTAGGCTGTTGACAGTGGTTTTTCTACAGTGCAATAGGGGATTATGTTGGAAAAAGTCTACATAACCCCCTCACATTTGTCATCAGCTAATCAATTGTAGTTTCGGATTCCTTTTCTGTTTTCTAATTTTTTCCATCTACAGTCCGTATTCCAAGCTAGTTCTGGTTTTTAGTTTCCATGGAGGTTTTTGAATTCATTTTTGTTTTCTGATATTTTTCAACGGCTGGTTTTCCATAATTTCCAATTCTTTTAGAGAAAAATTTTACGATTTGGTTTTTGCCTAGTGACCTTTTTTCACAGGCAAGTTTTCTTTTGATGTTTTTTTTGTTTCTAATTTTCTTTCTGGTTTTTTTTTCTACAACACTATGGGAACTGTACTCATTTCTAACAAATGTGAAGAACAAAATAAAATGGAAGCTAACATGAGCTTAACCTTTACATACCCTAAAAAAACAAAGGTTTCGACCACGAAGATGTCATTGGGTTTTTATTAGGAACAAACTTACTATATTAATTAAGGCTTTTGTTGGGTGTGGCGCTTAAGGCTTTTGTTGGGGTGGCGCTTCCTCCAGGTGCTCCACGACAAGAGTTGGAGTGATTTTAACAAAGAACAATTTAGCCACACAAAAGCTGGTCAGGGTGTGAAAAGTGTTGTCTCTGTGATTGTAATGAAACAATTGGTCACCTATTTTTTGACTACCAATATGCTAAGTATGTTTGGAGAATTATTAGTATATAGCTAACGGTTTAACATCACCTAGATTAACATATCCCATAAGCTTGGGAATTGGTTAATGATCTTTTTCTGACAAGAAATTCTATAGTCTACTTCTATGCACGCAACCAACACAGCGGAATATGGATGTAACATATCCCACAAGCTTGGGAATTGGTTGCTGCGTATCTTGGGGCTGCTGCTGCATATGGATGTAAGATGGACTGTTCATTTGGCAATAAGTGGAGCATTGTAGGTTGTTGCCCTTGATATGTTCGCCAAGAATGGTTGGAGAAGCAGTCAGACTTTGCTTATGATTTTTTTATTTTGTGTCCATTGTAACTTTATGTTATGCTCATTAGCTAAGAACACATAAAACATGGTTGTGTGCGGTTGCATGCCGAGGATGACGTTGCTCAGGCCAGAAACAATTCCATTCTCTAAAACAAATAATTTAATTAAGTAGAAGTCCGGTAGTAAATTATGGCCTCTAAGATCAATTAATAGAAGCGGGCCAAGTAAGATATTTCTGAAAGTAAGGAATATTTTCAGAGGCAGACCAACTATCTATATTAAGTACGACCTGTCTCAGCAGGTAGTTTCTAGCGATTTCAAGATTATCATGCCATATAGAATAAAATGAAATTCAGATAGATGAAACGTCCACTCTCAATGTAAAATTTCATTATCTATTTTAATATGTATTTAATTTCGTTCCAATAGAGTTCCATCCCTGTACACTTATTTTTCTCTCTCTCTTGCTAAATTCACTGCCATGTCATCAAAAATGTCTATGCGGCACCCTATTTAATGCTAATGAAACTCACATGAACTTCCCACTGAGACTGGCCTAAAACTACAGCTAGCCATAGGATGTCATGGCCTTTTGTCGGATACATTAACACAATAATGGTATTACTCCCTCAGCCCCAGAATTATAGTCGTTTCGGATGTGCATGCCATAAGTTTGGCTCGATTTATAAAAAGTACGTGCAATATTTATATCTCCAAATAATTTTTTAAAAAAACTAGATTCAAGGATCTTTCTGATAATACTAATTGTGATACTAATTATTTATAAAAATTGCCTACATTTGTTTCTTAGGAATAAAAAACGACAAGAATTTTGAGACGGAGGAAGTAGCTGCATTAGGATTGACCAACTGTATCATACAAGTTTCGGAGCTAGCCTACATCATTTTTTTCCGAACCTCAATTCCTAACCGTCATGGCACATTTTTGTTTACGTTGGACCGATCAGCATACACTAATTAACCTTAAATAGAAATCATTCTTTAAAAACAAAGTTTAATGGAATTGGGTTTTATATGGCTCAGTATGAATATTGATAAAAAATGTAGTGATGATGATGTTGAGAGTGGTACATGGACTGTTGAAGATTCTTGTCTTGGCAACTTGGATGTGTGAATCGAGTAGCAGCCAACGTCGCCAGGCTGGGTACACTGGACACTAGCAGTGCCACTTGCATGCCTTGCCTGGACCACTGATGTCCTGGCCACTACGTTGTTCAAGTCCACATGTTAGTCTAAAATGTTGTGCCAAATGCAAGCAGCACACGGTTTTGCCCAAGGTCTTAAAAGTCCGGCTAAAGGGTTTAGCGGTACCATCACCGAGCCGCTGTAGCCACGAATAGCCCACTACAGTTGCCGGTAAGCTCCTGTTTTCCCTTTTCTGTCACTTTCTCGATAATTTTCAGGTATAAATAATATCTTATTCCCTCCTGTTAAACTCCATCTTATCCACTCGGTCACTAGCACCCAGATATCTCTACTGGACCTTGTGGCCTGCGACTCGAGGTGGAGGCCGTTTGCGCCATGCTGTCTTGTTGGGCCCTCGATGTTTTAGCTGCTGCTGCCGCTAAATGAAGGTGTTTTTAGCGGATATCTCTAGCTAAGTGCAGATATTAGCGTCTAGGATTGCATAGCGCTAAAAGTTAGTTCTCCTAGCTTTTCCCTTCTCCAACAAGTATCTCTGGCTATAGCTATCGCTATAGCTAAAGATTTAAAACTTTGTTTTTAAATGAGATGCTATACAAAATACGTCATTGCTGGATCTTTAGAGCCATCAGAAAGGTCAAGTGACTAAATGTTAGCAGCAGTCTTGGTGGAGAACGAAGAATTAAGAAAGGCTAGATGAATTGTGCCGAGAGGAGTTTGTGCCTCCTTCATATATACATGCCACTTCTAGTGTGTCCAGTGAGTGTTTGATATGGCTCTTCCTATAAAACGTTTGGTAAGGCTCACCGGAGGAGTGGTAGACATAGTTAGGGAGGAGTCCTATCAAACAAGCCCTTAAATCTGTTTGGTTGGGCTTTTAGCCTTGGCTTTTAGCCCAAAAGCTAGAAGTCCAACCAAAGGGCTTGCTTTTGTAGGTAGCTTTCCTAGAAGCAATTACTTTTTCATTGTATATTTTTTGAACGCTGCTTTACTCCTGCTTTTTGGTTTTGACTTTCTGCTTTTTATAATGAGTGGAACAAAAAATTCTCGCATCGTTGTTTCAAGAGAGATAAAAATAGGAGATATATTTTTTTTATTTATTTTATGAAACAACTTTTAACTTTTATACATCTCACAGCCTGCAGCAGCTTTATTAACGTAATAGAAATGGAAAGTTTCATGTTTCATGTCTTAGTTTTTAAGAACCAAAGAAACTTCTATCATATCTCTCTTCACTTATTTCATGCCATGTTAGCTCATTTAATCTTGTAGAAGACTCATAAAACCTGCATTGAGACTAGTGATTGCAAACCAAAACTTTTTCTTAACGGGAGCCGAATATGACAAATATATATAATAAGTCCATGGCTTAATAGTATTTTACATACTCGGGTAGTGCATATGAGTGTTTCTTCTAATTCATTTGTTCCAAATATAGCTTCTCATAGACTATCACGTTCGGCTTCACTGTCATATCCTTGGAGAATCATCACTTGCTAGTTGATTGAAGTAGAAGAGAACCTTTGTTGTTTTTCTTCCTAGGAATCTTTTAGTATCACAAGTGCACTTGCTACGCTCGCCATAGCTGGTCTTTCATTAACCTTTGGCTTTAAACACTTCATGGCTAGTATGCCAATTTCATCAAGGATAGGAATATCTTCTTCTTCAGCAATATCCTTGTCAAATAATACCTTTCCAGTATTATCTTGATCATAAACTCTTTTAAACTGGTTGACAAGACTGTTTTCACCATATCCAACGGGCTTTCTACAAATCAACTCTAAGAGAACAATCCCAAAGCTGTAGACATCACTTTTGGGAGTTAGCATCCCTCTGTCCTTGTATACTGGATCCATGTAATGCAAGCACCCTATGACATTCATGGTATAATCTTTGCCCGGTATAAAAACCTTTGATAATCCGAAATCTGATATTTTTGGAACCAACCCACCATCAAGGAGTATGTTGTCTGGTTTGACATCTGCATGTTGTATGCCATTTTCTGTGTATGAATGCATGTATGCTAAACCTTGAGCAGACCCAATGGCAATGTCTAAACGTGACCTAAGTGAAAGAGGTTCACGCTGTTGATCATTGTTTTTCCCATGGAGAATGTCTTTGAGACTTCCTTTAGCAGCATATTCATAGACCAGCAATGGAAATTCAACCCGCAAGCAGCAACCCAAGAGCTTGAGAATATTTTTGTGCATCATCCTTGATTGGATTTCCACTTCCTTAACAAACTTATCCAGTGTAGCTTCAGTTACCTCCTTGGACGCTTTAACTGCCACATCGGTCTTGTCAGATAATGTCCCTTTGTGAACTTCACCAAAGCCTCCCTTACCAAGCGGCACTGCATTGTTCTTGGTAATTTGATCAAGTTCCTCCTTCTTGAAGAATATTAGAGTTTTCACATTTTTAAGTTTCTCACTTCCGTTCTTTCTTTCAATTGCTTCTAGCTCTCTCTCCTTTTGCTTTCTTTTCTATCCGCTTCAACATGTAGCATACCCCAGTTCCGATTATAATAAAAAATAGGATCGAAGTACCAATAGTGATTCCTGTACAGAAAATATGTTTAGATATAAGTAGTGGGTATGCTATCAATAGTTATCATAATTCCTATAAACAACATAGTCGTGGTAATTAATTGTGCACTGCAACACACACACACACACACACAAAATATGTTGAATAATTTCAATGCTCAAATAAATTAGGAAAATTCATAAAATGTTTATTGTTGTTATATTTGCAATAATGCCACTTAAATGGCAGTTGTACTCAACTTGGCCCTAAGCTATGCACATTGTGATTTATTAGGTGGTTTATTATCATGATGAGTAACACTTTATTAGAATGTAATGTATTGAACTAATATGATTATCAAAGAAAAAAAGGAACATCAAATTAGAAAAATCTAAAACAACAATGTATACAAGGGGCAAAATGATATGGTGGTATACAAGCATAGAAAACAAACATGGATTATCATAATGAATGCATGTACCTGAGTGTTGAAAAGATGCAGAAGGACAATAAGAAGATTAATAAGTAGAAAGAGAAAATTAGTAATAGAGACCATCCAATCTATCCCATATACAAGAAGAATTTTGAGAGGCAAGCTTTTTTTATCAACAGAGGTTCCCAACAAGGTTTGCTATTAACAGAGGCAGATGGCTTACAAGGACCATCTCTCAAAATGAATTTCAAAAACTAAAAAACAGTGCAATTCCTAGTACTGATATGTTTGCTCCGCACCACTACACTAACACTCATTTGTGACTCTAAACTGGAGATGATATCATATTATATTAGCGTGGAGGAATATTGGTCCGACACTCACTAGGCAAGTGCAGTTGCTACAGCGTCTGAAGAAATAAATTGGGTGGCTCCAAAATTTCGGTGTAAGCGTGCTTCCATATGCTCAGATAATTGAGCTATGCTTGGTACGTATGTAGTAAATAGTAATCGGCCAATCAAAGAAAGCACATGGACAGTGTCCAAGATCTAGTGTGTCCATGATATAAGTGTCGTTAACAAAAATAACATGTACAATTAATATTTCCATACTAACTTGATGTTCTATGTAGACTAGCTACTGTAAATAAAGGATGGTTTCCTAAGTAGATGATTTCGTATCAGGAATTTCAATTAATTAAAACTAAAAATTTAAAACAAATTATTTTGTCAAGAAAAACCTACTTTGTCAAGTTGTGTGGGAATCATGATCTTAGGCAACAAGTTTTATAAAAGTTAATGTGGGCCGGGAATACCTATGATAAGCTTTGCAGAAGAACCAGGGAGTTTTGGTTGGCATGGCTTTTGCTTTGGGTCCCCGTCGCTCTCATAACCAGGACGACAGCTGCAGTCGTACGATCCTTCCGTGTCCTTGCATTCGCCGTGGCAACGAAACTCAGTGGGCCGTGCACACTCATCTATATCTGGAAAAAGTGCGTGTTAATCAATAATAATGCTATCCATTCACCATGGCAAATATTTTAAGATATAATTAGTTGTCAGCTTACTCGTGCATCCACCAACGACGTAGGGGTTACCCTTGTAGCCTTGGGTACAGTTGCAGAAGTACCCAGGGCCATTGGTTGAGCCGACACACTTGCTATGGTTGCTGCGGCAGGCGTAGCCAGGCTTGTTTGGTGCCTGATCAGCGCAGGAGCCGCCGTCGCGGATGGCCTAGTCCAGGACAAGTGGCATGGTCCAGTCGACGCGCTGCGCCTCGGTGCGGTTGTCGGGTATGTGCGTGGACAGAAGGTCAGATGCCTTGAAGCTGTAGTTGCCCTTCTCCACGATGAAGGCATAGTCGCAGGGGCAGTACCCCTGGTTCTTGTGCGACCACTCGCCTCTGTACTCCATGGACATGGTGGTGTCCGTGAGGCCCGGCGGCACGTCGACGTGGCAGCAGCCGTGGCCGGCGCAGACACCGTCCTGGGGGTCGGCGGCGCCATTGGTGACGGACACGCATCCTGAGTAGTGCTTGTAGTTGAAGTTCCCCACGTCGTTCTTCCCGCCCTTGACGTAGATCAAGGTGTTGCAGCCGAGGACGTAGAGCTCGTTCCGGGTGTACGAGATGCGGTACACGCTGTGGTTGCTGAAGTCCACCTTGCCGGAGTAGCTGCCGGTTCTTGTGCCATTGGAGTTGAAGCACTGCCACGCCACTGGCAGCAACACCTGCGCCTCCAGCACCGGCAACACCGACAGGCTCAGCACCTGGATCCTCACGTCGGTCCCCACTAGAACGGGCATCTCGCCCGCGCTGCCGTTGTTCATGCACGCTATCTGGAACCCTTCGCGGAAGCAGCCACCGTTGCCGATGCTGAACGGGTACGCTATCTCGACGCCTCCACAGCTCCCCTGGCAGCCCGGCATCACGGACATGCTATCGTTGTCCATGGTGGTGGCTGTGGAGATGAGTAGGACAGCAGGCAACAAGAGCCATGGCATTATCGCCATAGCAAACCTGCCTCCTGCGTGCTCAATGGCCTTTGATTGCTGCCTTTGCATTGCATTGCAGGCTACTTTGATTTGAATGTGTGTCACCGGTGGCGAGCCTGCTAGTGTTTAAGTAGAAGAACCAGGAGCTGTGCAGCCAGTCACAGCACACAGGCTCACAGTGACAGGGATGAAGAAGAAACTGAAGGACTGAAAACGGCGACCAGAGGGGGGGGTGAATGGGAGCCTCAAATTTCTTTCGAAACTTTCGACCGCTGTCCCAAAATCGAACCCCAAAAGCAAAACCACAAGCGAGCGATAAGATCACGACCTAACAGGTAGGTGGATACCCTTAGAGATGTCCAAGAGGTGCAGCGGATCAACAGAGGAAGATCGGAGACGAGCACTCGATGAAACTCCAAAAGCGACGCACTCAATTCCTATGGAGAAGGAGAGAGTGGCCGATCCAAAATACTCAAGCCAACTTGTGACAAGAGTACTTGATACGAAGCTTGTGATACTACGAACCCAACACAACAAGCAGAACTCAAATCGGAGCTTGGACGATCAAGAAACGAACAAGTCAGTGAAACAGCCTTCAGGCACTCATACCGGCACTCATACCGGACGTGTCCGGTATTCACGACTTCGGACCGGACACACTCAGCTCATACCGGACCACATACCGGACGCGGACGCGTCCGGTATGCACCGGACCCCAGTTTCAACACAGAGCGACTTTGGGAGAAAAATAGAAAACCCAATCAAATGGTGTCAAAAAATTGTGAAATTTTAACCCTAGAAACTAGACACACAGAAGAAGGTCTCCACAAAATTTCAGCTCAAAATCCAAAGTTAAGTCTACCGGACGTGTCCGGTATTCACACCGGACGTGTCTGGTATTTACGGACAGAACCCTAAAAATTTTGATTCCAAAGCCGAAACTCAATCAAATCAACTCGGATCGACCTGAGATTTTGCAGAGGGGTTCACAAGGTAGTTCTAAGGCTACTCCATGAAGATCATAACCCCAAACTTACTGCAACTTCAAAAATCGATGAAATCCGATTCAAGGGCAAGTTTTCCCCGAAAAACTTGATTCAACCCGATCTGTGGATTCGTGAGGATTTGGATGAAATCCTTCGGTGGAAAGGATCAACCCACGACCATGATCAAGTAGAAACAAGTGGTTTGCAAAGAGATGAACCACAGCTCGAGAAATCAACTCGGGAACAAGTGGGGAGAAGAGGAAAAATGAAGAACGCGAAGAACAACAATTAAAACGCGAATCAACACATCAATCTGACCCCACGAGGAAACAAGGAGGATTCGGGACCTCCTTTCCCATGAGTAAACTTGGTTCTTACACTAATTGCAAAGATTAGTGGACCTCTCTCTCACTTGGCACCTAGAAGAGGGAAACCCTAGAAAGGAAGAGGAAAAATGAAAATGGGAGAGGTGGGGGAGATAGAGCTCCCTCCACCTTACTTATCGACCGGGCTTATTTCATTTTTCAGTTTTGCCCCTGATACAACTCTGAGCAAACCGCCTAGCCCTAGGGATATTGCAGTCCAACTCGAACCGACTCGATGCAATCTTTGATCCGACAGCCACCACGCCTTCTCACCGGTAGCTTCACCTCGACGCGAACTCCCCGATGCCGCCACGTGCCGTCCGTCCGCCTCGGGACCTCTGCCAGGATTTTGTGGCTCAACCCAGAAATCCGCCGGGTGGTTTTGAGGCCCAAACCACCGAAACCCGCCTCCGTTGGTTTTGAGGCCCAAACCAACAAACCGGCCCATGTCCTTGCGCTTGTCGAAGCGAAGTGCCAGCAACGCGATCCCGCCTGGCGATTCCGGGTCCCTCAGTCCAAGTCTCGATGCGTCCGCCATTTCACCGCTCCCGGTCCATTCGGCGCGGCCCGCCATCACTTGACCTTCACCTCACCGTCGGCCACCGCCTCCATGCTCGACACCTGTACAACATAAACCAAGGCACATGTGGAACTCGTGGCTTTCACCACCGTCAGTAGCACCCTATCCGAGATGCTAGTAGTTGAATCAATCACTCATCGTCACAACTGAACCATAAGTATAAACCTTGTGTTCGCAATCTCTCACTTGATGAGTGCATTGTTCAACACCAACACACCACGACTGAGAAAAAGAAATAGAAGAAGAAGAAAGGAAGAAAGCTTACCAAACGACCAAAAGTCAAAGAGAAGCCAAATGGAGTCATTTGAAGCAAGCACAACTTGGTCCCCAAAGACATGGGCAATGACTCGACGCAACCAAGCAAAACATGGCTAGCCCTCAAGAAGAGGCAGAAAGCGGGCTCGACACCGCTAGCCAAGCAAGAAGCACTCAAAACGCTAGATCCTCCAGAAAGAGGCAAGGGCTCAACACATCTAGCAAGAAGCAATGCAAAACAACTCCCCCTGAGCAAATGCATACATGAGTGCACACAATCTTCTCCCCTTCAACCCTTGAGAACTAGTCTCTCCCTCTGAGAAGACAACCTTTCAAGACATGTCAAGTGACTCCCCCTTGACATAAGCATATGATGTGTCAGGCATGTGTGTGTGTCAAATTTCTCCCCCTTGTTGAATAATGCACACAGCAGGCCTAAAATGCAATGACATGCACAAATCCAGAAGCTTCAGGTATACAGCAATCAAAGTGCAAAAATGCTCTAGCCGGTAAAACAAGTGAGTAAGGCATCAACAGACAAGTGCTAGCATATGCTAGGGTTTAGGGTTTAGGGTTTAGCAGTTTTGAGCAGATTGTAAGTTCTTCAGAAAGGGGTTCACCACAAAAGATAGCACTTAGCAAATGCAAGCTGGAAATCAACCTAGTGCTAGTCATGTGGAAGCAAGTTGAACTACCCCAAACCATGATCACACATCATGTCAAAGACCTCAAACTTGTCAATTTTATCAGATTTTCGAGTTGGCAAAGAATTTACAAGTATTGGTCAAGCATGTGTGTGCGAGAGGTTATCCGCATCTTGTCAAGCCTAACTTTTCAACCAAGCGGAGCCTATGTCAAAAGATAATCGGGAGCTCAAAGCAATGGTTTCGATCATCCACTACAAGGCTCAGTTCATCCAAATATGCAATTGGAAGCGCCTCTCGATACCTTGATGTTAGACAATACGGACCCATCTCGATCTTTTCATTCAACTTACTTAGATTTCAGATTTTTGCACAAGTAAAGTATCTAAGTAAGTGTGGGACTCAAAGCATGGGACATAGTAACCAAGCATGCACAATATAGCATAAAGGGATCTCAACATCCTACACATGCTAATTACCATCTCAGGCGGTGAACATTTTTAATTTTAGCAAGTTTAAACAAGTTCACCTTAGAAAATCATGCTCAACTCATAACATGTAGTGGATGATCAATGAGAGCCTAAGCTGACAAGCACCACAAAATACTCACAAGGCATACTAACAAGAGCATAGTTTCATTCTAAGTGTTATATACATGAAGCTCAAAATGCAAGTATATCACAAAATGCAATGCAAACGCACTATCATACAAAGACAAATCAAAATCTAGACTACAACAGAAACTGAAACTAGTGTACAATAAACAAAGTGCTTCCCCCACTAAAAAGGGAAACACACACCCAGTTCACCTCGCAAGCGAGCAAAAGTCGCTTGATCGAGGGACTTAGTGAGAAGATCTGCAAGCTGATCCTGGGTGGCTACGTGATGCAACTCAATGTCGCCTTTCTCTTGGTGATCGCGGAGAAAGTGAAAGCGAACATCTATGTGCTTGGTCTTGGAGTGAAGTACTGGGTTCTTAGCAACACTGATGGTACTAGTACTATCACACAAAGAAAGGCACTCTAGAGAACTCAAGACCAAAATCACGTAGGGTGGCTATCATCCAAAGCGACTAGGAACAACAAGCGGCAAAGAATGACATACTCAAATTCGTGGTGGATTGTGCAACGCTAGACCGCTTATGGGATGACCAAGACACAAGAGACAAACCCAAAAATCCGACAAGTCCCCGACATGGACTTCCTATCTAAGCGGCAGCCCGAAAAATCAACATCCGAATAACCGCAAAGAGAGAGCGAGGAAGAAGCGTAATACCAAAGTCCAAACTCGGGGTAAACCGGAGGTACCTCATGATGCGCTTCACCGCTTGACGGTGAGATGTGCGTGGGGAAGCCCGAAAGCGTGCGCAGAGGCATACAACAAATCGTATGTCGGGTCTTGTCGCCGTCAGTACAAAGAACGATCCGATCATACTCCGGTACTCTTCCGATCGATCGCTTCTCCATCCTCATCGGCGTCGAGGGCCGTCGTAGTCGACATGGGCGTCGAAAAGAGGCTTGGCCTCGACCATGTCAAACTTCTTCAGGGCGTCCTTTGTGTACTTGCCTTGATGCACAAATGTCCCATCCCGTGTTTGCTTGATTTGAAGGCCGAGGAAGAAAGTCAACTCGCCCATCAAGCTCATCTCAAACTCCCTGCTCATGAACTCTGCAAACTTGGCATTCAAAGCATGAGAAGAGCCACCAAAGATAATATCATCCACGTATATCTAAACCAAGAGAAGATCACTGCCTTGCTTGAGGAGAAACAAAGTCTTATCTACCGATCCCATCCTAAACCCTTTCTTAAGCAAAAAGGTTTTTAGCCTATCATACCACGCTCTAGGGGCTTGCTTAAGACCATACAAAGCTTTGTGCAACTTGAAGACATGGTTAGGATACTTGGGATTTTCAAAGCCTAGGGGTTGCCTAACATACACTTCCTCCTCTATGTACCCATTCAGAAAAGCGCTCTTGACATCCATCTGAAACAACTTAAAGCCCTTAGCAGTAGCGAACGCTAAAAGAATGCGGATAGCCTCTAAGCGAGCTACAGGAGCGAAGGTATCCTCAAAGTCTATCCCCTCTTTCTGGCAATACCCTTGAGCGACAAGCCTAGCCTTATTCCTAACAACCACCCCATCTTCACTCTGCTTATTCTTAAACACCCACTTTGTACCTATAGGATGACACTCTAGAGGTGGAGGAACTAAGACCCAGACTTGGTTTCTCTCAGTTTTCTAACTCCTCATGCATGGTATTAACCCAATCAGGATCAAATAGAGCATGTCCAATATCTTGGGGCTGAAAAGAAGCAACAAATGTAGAATCAGCAAAGTGTGAGATAGTATAGGACTGGACCGCGTGACTCGCTGGTCAATATCACCAATCATCGTCTGAGCGGGGTGGCGACGCTGAATGTGTCGTGGAGCCTCTCTAGAAGAAGTCGCCTCCCCCTCAACAGTAGCTGGTGCCTCCTCAAGTGCAACTGGTGCAGGCTGAGGAAGCTGCTCGAACGGTCTCCAAGAAGTGAAAGTAGAGGAGTCTGGACCATGAGCTGAAGTAGTCGTCGCAGGCTCGATAGGGGCAGCCGGTGGAGTCGGCTCGGGATCACCCCAATCGGCATCGTCCTGCTCCTCCTCCATAAAAATGCTTTCACCAAGCTCTTCATCACCTGCATGCTCAAAGACAGGGGTTGTACAAGGCACAGTTTCATCGAATGTGACCTCACAGGTCTCCACAACATGGTTAGTTTTAAGGTTAAGTACTCGATAAGCTCTAGAATGTAAAGCATAACCAAGAAAGATACCGTCGGAGGATCAGGACTTAAACTTGTCTAAATTACCTTGTTTCAAGATGAAGCACTTACACCCAAACACCCTGAAATGACTCACCTTGGGTAGCCTCCCAAATCGCAACTCATAAGAAGTTTTCTTCATAAAAGCCCGGAGAAAGATGCTATTGGAAACATGGCAAGCAGTGTTGATTGCCTCGGCACAAAACCTCCTAGGAGTCCTAGCCATCTCAACAAGGGTCCAATTCTTGCGCTCAACAATACCATTCTGTTGTGGAACATAAGGTGAGGAAAACTGGCGCTCAAGACCCAAAGACTTGCAAAAGGTTTCAAAATGAGTGTTCTTGAATTCTGTGCCATTATCACTACGAATAGCTCTCATGGCATTCTTAGGGAACTCATTTCTCAACCGAAGAATCAAATCTTGAGCATGTGAAAAAGCCTCATCCTTACTCTCCATGAAAAACACCCAAGAGTGTC
The DNA here is from genome assembly GCA_015844335.1 of Chrysopogon serrulatus. NCBI lineage: Eukaryota > Viridiplantae > Streptophyta > Magnoliopsida > Poales > Poaceae > Chrysopogon > Chrysopogon serrulatus. The sequence continues at coordinate 97,955 of JADLZL010004638.1, read as the reverse complement.
TCAAAAAGTCATCCACAATCACTAGCACATACCACTTCCCACCTTTTGACCAAACCCGAGCTAGGCCAACTGTGTCCATGTGAAGTAACTCGCCGGATTCCTTGGTCATGATTTGATTCACAGGTAGGTGAGAAGCGGCTACCATCTTTCCATGACGACAAGGGTGGCAAGTAAGATCCTTCTCAAATTTCAACTTGGGCAATCCTTGGATTAAGCCAAGTGAACTCAACCTAGCAAGAAGGTCAAAGCTCAAATGACCAAGTCTCCTATGCCACTTCCAAAGCTCAGAAGAGGATCCGGCCACCAAACAGCGGGAAGAGCCAAAAAGTGAGAAAAATCAGCTCGAAAGACACGGCCAAATGAGACGATCCGACAAACAAGATCTCCCTGAGAGTCAAGAACTCAAGAAAAGCCGTGTTTAAAACGCACTTCAGAGCTGTCCTCAAGGAGTTGCGAAACAGAAAGCAAATTGAAATGCAAGTTCGAGACCAAAGCAACATCCTTGGGAACAAAGGTCTCGTTAACCCGAATGGTTCCACGAGAGACCACTTTACCTTTGCTATTATCCCCGAATATGATGTACTCCTTGTGTTGCATGGGGTCGAGGCTTGAGAACCATTTAGAACTTCCGGTCATGTGGCGTGAACATCCAGAATCAATGAGCCATGTGTTCTCCAAGCCTCCATCCTACATCAATAGTAAGACATAGGATGAGCAAATGGTACACCACCAAGGTTAGTAAACCGAGAAGGATACCAAAGTGATGCATCATTTGCTCTGGAAAAGTGTTAGGAAAAACACCAAACAGGCCATGTCCCATTTGAGGAAAGCGATCACCACGAGAGGAAAAACGTGGTCCGCCAGAGCTGTGGGACACAAAAGCACCGCCACAAGGTTCATAGTCATATTGACAACGACTTGAACCCCGCCGTGCACGACCACCACGTGGTCTCGCAACCTAAGGCCTAGCACCTTGAGGCATTGCACCTTTAGGCCTAGTAGTGCGCCTCTGAATAGGCGGTACATGTACACCATGGGGAGGACGGTATATGTTCCGGTTGTTCAACTCAAACTCACGCTTCTCATCTCTCTTCCTCCTAAAGGAAAACTCAATCAAGTGACCATCCCTATGACAATACTCACAATGGTACACCTCTCTCTTAGGTGTTTGGCTCACTTTCTTGTGGGTATGGTTCACTCTTGGAGGTGGCTTGGCTTTGGGAAGGGGTTCCTCAGAGATGGAAGGGAGTGTGACAAGTGGGTTCCTTAGATGGTTCAGTTTTGGAATCCACACTTGTTTCTAGGGTGGAGCCCTTGGAGGTTCTTCAAACACTCCATCTTTGGTGGGAGGCACAAGTGGTTTAGGTGGAGTGATTTTGAGTAGCTTGGGAGTAGTGGAAGGTTTTTCACTCAGAGGCACACCACTAAACTCACCAACTTTGCCATAAAGATCATCACCCTTCCCACCTAAAGCAAAGCCTAATCCCGGTCCACTAATTCCCCTCCTGAATTGGTTGACCATCATGCCAAGTTGCGGCTCACTGCAAGACACCCAACTCAAGATGGTCCGAAGGTATGTGTTTTCCTCCTCGGTACGCACCTTGTCATACCGGCAATTGGCAATCTCCAGCTCCAAACCCTCACAAAGAGCACACTTAGCTACACTAGTGCTATCTGAGTTGGCCTTCTCAAGCAAGGCAAGTTTGGTATTCTTCTTTGCCAACTCAGATTGCAAGTCCGAGCAAGACTTGCACGCACCCAACAAGACAGGTGAAGTACGCACACTATCAAACTCATTAACCAAATCAGCATACTTGGACTGCAGACTAGCGAGATCAGCCATGTAAACGCTACAGAACTCACACTCTGGCTCGTCAGACACTATGGGAGTGTTCTTAACTTGCTCAAGCTCCTTAAGCGCTACTTCTAGCTTAGCCTTGTACTCTTTTCTATCACTAGCAGCACGCTTAAGCAACTTATCTTGATGAAGCAAAGTAGCAGTCAAGTCATCAACCTCAGCGACAAGAGCATCGACGAAAGATGATACCTTAGATGTGTCGTCGTCGTTGCCGGGAGCATCGCCGTTGCCGCCCTCCACCTCGTCACCAAGTGCCATGGTGCAGAAGCCTCCGTGGGTGGAGTCGGCGAAGAAGCAAAGCCCGTTCAGCTTGTCCTCGACCTTCCTCTCGGACTCGTCGTCGCTCGACGAGGAGGAAGCATGCTCGTCGTCGGAGTCGAGGTCACTGAGGGAGATGAGGAAGGCGCGCTCTTTTGCCTTGAACTTCTTCATGAACTTGCGCTTCATCGCTTCCTTGTCAATGCCTCCCTTGGACTTGTGCTTGCCGGAGGTGTAGTCGCGCTTCTCCTTGTGCTTGTCGGAGGTGGACTTGCCGAAGGAGTGCTTGTTCCGCTTGGGACAGTTGGCGACGAAGTGGTCGGGGTCGTCGCATCCATAGCATCCATCTTTCGGTCCACCCCGCCGGTGGTTCAAGCGGTTGTTGTGGAACCGCGAAAACTGGCTGATGACGAGAGCCAGCTCATCGTCTCCGAGCACGTCCAACTGCTCCTCTGTCACTATGATCAAGGAAGACAAGGCAAACATCACAGAGGAAGAGTTAGCTAAAGAACTCGAGACACCATTACCTGACACCAGCGCCATAGTCGAAGCAGAGGGGTTGTGAAGCTTGGCTTGAATCTGGTGGTCAATCTCACTGGACTTCAGTTTGCTGAAGAGCTCGTCCACGGTGAGAGTCTTGTAGTTCTGTGACTCGAGAAGAGCTTGCACCTTCGAATCCCAAACCCTCCGATCAAGCACATGCAACAGCTTCAAAGCTCTCTCATGATCGTCATAGGGCAGGATTGGCTTGTTCGCACGCATCTTGTTGACAATGGTCTGAAAGCGTGAGAACATAGAATCGATGGTCTCACCATCAAGCTGCCGGAAACTCTCGTACTCCTGCTTGTATGTGTCAAAAAGTCTGGTTTTAATTTGGGGAGTCCCCTCGTGATAGCTCTACACACTTCACCCGCATCTCTCTAGCAAGAGTCAAGTGTCCGACACGCTCAAACTCGCACTTCGAGAAGAGGGCATTACGTGCCTTGCTGTTCGTATCGTGTTGTTCCATTTGCTCTTGGCCAACACGAGCGGGAAGGACAATGTAATTGGCATCCTCACAGATTTTCCACACCCTCGCACTGAGACTCTGGAGATAGGCGCACATCCGAATCTTCCAAGACGGGTAATTGGTTCCATTGAAATGCGGTGGCTTTCCCCCGAATCAAGCGCCCATATCGCCTTCTAGCGGATCACGAACCGATTAAGGTGGAATAATCCTTAACAGGCTCTGATACCAATTGAAGGACTGAAAACGGCGACTAGAGGGGGGGTGAATGGGAGCCTCAAATTTCTTTTGGAACTTTCGACCGCTGTCCTAAAATCGAACCCCAAAAGCAAAACCACAAGCGAGCGGTAAGATCACGACCTAACAGGTAGGTGGATACCCTTGGAGATGTCTAAGAGGTACAGCGGATCAACCGAGAAAGATCGGAGACGAGCACTCGACGAAACTTCAAAAGCGACGCACTCAATTCCTATGGAGAAGGAAAGAGTGGCCAATCCAAAATACTCAAGCCAACTTGTGACAAGAGTACTTGATACGAAGCTCATGATGCTACGAACCCAACGCAACAAGCAGAACTCAAATCGGAGCTCGGACGATCAAGAAACGAACAAGTCAGCGAAACAGCCTTCAGACACTCATACCGGACCTCATACCAGACGTGTCCGGTATTTACAACTTCGGACCGGACACACTCAGCTCATACCGGACCTCATACCGGACGCGTCCGATATGCACCGGACCCTAGTTTTAGCACAGAGCGACTTTGGGAGAAAAATAGAAAACCCAAACAAATGATGTCCAAAAATTGTGAAATTTTAATCCTAGAAACTAGACACACAGAAGAAGGTCTCCACAAAATTTCAGCTCAAAATTCCAAGGTTAAGTCTACCGGACATGTCCGGTATTCACACCAGACGTGTCTAGTATTTACGGACAGAACCCTGGAAATTTAGATTCCAAAGCCGAAACTCAATCAAATCAACTCGGATCGACCTAAGATTTTGCAGAGGGGTTCACAAGGTAGTTCTATGGCTACTCCATGAAGATCATAACCCCAAACTTACTGCAACTTTGAAAATCGATGAAATTCGATTCAAGGGCAAGTTTTCCCTGAAAAACTTGATTCAACCCGATCTGTGGATTCGTGAGGATTTGGATGAAATTCTTCGGTGGAAAGGATCAACATACGACCATGATCAAGTAGAAATAAGTGGTTTGCAAAGAGATGAACCACAGCTCGAGAAATCAACTCGGGAACATTTGGGGAGAAGTGGAAAAATGAACACATCAATCTGACCCCACGAGAAAACAAGGAGGATTCGGGACCTCCTTTCCCATGAGTAAACTTGGTTCTTACACTAATTGCAAAGATTAGTGGACCTCTCTCTCACTTAGCACCTAGAAGAAGGAAACCCTTGAAAGGAAGAGGAAAAATGCAAATGGAAGAGGTGGGGGAGATGGAGCTCCCTCCACCTTACTTATTGTTGACGGTCACTAATGTCAATTATAACCCATCAATTATCATTAAACTTGACATGAAATAAACCACAGAGCATAGGTATAGGGTTTTGATCTAACGAGTTCCACGAGTTTTGGTGAATCTATGTTTCTACAGGTACGTACTGGAAAAGCTATCAACGTTGATCAATACGACAGTATAAAAGTATCTCAAATGATGGATTAGAATGCACCATTGCGACGAGCTCGTTGAGAGGATCAAAACGGACATATTATTTAACATATTTGGAGTCCCGGACAAAAAGATATCGCACCTCGAAGCGGCACCTACATAGGAAGGATCTAGAAGGTACCAGAAGACACCACGCCGAAGAAGCGGGGGGAACGGCCACCGTGCCAGGGACCGGCCGGTCCGGGGCCCCGCCCGCTCGTGGCCCGCCGCCCAAAGTTGCTCCACCGCCTTGGGGTTTCAATCTCAGCCGTCCGCCAAAGTCAGTTTGATCAAGGGCTCAAGTTCATCCCATCGGGCTATAAAAGGAGCCCCAGACCCCAGGGGGGAGGCATCCCCGAAAACCCTAATTCATTATTCGTTGGGATCCATTTGAGAGGCGTCCCTTGAAAGGATCATACTCTCATGGAGATCAACACACCAGGGAGATTAGGGCTAGACTCTTCAATGTAATAGTTTAGCAACTTGAGAGCTAGGGTTGAGAGGCTTCGTTCCAGATCTCGCCGTGGAGCCTTGGAGGTCTGGTATATCTTTGTATCTTATCTTTGCAACACTTATGCTTTAGTATATTTATCTTCTCTATTTACTTCTATGCCTTATTTGTATGGTTAGTGTAGTTATTGCATCTTAGTATAGGATCTCCGCCCGTATTAGGTGCTCTAGTTATCATATGTGGCTAGAGTAGTAATCGATAGTGTAGACATGGTGTCTAGGCTATAGGTTACCTAAGGTTGCGCCCAATTCTTACGGTTAGTTGTGGTAGCCCATAGGGGTGACAGCTCTATGTGGCCTTCGTATTCCACCACGTCGGGATTGGTGTTTCGTAGGGCTTTTGGCAGCCTTCCCCAACTACCTTCTTCCCAGTCTTATTCGAGAGTTGGAAAGGTACTGCTGCCCCGAAGTGCTATGGTGTGTGCTATAATTACCCATGCATTAGTTACATTCTAGTGTCAACTAGAATAGAACCTAAGTAGTAGAGAAGTACATAGGAACCTTGAACTCTCTTTTAGTCCTCTCAAGTTAGCTGACTATATATTATAGGATTCTCCTCTGTGTGTGATATTATGCATAACTCTTATCATTTACCACTTACCCCTGCTTAGGTCTAGTTGGTATACTAGTTAGTAGATACATGATGGAGAGCTATCAAACATCTTTAACCATTGTTTCCCAGTGGTAAAATATAAATAACGATACCTGGAATACTCCCGGTAAAATGCTACAATGGTAATTCTGTGCGCGTGCGGAATCCTTCATATTTTAATTGTCCATAAGAAATACCAACAAGCATTTTTGGCGCCATTGCCGGGGAAACAATTGGCGTAAAGATTTTGATATTGATCTTGATGTCCGCTAACTTAGTGTAACACTAGCTTTAGTAGGATTACCCCTGATGGGGACGTGATTCCCGATCTTCCGTTAGGTCCTGGATAACTCTCGTTTTGAGTGGAACGCGACACACCGATCCGGCTTCAGATCAAAAGACCCGAACCCTGCAACCTTAGCACCACGAATCCTCTGGTTATCAACCGTGTCACCAACCGGTTGACCTCGCCAAGAAGGCTAATCCGTGCCTGCGAAACGAAGAACACAAGCAAGAACTCGAAAGAACGCAGCTCAGAAAGTTGGGACAAACTGCAGATGAATGATTAAGTTCTCAAGTTGGGGTTCCACAAACCGATGAACGGCGACTGTCAATGGACAGATTAATCTTAAGCAAAACCCAAACCCTAACGACGGTGGTGACTAATGATTATAAAGGTCTTAGGGTCGTCGCCTACCCTGGACGCGCCCCCCTAATGGGCTCAAGACGATACACGGCCCAACGGACCAAATAAAGGTGACGCAGCACCTGGACAGATTCTAGACGCTGACTTATTTTGACAATTCTCATTGATCCCGAAGGAATTTTGACGTGAGACCAGTTGCATTGGCTTCCTTATCAAATTATCTTTCGAACCGTGGCTAAACCATCGAAAACGGAGTTTGGATGTGTCCGTGGCGCTGGTCTCAAGACAGACTGGTCCTGGAGGCCGAGGTAGACTCGAAATCGTGTTGGACAGGGCCTCCGCCTTGTGTTGCACGTCCTAGCTGGTCTTCCTCGCCTCCACACCTTCCTTCAAGTTCCTCATGACCCTCTCCACTGTTCCTAAGCAATATAACATCATTAGGTAGCAATCTATTCTCAAAAGTATGAAACGGATCGCTTAAGAACGAACTCACCTGTAATTTTAGTTGTCGCATTCGAGCTCGGGTCATTGGCCCTTGCGGTATAGTAGTAGAAGGATCAGTGGTTGTATCCAAAGGAGTGATGTCCTCACCAACCCCTGTGTTTGTTGAGTTGTGGAATAAGCAGGAAATCAATTGTTCAACCTTCTGGTGACATTCCACAAGAACAAGACAAGGGAGATATTGAAGAATCCAGGGTGCCTAAACATTCATGATCCATCAACAATGGAGCCCTGCCATCTCACAGGTATGTATAAACATGTATATATTATTCTAACCCTGTGTAGATTGGAGAAAAAGATCTTTGTCACAAGAATTCAAATCTCATCATATGTGACGAAGAAAGATGCTACACTACTCACAGAGTCTATTGTGAGTCTTAGTAAGTATGATCAAGAAAGGTGAGAAAGTCTTGCTCATAGACTCTAAACTTAAACATTCTCACCATACATGATCATGCTTTCGTCTCTGTTTGAGTAAATCACTATGTGCTCGCATGCTGCCTTTGTTTGCTATAGTATGCTTTGGTTTAGAAGTACTCGCCATACTTCTATAGGCTTTTAAATTAAGCGTGGTGCTTAGGTTAAATAGTCTACCTTAGTCAAATTAGACATGGAGTCTGGTTTGATTATTGAACTAAAACCTGCTTAAGTAGACATAGGTTATATTTGTTGGACTAACCCCTACAGGAAACTCTCAAATTCAATTCGGGTAAGTCCTGAGGTGAACTCACATTGGAGATGAATCAAGGCTTATGATGAAGTCCAATAGCTCTGCGCAAAAGAAGAACAACTCATCATTCATAGAAGAACTATAAGTATCAAAGTTTATCTTTTGCTACAAAGTTACATTTGCCTTGAGCTATGAAAGAATGTAGCAAACAAGAAAAAAAACATGATAAACAAAGTCTATGCTAAAAGTGATCCTAAAACCATCTTTTCATTAGCGTAGATAAAAATGGACAACAACCTATGTTTTAAATTCGTTGCAATCCTTCGGGTATGTGTCCACTAACATTTTTGCGAAAAAACAAAGAATAAATGCCTATTCATGGTTTGAAATGAGAAGGAAGGAGAACAAGTGTATAGAAAAGACCAAGTTAGAAAGAAATCAATGTGATAACACTTCAACACTTCCTACACTTCACCATGATAGTGGACCAATCACCCTGCAAGATAAAAGGGACCTTCAGGCCAGTAAGAGTAGATTGACTGGCCCATTCCATGCATTGGCCAGTCGACCTACCCTTGGTGCTCTGCCACAGTTCACCATCCCAAGCATGTTCGCATACAAGTCAAAGGAACATAAGACAGGTTTGAGGTTGGTTAAGGAACATGACATGGATCATTGAGATAGAATTGGAGTGACCCTCATTCTATGTCTTCAAGTAAGGAAGGCAATGACAAGCAGGATGCAATTTTCCCTGTATAGGTCAAACTGATGCCTGCTCTTATCATCATCTTTGAAGACACTCAAATGTCAACAGCAAAGACCAGGATAACCCCCACAAGTCATTGGAGATGAAGCTTTCATACATGTCCAAATGGAGTTCCTCCCCTGATCATCAAGATGGCTGGTGTATCATCAAAGAATAATAAACTTTTCACCTGCCATTAGAAGACAAAGAAAATCAAGGAGAAACTCTAGTTTGCAGCTCCAATAGACATCAACTCGTCAACCCAAAATCAGTAAAGATCAAAAAAACGGTTGATAGAAGAAAATGCAACCGTCTGCGTTCTCATCTCCTAGATCAGATGGTGCAAAATAGGTCAGGGTGAATATTGTCAACGAGGAGCCTCGATCAACGAACCACTAAAGAAATCAAACTCAAAAGAACAAGATGGATGAACAAGGAGGATGAACCTGTCCAACCAATATTAAGTCTCAGATCCTAATAAGTTTGGCATGAGAAGGTACAATCATCCACTCCTTCATCTCCATCGTCACACGAGGCACTCATCCAAGAAACCTGCAAAGGAGCAGTCTGGTTCGGCAGACTTAAAACCACCGAACCCTCGTCGAAAGGTAAGTCGGTAGTTATCCATATTTACTTCCCTGCATTACATCAATTATTGTTTAGCATGTTTACTCTTCTGCACTAGCACAGCATAAAAAAAAGGGGAAAAATGTAATACATCAGTTTTTCATCTAAATACTCAAAGCCCCATGTGACATCCCTATAGTGCAAACTAAAGGAGTGTTCACTGTGGTGACCTAAAAATAAAATAAAAAGAAGCATGCATATTTCCTTTCTGTTCAATAAAAAATCCAAAAATAATTATTGAGCATCTGGCGGCACTGTATGAACTGTAACAACCTTTAAAAACCTCTCACAACAACTAGTCCACGAAACGGCTAACCATTAACTATTTATCCTAATCCGTTCCACGAGTTTTGGTATTTTGTGAGATGTTTGCTGCAGGATGACTCTAAGAGCTAGTCCACCTAGGAATCATCATCTACATCACTCGAAGTACACCTTCCCTACACACAGCTAATCACTGTGTGGAGGAAGCAACATCTTGTTGGATGAGATTGAGGTTCCCGGCTTCACCAGCTCTTACAAGCATGAGCTCCATCGAGAGGATTGCTCAGTTTCAATGCTCAACCACGACAACAACCAGCTTGGGGGAAGGCATCCTCTAGGTACCCAGGTAAGTGTACCTACGCGATTATTGAGTCACTCATAAAAATAAAAAATACAAAAATATGTGGGCACATGAAGGTCCATGCTTTTTAGAGTCCTTAGAGTCTTTTGAGTTTTAGTATGAGTCTTGAAAAAATGAAAAACCAAATAAAAATATTTGTCAATAAAAAGGAAGCTCTTGAGATGATCTGAAATGATGATAAGCTGCTCTGTTACAACACCTCTGAAATACCTAGAGTTTAGACAAAAGTTTTTCCAAGTTTTAGCTCCAACTGTTTTGACATGAGAATTTGCTCTGAGCCTGAAACTTGTGGGTTGCATATGGTTGAACTAAGTCTAGGTACCTGATTGACAAAATTGAGAAAATCTAAGTTGCTATCTATCTTGTTCTAAGTGGCACTAGAGTTCTGGAGATTTACCTTTTGAAAAATGCAAAACATATGATGAGTTCCTATATGACAAAGCTTACATTTCCACCAGAGCCAAACATGATGAGATAGGCTAGTTAAACTTCCACATATATGCTGCTTGTCTTGCATTGAGTTTTGTCAACCGTTGTGACCCTGGTGAGAAATGTGTCTTGCTCTTGAATCAAGATCCACCTCCATATGCACTACTCTACACTAGAGTAGGCGCAACCACATGCCATTTCACTTACATCCATTCCAAAAATTGTTTTTCTCTTACACCGGGAAAGAACACCAAAAATATTCCATTAGGTTAGCCACCCAATAAATGCTCCATGTTCCTCATTGTTATCTCTCCACATCCATCAATGCCAAAAGGAGTGCTATGAGCTATGCAAAAAGATATTTAAAAATAAAAAAAATAAGAGAAAAAGGGGAGAAGAAAAGAAAGATGGACAAGTGTCCCATTGCAAAATAATGGGTATGTAGATGCTCAACTCCCTAAGAAAAAGAAAAAGAAAAAAGATAGCTCATAACCTCTGGCCAGTTTTTCATTGTTCGAAAGGAGAGAGAAGCATCCAAGGAGCTGAGTAGAATTAGGTTCCACCATATATCCACCATATCCATCCACCCCTATACATCTTGATTCGATTGCATGACTCGTTTCTCCTTACCTATGAGCTCCACATAAGCTTTAGTTATAGGATGAAAAGAAAGGCAACCATCATCACTGCCTTGGTGAGAATCCACAAATACCACATATATTGAGAGACTTGAGAGTATCATATATGGGAAGCTCTGAGTTTTATTTGAAAACCTCTAAAAACTCTAGAATGATAGTTGAGCGAAGAGCTTGAGACATAGTGCTTGGGTAGGATCTTTCTGTCTATCAAGTACTCAAGGCCCAAGGAAGAGCTGATAAGCCCCATAGTCAAAGGTAACATGAGTAAGTTTGAAAGTCAGCTCGGTTATTGCTTAAGCGCGGAGGAGAATTTTTGTCTGAATACGTATATGCTTTTGAGGAGTTACTTCGAGGTTGTGATAATGCTCTAAGAATTACGAACATCTATATCTGTTTCTAAGTTTAGCTTTGCTAAGGGACCAAAGAAAGGTTAAGCTTGGGGGAACTTGTTGACGGTCACTAATGTCAATCATAACCCATCAATTATCATTAAACTTGACATGAAATGAACCACGAGCATAGGTATAGGGTTTTGATCTAACGAGTTCCACGAGTTTTGGTGAATCTATGTTTTTACAGTGCGTCTTGAAAAAAGCTATCAAAGTTGATCAATACGACAGTACAAAAAGTATCTCAAATGATGGATTAGAATGCACCATTGCGATGGGCTCATCGAGAGGATCAAAAACAGACATATTATTTACCATATTTGGAGTCCCGGACGAAAAGATATCGCACCTAGAAGCGGCACCTACACAGGAAGGATCTAGAAGGTACCAGAAGACACCACGCCGAAGCGGAGGGGAACGGCCACCAGGCCGGACCGGCCGGTCGGGCCTCGGCCCGCTCAAGCCCCACTTCGCCCAGTTGCTCCACCACCTTAGGGTTTCAATCTCAGCCGTCCGCCAAAGTCGGTTTGATCCAAGGGCTCACGTTCATCCCATCGGGCTATAAAAGGAGCCCTAGACCCCAGGGGGGAGGCATCCCCGGAAACCCTAATTCATTATTCGTTGGGATCCATTTGAGAGGCATCCCTTGAAAGGATCATACTCTCATGGAGATCAACACACCAGGGAGATTAGGGCTAGCTAGACTCTTCAATGTAATAGTTTAGCAAGTTGAGAGCTAGGGTTGAGAGGCTTCGTTCCGGATCTCGCCGTGGAGCCTTGGAGGTCTGGTATATCTTTGTATCTTATCTTTGCAACACTTATGCTTTAGTATATTTAACTTCTCTATTTACTTCTATGCCTTATTTGTATAGTTAGTGTAGTTATTGCATCTTAGCATAGGATCTCCACCTATATTAGGTGCTCTAGTTATCATATGTGGCTAGAGTAGTAATCGATAGTGTAGACATGGTGTCTAGGCTATAGGTTACTTGAGGTTGCGCCCAATTCTTACGGTTAGTTGTGGTGGCCCATAGTGGTGACAGCTCTATGTGGTCTTCGTATTCCACCACGTCGGGATTGGTGTTTCGTAGGGCTTTTCGCAGCCTTCCCCAACTACCTTCTTCCCAGTCTTATTCGAGAGTTGGAAAGGTACTGCTGCCCCGAAGTGCTATGGTGTGTGCTATACTTACCCATGCATTAGTTACATTGTAGTGTCAACTAGAATAGAACATAAGTAGTAGAGAAGTACATAGGAACCTTGAACTCTCCTTTAGTCCTCTCAAGTTAGCTGACTATATATTATAGGATTCTACTCTGTGTGTGATATTATGCATAACTCTTATCATTTACCACTTACCCCTGCTTAGGTCTAGTTGGTATACTAGTTAGTAGATACATGATGGAGAACTATCAAACATCTTTAACCATTGTTTAAATAACGATACCTAGAATACTCCCTAAAATGCTACAATGGTAATTACGTAAACTTATGAATCCTTCATATTTTAATTGTGCATAAGAAATACCAACACTTATCGCCCGGGCTTATTTCATTTTCCAGTTTTGCCCCTGATACAACTCTGAGCAAACCGCCTAGCCCTAGGGACATTGCGGCCCAACTCGAACCGACTCGATGCAATCTTTGATCCGACGGCCACCTTTGCGCCTTCTCACGGTAGGCTAGCGCCTCGGCGCGAACTCCCGATGCCGCCGGTACCGTCCGTCCGCCTCGGGACCTCCGCTAGGGTTTTGTGGCTCAACCCAAAAACCCGCCGGGTGGTTTTGAGGCCCAAACCACCGAAACCCGCCTCCGTTGGTTTTGAGGCCCAAACCAACAAACCGGCTCATGTCCTTGCGCTTGTCGAAGCCAAGTGCCCGGCCCCTCCTAAGTCTCGATCGTCCGCCCTTTCACCGCTCCCGATCCATTCGGCGGCGGCCCGCCATCACTTGACCTTCACCTTTTAAAGCCACCACCGCCTCCATGCTCGACACACCTGCACAACACAAACCAAGGCACATGTGGAACTTGTGGCTTTCACCACTGTCGATGGCACCGCATCCGAGATCTTAGTAGTTGAATCAATCACTCATCATCATAATGAACCACAAGTATAAACCTTGTGTTCACAGAAACCCCTAGCTAGGAATGTTCCTTGCACCACACAGGGCCACGTGCAATGCCACAATCTGCCGTATTGTATCTTTCTTATGCCCAATCATCGAAAGAAAAATTGTTTGGGAGCCCATGCAAGTGTCCTATCCTCTAACCCAACAGGTACAGACTACAGTACTACACAACGCCTTTGCATCGACTAACTTTTAAAACTCTGGTAGTTCAACCATTCCGTTGCATGCGGCACAATTTGAATTGGTGCCATAGTGGCCAATATCGTGTATTCATTTGAGATTTTTTGAGGGTTCAGTCCATCTTGATTTTAGGCCAAATGTTTGAACCACTGATCTGGGTTAAGCATTTGCACGAAGCAAGGACGACAGAAGCATAAATAGATTGGTCCTTACTATGTCGCCGTGACCTTACACTAACTAACCCTCAGCATGACTATAATGACGAATGACAGAGGAGTTTTAGTGGTAGTGATGATGTTAAGTGGTACCTGCATGGACTGTTGAAGATTCTTGCCCTGAGCAACTTGCATGTGTGAATCGGGTCGTAGCAGCCAACGGCGCCCAGCTGAGCCTGAGTACTACACTGGACAGTAGCAGTGCCACTTGCCGTGTGAATCAGGTTGCAGCCAACGTCGCCCAACAACTGGGTATTGGACACTAGCAGTGCTACTTGCCTTTCCTGGACCACTGGTGTCCCACTCCCACCAGGTACATGAACATTGTATGCACTATATGTTACTCAAATCCACTTGTGAGTCCAAAATTTTGCAACAAATGTTTTTTTTTTAGAACACGACTTCACGTGTATTTCATTTTTTTTTTTGAAATAAATTTCATTTTTTTTTTTACGTTCAAGTTTCAAGCAGCACATGGTTTTCAATAAGATGCTGTACCAAATAAATGCATCATTGCTGAATCCAAAAAGCCATAAAAAAACAGCCAAGTGACCCCCCCTCCATGCATTCCATGTTACAAGATATTTTATATTTTAACTTTGGCTATTGTGCACTAAGGTATGTCTAGATACCACTTTTATCTTAACCACCACCAGCCGTCAACACAATCAAACATCAACAACTTACTAGAATGGGCAGGGACCCTATCAACAACAACCAAACAAGCGACGTGACAAGCAAGCACACAACCAGTCTAAGAAGAAATCAAGAATAATAATAGGGTTTTGTGGTACATATGTTACCTTGCAGAAGGTAAGATCTCAGAGAAATCACAGCCCTTGATTTTTCAAAATAAATGAATGAATTTAACAAATTAATAGTTGCAAAATAGAAAAGGACTCCCCAAAATCTGAGGCATATGTTCACGTAGACCATATATCTTCCATGGTACCGCATGCAATTAACACTTCTCTAAGAAAAAATGTGGAAAAAACATGTTACGTTTTTTAGCAACAGAAAAACATGTTACGTGTTGCTGCTAAAATTAGATCTACCACCTGTTACTAAAAAAGTGTTGCATATGTGTATAATCAGTTCAAGTATCACACGCATACATACATATCAATTTGTCACGTTATAAAAGTTATAAATTTTTACACCTACCACGAAATTGATCGTGTTACAACAGGATCAATACAAAGAACTATATATTAGTTCTAACTGCAAATGATTGTATTATATAAAATAAAATACATCTGCATGTGTGAAGCATGCGTTCTATCTCTGAATGCGTGTGTAGCACACGCAACGGGGAGGGTGAATTGGGCTAGTGGAAAGGGGAAGGAGGAGGGGAGGGGACTGTAGCTATGGCGGCGCCCTAGGGATTGAGGCCCTAGGGTTGGTGGTGGCGGCGGCACTGCAGGGCAGGGGGGGCGGAGGAAGGAGAGGGAGAGAGAGGAGGCGTGAGAGATTGGAATAAAGGGACTTGCCCAGGTTAGTTCTTGATCTCAACCGATTACAATGATCTAATATTTATAGTCCCGAGTACACTATAGTGGAAAAGTCCTTATCGAACACGGACTTTTTAGTTTCATAATCTTAATTACGTAAATAATAAATATAAAAAAAGGTAATTGAGGTAGATCCCGTCGGCCACAGGAAGGTGGCGGCGGTGGGCCCGGCCGCCCCCCACCCCACGGGCAGGGGGGACGGTGGCGCCTGCCTGCGCCCCTTGGCGATGGCCATGCCCGCCACGCGGCTTGCCCTAGGGCTGGCCGGGGGGGCCCCGCCTGCTATCCATCTTTGCCGTTTGGGCCTCTGTTGGCCCACTGAATTTGCCACACGTCACCGCCCTAGTCGGCGTGTGATAGTGTGTGTCCCATGTTCATGTTTTACTTCGGATCATGTTAAGAAAGTTAGATAATGCCCCATGTGAAACACTTATGGTGTAAAAGCTGTAGGAGTTCTTCTTGTGGTGGCCTAAAAATAAAAATAAAAATTACATGCATATTTCTTTTTCTGCATATAAATCTGAAAACTCTAAAAATATTAATTGGACATCCTGTTACAATTATGCTATCATAAAAATACTTTGAAACCTCCATAACCCCAATCCTCTAAAAAAATGGCTAAACCACTAATTTTTCATCCTAATACCGTTCCACGAGTTTTTGTTGTTTTGTGAGAGCTTTCTACAAGATAACTCCAAGAGCCAGCACACCTAGGTATCTTCGTCTACACTACTTGAAGTATACCTTCCCAACACACGTTAACCCCTGTGTGAAGGAAGTAACTTCCTAGAGAATGAGATTGGGATTCCTAGCAACGTTTGCTCTTATAAGCATGAGCTCCTCTGCAAGGACTGCTCGCTTCAAATTCAACCAACCACGACAATAACTAGCTTGGGGAGAGCATCCCCTAGTTATCGATAAGTATACCTAAGCTTATTGAGTCCGTCTTATAGTCGAAAAAATACCAAAAATATATGAGCACATGAAAGTCCATGGTCAGAGAGTCTTTTTGTGAGTCTATTAGTTAAAATAAAAAGATAAATAACAATTAAAACCAAATAAAGGTACTTTATTAAGGTGTGATTAAAGAGGGTGCTTAATAAGTTTTGTCTAGTTTGTTAGGATTTGAATAAAAACTAGAGAACAATATAATTTTAAATTGGAGATAATGAATAGATGCTCTGCCGTAATTCCTTTCAAGTGCCTAGTTTTCAACCTTAAATTCTTCTGAGTTTTGGATATGACTGTTTTGATATAAGAACTTACTTTGAACCTGAAACTTGTGGAGGCATATGCTTGAGCTAAGTTTAGGTGATTGAGGGATATGATATGAGAAAGTCCCGAGCTGCTATTTATCTGATTCCTAGCAATACTAAAGTTAGATTTATCTTTTAAAAACTTAAAATCTTACATGATGAGCTCTTGTATGACAAAGTTTGAATTCCTACCAAAGCCAAATATATGATATATCTAGATTAAGAAAATCTTTGCTCATTCATGCTGCTTACTTTGCATTGAGTTCAGTCAACCTTTGTTGTATACCTTATGAGAGTCTTGTCATGATTTTAAAATCAAGATCACATGCATACTCCACCTACATATGCATTATTCCTACACTGGGAGTAAGCGCAACTATTTTTCACTTTCATCTAGATCCATCTTAAAATCTATTTTTCTCCTACACTAGGGGTGAACACCCAAAAATAATCCCATAGGACAACCCCTAGTTTAATTGCTCAAAGTTTTTATCAATTATCTCTCCAATCATTTTGTATTCAAAAGGATGCATGTGGCTATGCAAAAGAAAAGGTATTAAAAAAAATTAAAAAAATGGACAAGTTTCCAAGCGATTAAAACAATGGGTACTAAGATGCCCGCCTCCCTGTAAAAAAAGAAAAAAGAAAGAATAAAGATAGCCCATATTTTTCTATGAAAGTTTTAAAGTTTCTAGAGAGATATTTATTCCTAAAGAGCAAAAGTAGAATTAAGATTAGCCACCATATATACACCTATCCATCATATTTCATACACATGCATATCTTGGTTTGATTGTATGACTTGACTCTTTGTGGATCCATTGTTTGACTTTACAATATATGAACTGCAAGTATATTCTTTCTTATTTTAATGCCACTCCTATGAACTCCACTATAATCCTTAGCTGTAGGAAGGCATAGCATCATTAATGCCTTAGTGAGATCCATAAATACCATATATAAAAGAGACTTGAGGGTGTCATACAATTAAGCTCTGAGTTTTATTTTAAAAACTTATAAAAACTCCGGAATACTAGTTGAGTGAAAAATTTGAGACATAGTGCTTGACTTGATTGTTCTGTCTTATAGTTTATTCAAGATCCAAATAAAATTTAAGATGCCCCATGGTTGAAGGTAATATGGGTAAGTTTGAAAGTCAGATCGGTTTATTCTAATCCGGAGGATAATTTTTGATTCAACGCATGTGTACTTTGTTGAGGCGTGAACGCATTGTAGCAACTCCTCATCCAAGTTTATTAGTTAGACTTTGCTAAGGGACTTGCAAAGGGTAAGCTTGGAGGAGCTTGTTGACGGTGGATGGTATCAATTTTTTATATATCCAAAGGCACGAGAAACACATCAATATCTAGAAGGCTAGGGTTTTATCTAAAAATTTCCACAAGTTTTGGTGATTTACCAATATCTAGGGGTGTGGGGTATAACCCCGGTACCCTCAAGATGGTACATGGGCCACGCCATAGCGGACCGGCCCATGAGTTATGACAGTCATTGTAATCTAAATTAGTACCACCTCAGATACTTTACTTGTAATCCTGCCCCTCCGGACTATATAAGGAGGGACAGGGGGTACCCCCCCATAATCAACTCGAATACAGTATAGAACACGGGATGTGCGGTATTACGTCACACCGACGGCCGGAACCTCATATAAATCTGTGTCTCTGTGCTTGTGTTTGGGTTACCATCTCGTTCTTGATCTCGCGCACCCCACCACCATCATCTCATCTACTACCTTGGGTAACCCCTTGGTAGGCTGCCGACCGAATATCGTCGGCAGTGGCGCGCGCCGAGTAGGGGTGTGCTCTGATCCGTCGGGCCGGCGAGATGGAGATTTTTTCATCAATATCCATATACAACCGGGTGAGTCGTTCTTCACAAAAGAATTAGATTGATTTGGTTTTTTACGGTTACTAATCACAAATTGGTTTCGGTTTTCAATTCAATCTACACAAAAAACTTCGTCCGCGGCCGGATGGAGTATGCCTCCACGATCCATCGGATCGCTACCGTGTGCGGAGGAGGCCGCCGTCTCCAATCGCCATCGATCGGCGCCGGGCGCCATCGACATGTCACGGTGGACAGAGCCGAGCCAGGATGATCTGAACTGCCGCGGCGTTCCGTACAAAGCGGCCCTTCGTCATCGTGCGGCGGCGATCGGATCGCCAGGACATGCAAGTTAGTTGTCGGGTCGCACATCAGCGCCGTCGGCCGCCCGCGTGCGACAAGCAAGGCGAGATCCGATCTACATGTCCAGTCCATGCGATGCAGGCTAAGTACCAACAGCCATGCAATCTTGTTAAAGTAATCAAGATGCTCTTGTGTTCGCATGAACTTACGCATCTGTACAAGCATACGGTCTTTGTTGGTCTGCACTTGCATGGAAGGGCACTCCGGCTATGATTACATTGAATTAATCTACGTGTGGTCGTTGAGCTAGCGAGCAAACCGGGCTCGGTTAGCTTCCATCCCGCCATGGCACTTTCGCCGGCCGTCGTCATCCCTCCCTGAGCTGCACCTGGCGCGTTGTGATCGAGCGCGATCGGCCGATCATGCTTTCCGTCGATTTCTCCGCTCGGCCGCCCGATTTCTCCATGCGGCGCGTTGACTATTCCGCTCGGCCGCTAATTTCTCCGTGCGGCACGCCCGACTTCTCCGTTCAATTCACCGACGATGTCTCCGCTCGGTCGCCGACTTCTTTGCTTGACTTCGCCAACCTCTCCATTCGGTCACCGACGCTTCCGCTCCACGATTGCCGTTTACGGCCGCATGCATGTACGAGGAAGGCAACCAAGCGAAAAAAGTAAACACGTACATGTTCGCGTGTGTTTCCATCAAGCTAAGCGCAACCAAGCGGGGTCAAAGTTTGCATGCATCGGCGATTCTGATTGCTCATGTTACTCCTGCACCGTCGCCGACCGGAAGTACTCGGGATCCATCCGGTTCAAGTTTCACTCCTTCATCCGGCTGTCGATTACTCCACTTGGATCGCCAACTCCTCTGCTCGGCAACGACAACGACCTATCTCCATTGACAAGCTAAGTCATATTTTTTTAATATATTTTCTAAATATTCTCCGATCTCCATATACATACATATATGCTTCTCCAACTGTTTTTATCGCCATATCAATTAATTTTTAAGATGAATTTTAATTCGCCGACCAGCCGTCAGCTACGCTTTTATTCGAGTTATCCCGAAACGACCCTGTTCTCGATCTCGACCTACACGTGCACGCAGCTCCGGCGCGCTTCTGCGTTACGGTCGGTCGGCAGATGGTTCCTCGGCGACTCTTGTGCACCTACTGGCATTACCACGAGGCATGAGCTCCTCCTCGCGCTATGGGGTATGAGATAGGCTGGGGGCTGGGTAACAAGATACAAAGCTACTGCCCGAGGGCACTACTCATATTTTCACCATTCGGGTTGCCGACCGGCCAAATGCGTTACGATTTGCGTTATCGAGAGACGGCTGTTCTGGCTTAATCCCGAAGACGTGCATGCAGCTCCGCGCTGCGTTAAGGGTCGGTCGAGGCAGTGGCTCTCCGGCGGCGCTGTATCCCTACGCGTGCATACGGCTTCCACGCTAAAGCGCTATGGGCTACGGACTAGTCGGGCTGGTTACAATGCGATGAAAAACCAACTGGTCGTGCTCCACTCATATCAATAATTTTTTCGCCCGGCGAATATAATATCGCCCGATATTATCAATTCTGTTTACACCATATTTTATATTTATTTTTTACATCATGTACTACCGATTCTCCACATTTGTATTGCGGGGGCCCATTCAATCACCGAGCTTATTCTCTACGCTCGGGGGACTGAATCACGAGGGTTATCACCAACCAGATGGTTGCACCACTGGCGCTCGGGTTTCATCGCCGACTAGCTGCTAGGCCACTCGTCGTTCATCTCCACTCGGCGCTCAACGCCCGATCGCCCGATCGCCACTTCGCCGTTCATCTCCACTTGGCGCTCATCGCCCGATCACCGCTTCGCCCGTCCGTCTACGCTTTCGGCGCTCGCCGTCGATCGCCACTTTCGCGTTCATCTCCACTTTCGGCGCTCAAAAACGCCCGATCGCCACTTTCGCCGTTCATCTCCGCTCGGCGCTCAACGCCCGATCACCACTCGCCGTTCATCTCCACTTGGCGCTCATCGCCCGATCACCGCTTCGCCGTCGTCTACGCTTTCGGCGCTCATCGCCCGTCGCCACTCAACGTTTATCTCCGCTCGGCGCTCATCGCCCGATCACCGTTCGCCATTAAATGCGTCGCTCGGTGCTCATCGCCCGTACTACTCGCCCGCTTGTCTACGCTTTCGGTGCTCATCGCCCGAAGCGCTACTCGCCGTTTGTCTCCGCTCGGCGCTTCGGCGCCACTTCGCCGCTCACCATTCGTCTCCGCTTCGCCGTTCGTCATCGCTTCGCCCGCTCGTCACTCATCATTGTTCATAGAAAAGTCGTTAGCTATGCTAGTGTACTATCAAGTTTCTCCATCTTTGTTCGGTTCGAGTGCTGATCACAGGCAGCGCTTGGGGTCTTGATATACACATGGCAATAAAGCGGGGGCTGTCTATTCGCTTTGGATATTGGAAATCTTCTATTCTTTGACCACGCTACAAGATGCTTCGCTATCTTCCGGCGAGGCTCGGGGACTCTGGTGTACACGTTACCTCACGGTGACTTGGCGGGTGTACACGTCTCTGGACATAAAGAAATTTTAAATTTAATTTTGAGCCCCTTGCATCCTTTTTTGCAAGCCTTATCTGAGTAAGCCGAGGTCGGCCGACCGACTCACGCTGGACTCACGTCCGCCCGACCAGCTTGCTCGAGCTTCATCGCCGACCGGTCGCGCATAACTTCATCGCCGACCAGCGCGCGGGACTCCATCGCCCGTCGATTAAAAGCGGGTCGGATTCTTCGTTCCAACCGTTCGACTTCGGGTTTAGCTACTCGGACTAATTCAAGGCGGCGTTGCTCAAAGGATACAAAGGCGCTCGGGGACTAGGCGTGGGGGTATAACCCCGGTACCCTCAAGATGGTACATGGGCCACGCCATAGCGGACCCGGCCCATGAGTTATAACGATCATTGTAATCTAAATTAGTACCACCTCGGATACTTTACTTGTAATCCTGCCCCTCCGGACTATATAAGGAGGGGGACAGGGGTACCCCATAATCAACTTCGAATACGAGTATAGAACACGGGGATGTGCGGTATTACGTCACACCGGCCAGGCCGGAACCTTTATATAAATAAATGTCTACGTGCTTGTGTTTGGGTTACCATCTCGTTCTTGATCTCGCGCACCCCACCACCATCATCTCATCTACTACCTTGGGTAACCCCTTGGTAGGCTGCCCGACCGGATATCGTCGACAAGGGGCTAATCCAGAAAACAGAAAAAGGGACATAACTACAAATCTACATCACGGAATTATCCGCAACTTAGAAATATACCAAACTACTCTAGAAGGATCTAGAAGACACCGGAGCAAAGGGGGAGGCTGGGCCGCCGCCAGTGTGGCCGGCCGGCCCCATCGCCTCAGTGGCCAAGCACCCCCTGTGGGGCCCACCTACCACCTTCTAGAATGTTCTTCCACCGCCTTTGAGGATCAATCTCAGCCCTACGTGAAGTCGGTTTGATCAAACGGCCGTCGAGCATCCTACCGGGCTATATAAGCAGGGCCAGACCCCCCTAGTGTCAATGTTTTATCACTGATAGCCTGTCTCGGGGTTACTCAGGACAGTTGTTTGTTCAAGTCTCGTCGAATCTAACGGAACTTGATGGTTGATGCACGTGATAAGAGCGACTTTATACTGGTTCAGGCCCTAGAGTATCTCGAGTAATAGCCTTAATCCAGTTGGGGTGTTGTTGATTGTAGAGTATTGGTCCTGTTTACAAGAGGTACCCTCAGTAGCCCTTTATAGTCCAGTCTTTGCCTAGGGTTCTTTTGTATCCTAGTCGGATTACGGATAGAGTTCTAAGCTCTTTTCTATCTTTGCTTTCCTAGTATACACGGATTTATTCCATGTTGTCTTTGGTGAGGAACCCTTAGGTTCCCCTGTGAACAAGCCCCTGAGCATTTCAAGATTGAGCTCCGGGTTCTTTCTTGGAGTGAAATCTTGAGATGATCTATATCTTGCTTCTTTTTGTTTCTTCGGAGTGCACTTTAGCCCTTGAGCCTCTTGCTTCTTTTGTAAAAAGAAGCCTGAGGGTTTTTTAAAAAAATGTCGTTGCCTTGGGGTACCATGCAGCCCCCGAGCCTCTTGCTTCTTTTTGTTAAAAAGAAAAAAGGAGCCTAAGGGTCTGTTTTGAGAAAATGTCGTTGTCTTGGGGTACCCTGCAGCCCCCGAGCCTTCCCGGGTTCTTTTTGTCTGAGGAAAGAACTCAATTAAGGATTCTTTGTCTTTTTTGATGATTGGCCTTCACTGTTGTTTTGTTTGGATGCATCCTTTCTTCTGAGGACGATAGAGTTACCTTCTTTACTTTCCTTGTGTTTCTAGATATTCCGTTTCTTGTCTTTTATGGCGTGCCGGTACTGTTCCCCCGTGAGTGGGAACCTTTTACTCCTCCTGCTGTCCACTTTGCATGTGACTTTGTCCTCATGAGATTCTTTTCCCTCTGTGAGCTTGGTGCATGTGCACCGATTTCTATCTATAAATACCGTCCCCTTGATGCCTGAAGTATCCATCTCTTTATTCTTGTTCTAGTCTTCTTTAGTCCCATTGGTGTTTTATGAGAAATATGATGGAGGATAAGTCTACTGTAGTGTGTGAAGTTGATGAGCCCCCGGGCGTCTCTTCTGCTTATCTGTAATCTTTTTAGCAAATGTTGGAGCTGTTGTGAACAAGATTAGTAGTAGGCTAATCTTGGCGTGTTGTCCATTGTGGGACATTATTGAGGCAAATGTTGGAGCGGTTGTGATGTGGGTGGTGTTCGTCGCGCTGCCTTATTTTTCAGCACGTTTCCTTCTTGCTTTCGACGATGTCTTTGCTTTGGACCAACGCGTGTTGTCGGCTCTTCTTCGGTGAATTACTTGAACTAAGCCATTGTTCTATCTTATTCCTCGCAATTCTTGCGTGGTGGAATTTAGGCCAGTGTGCGTTGGGGGCACTTGCTTGGTTATCCACCTCAAGGGTTCGGACATCCAGTGCGAGTTCCTGACATGTCAGGCATTTCTGGCGGCGTTTTCTCTCTTCGGCGAATACGTGGGTCTAGGATGCCTACTCCTACTATTGGTGACATTGAATCTTGGTGGAGGTTCTTACCTAACCTTGAATTCCATAGGGTTCTTTGTCCAATATCTATTGCATGCTTTATACTTAGATTGATGTCTAAGTGTACGCTTTCGTTCTGTCGTTTTTGTAAAATCTAATGTATCCCGAGGATAGTAGACCTCTTTATATGATTGTATCCCCTCAGTAATGCTATTTGAGAAGGAAATCGATATATCTCAGATCATCGAAATTTTATCTCTGCTTGCCCTATAATGTTGCTGTACTTTCCTCTATGTGTGATTGTATTATGGGTTGTTTATAGTTGTTCCCGGGTTGTTTCTTGATTTTCTGGGTTGTTTTGTAGACCTCTGAGTTGTTTCATAGTCTGCTATGTTGTGCGCTTGTATCATAACGGGCCTCCGCCTTATACGGCTTGACCGACCGAAAATTTTTTTGTCTATAACCGTTGCATACTTGGGCTTTAATGGGCCTCTTTTTAAGCTTTATATAGTCTTTCCATATCCTCTACTCGCTTCTCCTGCTCTTGGTTGTTTTCGGTAGATTCCCCAAACTTCTGAAACCATAGCTTTCTTGAGCTCTCTTCTTCTGTCACCGCCAGAGCTTTTTTTGCCCGTGCCCTGTCTGTTGTTCTTGCTAATCTATTCCTTTGAGATGGGGAAGCGGTCGTCCAGGGGTGCTGTTGGTAGCAAAGAGGCTAAGGTAGATGAGGATTTCTCCCTTTGTAAGATTGAAAGTCCCAACTTTCTCAAAGATGCGCACTTTGTAAGGAGTGGTCGGCTTGCACCACGACCACGGAGGCGAGATGGAGCTTCTTTGTTCTCGTGGTCTTCTTCATCGCAGTCTTTCTTTCTGGGTACGTGGTGCCTCATGAGCATCCTATTCCCCGCCGCTACCCCGTCCCGGATGGTAATGTTCCACATTTTGTTTTGTTTGACTTGACTTTTTTCCCCTTACGCTTTTTTCTTGATTTTCTTGCTTTCTTTTAAATCTCTCTTCATCATCTTTCTCCTAACGGTGTTCTTTGTCTTGCTGCCTTTGTTCACCTTTGTGAGGTGTTCATTGGTATTCCTCCTTGTTTGTCTCTGTTTCACCACTTCTTTCATCTAAAGTTTGCGAATGATGCTTCTCCTCCTCCTCTGGGTTGTTGTGTTTTGCAATCAGTCCAGGGTAGGAAGCTTGATTTCTTCCAATTCTCGCTTATAGATCCTCTTAAATGGAAAGATAAGTGGTTCTATCTTCCTAGGCCTTCTTTCTTTGATTCTCGATTATTCTAATCCTCCATCTCGTTCTGACCGTTGGAGTCGAAACTTTTCGACGCTGAGGTTTTTTCCCTGAAACCTCTCCTTGAACGATTTCAATTTCTTAAGGAATCTGGTCTTACTGGTCATGGCATTATTGCGAGTTTCATTCGCCACCGTGTGTAGCCTCTGATGCAGAGGGAGTACTATGGCTTTGAATACGAAGGTGCTAGTGATGCTTCTCGGATTGTTCAGGATACTGAGCTTTCTAACTTGGAGATCTTTGAGCGCCTTTGTAAAATGCTTGCCAGTGTGCCTTGTATGCCATCAATACCGGAGCTTGAGTATTCTGCCTCCAATCCCCCTCCAGAGGTAATCTTTGTAATCTTGCATTGTACCCTCTTTTCTTCTTTTATGCATCTTCTGATTAATTTTATCTTTATTTCTTTCAGGGTTATGGCCGAGCTTTTGAGCTTATTGTGCCTGCTGATCTTGTTGTCTATCCCTCTAGAGTTGAGGGTTCAGCTTCTTCTGCTCCGAGGTTAGGTCTAGGATTCTCTATTTTAGGGCTCTCCTTTGGGTAGGTTTCATATGTTGAGTATTGTCGGGGGCCAAAGCTAAATAAAATTAAGCAAGCCATTAGCAGCCCACGACCGGCCTACGAAAGCCAGACCAGGTGGGCTGACGCTCCAACGGCCCGTGTTGACGGTCACTAAGTCTAAATTTTATACCGTCAACAATGGCTCTTGAAAAGGTAATAGTAGACTAATAGAGGTTATATCGACAAATTCCACGAGTTTTGTTGATTTGTGAGATTTTTAGGGGATTTTCGAGAAAAAGCTAAAAGAAGGATTTTAATGCAAATTTACCACGAAAAACTTAACATGACGCAACTACATCACCGGATGTTTCAGAAGACTCCGAAGACACCCGAAGAAGGGGGCCCGCAGCCGCCACCGTGGGGGGGCCGGCCCCCCCACCATGGGGCCGGCCGACGCCCCTAGGGTTGCCGACGGTGCCCCCTCTTCCGAAGCTTCTCCTGCCGCCTAGGGTTTTCATCTCCACTGTTGGCTACGTCGGTTTGATCCTACGGCGCGCGTGCACTCCACCGGGCTATAAAAGGAGGGGTAGACCCCCCCCCTTAACAGACCAATTCATTCCTCCTACTTCATTCGTCAAGAGTAGTCAGAAGTTAGGGTTTCCAGAGATTAGAAGTAGAGCTCTAGTTCTTCAAGTTCTTAGTTTAGTCGTCTAGTAAGATTCAAGTAGAGATCGGGCGCTCCGCTCGATTCCGTGATCTGTCTTCTAGAATTTGGTAATTTTATCTTGTATTTCATTATGACTTTGCTCTACTTTAATATATTGCTACTTATTCAGTTCTTAGTTTGTTCTAGTTGCACATTCGATATAGATGTAGTTTATGATGATTATTGTTATATGATCGTAAAAGCGCTGATTCAATACTCGAGTGGGTCGGGTGGTGCGCATTATGTAGACGTGGTGTCTAGATATATTGTGTACCTACGGAGGCACCCCGATGTGCCGGGTCGTGTGGTAGTCCGCGCAGTGACAGGCTGCGTTGGTTCCTCTGTAGTCCACCCCCGTGCGTAGGGACTAGCCGAGCATGGTCGCGAAGGAGGTGACCGTTGTGTCTTAATATCCTCATTAGTTGATGCTCCTTATGATGTCTTCGATTTTATTGCACTATAGATGAGAATGTGTAGCATGCGTGAGGGTCGTAGACTTTATATTAGCAATTACATAGGTTTCTTTATTTCTAACTGAATCTCTAGATTGCTTTACTACATTAGAGTCTCTATATTCTAGCTCGGAATACTATGTATCTCAATTACTCATTTATTATTTATTGTTACTGTTGACTAGTTATTGCTAAGGCATTGGTGTAGGTTATGATGGGGTTTAAGCATTTATTATTCTTGGTCCTTGTAAGTTCATTACTCCTAATAAGTAGAATGCTGCTTTATCCTTTTGGCATAAAAATAAATCAACGATACTCGGAATACTTCCTCTGGGTGAAATGCTACAACAGGAGAATTATCTCGTAAACTTGCGGATATATTCTATTTAGAGTCATTGCGTGTAGATTATTTTTTATCCTTGGATTTTGGCATCATGTTAGGGATGACAACTTAACTTGAAGTGATGTTAAAAATACCAACAAGCATTTCTGGCGCCGTTGCCGGGGATGGCAATTTTATTTATTAGGATAATTTATTAGGATCATTGATTCGCCAGGATATACATATTTTTCTAGAATTTTATAATGAGTAAACCTTTATGGAAAACAAATATATATTAAAATTATATCTAAATCATAACCTTTTGCTTTTAGCGAGACTTACCCATATTTTATTTAGAAAATCTTATAGGGTAAGTGCAGGGATTGGTTGTAGAATTTTAACTCTTATCAGGAACAACCATAGGAAGAAGGGTCTTACATCATTCTGAGAAGCAATGGCTGAGAAGACTCTGCACGAATTCTCTGCTCCAAGCACCGAGAACATTCGCGTAGGTCCAACTCTCAACACCTTTGACATTGGAGAACATGATTATGAGATCAAGCCAAGCCTCATCAAAATGGTGCAAGTTATCATATTTAGTGGAAAGAAGGATGAAGATGCTATTGCTCATCTGCAGAATTTTCTAGAGATTGGCAACACCATTGACATTCAAGGCATTCCTCAAGATGTCGTGCTACTTCGTTTATTTCCTTTCTCATTAGAAGGAAGAGAGAAGCAGTGGTTTTATCAGAATAAAGATAAAGTCAAGACATGGGGAGAATGTTCGAAAGCTTTCCTAGAGAAGTTTTTCCCAATAGGCCGAACGAATATCTTAAGAGGGAAGATTTCAGAATTCCGTCAGCAGAAAGGTGAACCTATTCCAGAAGCTCTGGAATGTTTTCAAGGATACATATCAGATTGCCCGCATCATGGAATGGAGAAGTGGTTGCTCATGCAAATATTCTATTATGGACTAACCCAAAGATCATGTGAGCAATTGGACGCCACTGCTGAAGGATCATTTATGTCACTCCGCCTGGAAGAGCTGAAGCAATTATGGTAAGGATGGCGAAAAATCAGAATTGGACATTCAACACCCGGACATGCCATGAAAGTGAGGAAGTTCCAGAGGAGTTGTGTGCAATATCAACCAAAATGGATGTATTATTAAATTGGCTAGAGCAGAGGGGCTAATTACAAAAGAGAGTCGTCGGGCAATTCAAGATATAGAAGATATTAGTGCAATCATCAAGAAGCAAGGATAGAGTCAACCTCAGGCAACAAGACAAGGTAAGTACCAAGGTAACTATAATTCTTCAAATCAAAGACAACCACCCTTGAGAGAATTAATATTAGAACAAGCTAGAATCAATGAGAGTATTTATAAGAAGCTTGCTTTTAATGATGAAATGTTAGAAGGAATTAATTCAAAATAAGATAATTTTTCTCTAGCAGCGGTTAAAGAGCAAATAATATTTAATAAAAAGATAGAATCACAAATTACACATTTAGCTTCTACCCCATGCGCCACTAACCATGAACAGTTAAAGGAATATCTACTAGAGGAGGTAAGGTTACACGTGATCCACCTTACCCAGAAGGGGCACATAGACCTTCACTTACAGTGCAGATAGACAAGGAGGCTGAAAAGAATACTAGAGAAAAAGAAGCAGAAGCACCCCTACCAACAAATGATCTGCAAGAGCCCGAATTAACGCAAGACTTCGAAGATACCACTATCCTACCGTTCCCACAAAGGAGGAGTATCTCCACTGATGATCGGTTCAGTAAGTTTGTAGAGATTATACAAAAATTATATATCAACATTCTGTTGTTAGATGCTATGCAGGTACCCACATATGCAAAGTACCTTCGATCCATCCTCAATAACAAGGGACCACTACCCTCTACCGAAGTCATCAAGCTAACAGGGCGTGCGGTGAGGCAATCCTACATTCTTCACCTATCAAGAAGAAGGATCCAGGATGTCCCACTATTGATTGCTCTATAGGCAACCAGATGTTCAAGAACGCCTTGTGTGATCTTGGAGCAAGCGTTAGCGTCATGCCCAAGACGGTCTTCAACAAACTCAACTATTCCACGCTCACTCCAACAACAATGTGCTTGCAACTAGTCGACCAATCGATCCGCTACCCCGCAGGATAGCGAGAAAATATTCCTAAAAAAATCCATGACTTTTTCGTTCCTATAGATTTTGTGGTACTTGACATGCGGGAAGAGAGGAAGATACCTCTTATCCTTGGGCGACCATTCCTAAACACCGCAAATGCAACCATCAATGTTGGAGCTGGAGAAATTATATTCACCATCAATGGGCAAGAAGAGCGATTCGCATTCGGGCCAAGACCCGAGCAATGCAAGACTCACGAAGGATCAAGAAGAGCAAGGTGCACCAACATCTCCGACCACGGAGATCAACCATAAAAAATAAATCAATTGGAGAAGTCCAAGTCGGTGGACTTTAAAAACCCCGAACCTTCGCGGGAGGTAACTTTCGGTAGTTATCGGTAATTTAAATTCTCGCATTAACTAGCATATTTATTTTTTCCTACCAATTGAATTATTAAAAAAAAAATAAATAATAAAAAAAATAAGCATGCCATATATAAAATCCAAGCCCCATGAAATTATGACTAACGAAGCGTAAAATCTCCGTCGATGAAATTTACCGTGGTAGTAGAAAATTATAAAAAAATACTATCATTAGAATTCTAATTTTTTTGCAGATTCCTAAAAGTAATTTAGTTTTTCATTCTAGTGTCATTATACGGTATAAATACGGAAGACATGTGGGGCCCACATACATCACCTCACATCACCTCACACCCACCAATTATTCACCACATCCAAAAATTTCAATTATCACACTCATTCACATGCACTCACCTCCATCCATGTCTGCCACCGAAAGGAGTACCTAGGGAGTAGGGAATTGATCACATACATGCCAAAGAGGACACCAGAGAAATGAGAGCACCAGCAGGCAGCAGGTGGGGCCGGCCGGCCCCATCACCACGCCCGGCCGGCCCCCATCATCTCCTCTCTCTCTCTCGCCTCCAACTTCTCACACCCCCTCACTCATTCACTCCAAGTCCAGAGAGCTCTGCTCCCACGGCCGATTACAACTACGACATTTCATTCTTCCAAATCACTCATTAATTAGCAAGAAAAGAAAAAAAAAAAGAGAGAAAATCAATTTGCAAGATCATCATCAGGACTCCCTCTTCTCTTCCTCTTTGATTTGCTAATCCTAATCACTTTTGTGTTCTTCATGTTCTTGTTGTTCTTGCCGTGTTCTTCGTGTTCTTCATTCTACAGGCAAGATGAATCGAAAAGTTGGAGGTGCACTCAGGAGCATCAAGAGGACACTCTCATTCCGCAGCACCCGAAGCCGTTCGTCATCTCAAGCACCTTCATTTGCCGGCTCCGGAATGGACGTTGACCCTCCATCACCTCCTGAGCAACATCAATCATCATCCTCTTCCCCACAGGAAGAGAGGTATGAACTAACAAACCTTAATCAAATTCTATTACCACTTAGACCTCAAATAGAAATATTCAATGTGGTAAAGACAAAAGAGTTCACTCATACTCCAACATTTGATGACAATTTGCTCGTTGAAACCAGAATGGATTCCGAGTTTGAGCTTATTTTTAGAATGATTGGATGGGAAGATGCATGGGAAATCACTGAACAGGGTAGCAAGTTACTCACCATAGAATTTATTAGCTCCCTAGACTTTGATGATGATTATGTTCGGTTTAGAATGTTCAACAAGCCTTTTACTCTCACATGGAAAAATTTCAGTTTAGCACTAGGATTTTTTCGAAAGCGGTGCGTAGTGAATATAGCTGATGTTCTTGGAGATTTTAATAAAGATGATTTTTGGGAGAGCATCACTGCTAAGAAACCGGAACGCAAACAAAAATATACCACTGAAGAAGTCCATAACCCTACACTGAGATTCATGCTTAAATGGCTAGCTTTTACTTTCTTCCCTAGAGAGGAATTAAACACTATTAGACAAGATGAGCTACATTTACTATATATCATGATTAAAAAGAGAAAAGCATCCCCTGTAAAATTAATGTTGAGCTACTGCCTATGAGAAAGTGCAGCATTTCATTCACATCTTGGATTACACGCCTAGCTACAGGATTAGATTTATTGTCCAATGCTACACTCACTTTTATTACTGGTGCCCGAAGAGTTATTGGATATGACTTTTTCTTTCGTGCTCACATGGTAAAATGTCAAAATAATAAGATAATCATGATCTATAAAAATTATCCAAATGAGTACGAGCTGCCTAACAGGATTTGGGGATTTATTCTGTTGATGGTTTTACTTTTCGAGAGACCGCTAATATTGGCGGTGTCCATCGGCCGCATCGGCCAGTACCCAGGACTGTGTACACTGGGACTGACACAGCACCATTGGGACCAGCTCATGTCCATTACACTAACTTTGATGAACCAGGTGCATATCATGAGCCACATCAGCCGTGGTCCACCCACTCAGGTTGGGAGGATCAACCCACTTATCATCAAGGCAAGTCGTCCACATCTACAGGTTGGGGAACATTCCACACACAGGAGCCTAAAGATCAGGGACAAGATTATTAGAGAGGCCGTGCATCATTCTCTGCGCGCCAGAACACGGAGTACACCACTGGTGGACCGTACCCGTACCATGCACCACCGGCAAATAATTACATGCCGCCTCCTGAGCAGCATTTTAGCACTCCTATTAATGATTATCCTGCTATGTCTACATTTTTTACTAACCTCCAGCGGGGGCAGCAGCGGGCGACAAATGAGACCTTGCACCGACATGAGCAAAGTGGCAACACCGGGTTGACAACGGGCTTCATCGGCGAGCCGCGATGGCGGCAAGGCGGAACCCGGCCGATTCGGCGGTTACATCATGGACAAAAAGACATACAAACCGGGTGGGAGTACCTAATAGACCAGTTGGGGTATCCACCACCGCCTCCACCACATTATTGAGTACGGTAACATGCAGCTTGGGGGAGAGCCCCCGCGAGGTGAGCATCATCCACCACTGTATATATTTATCTTTTATTTCCAGTATTTATTTTCAGTATTCACTTTCCAGTATTTATATTTGTTATTAGATTAGAGTAATTCTGGATTTACTTATATACTTATTCAAAAAAAAAAGAGAGAGCAACTAAAAATCTACAATTACTTAGCGTCTGAAATTAAAATCTGTCTTTGAATTATAGGAAGTTTATCTATCCTGAGAATTTATTCTGAAACCTAATATCTGTGGGGAGCATAAAACTTGTGATTCAGTCTAAGTAATTGACAGATATGATATAAAAAAGTTTGAGCTAGTATATGTTTCATTCTAAGTGATAGCTAAGCTCCAGACATTTTGTAAAGAATTAATTAATCAATCTAGTAATTTATCCTACTAATATGATTTGAGTAGATTACTCTGTTATGTATTCATGATTGAATCCACACACACAAGAGTTTTGCTCTCTAACATTCTTTCTTAGAAGTCTAAAAGAGAGTGTGGGTTATAACAATTAAAAGATGCCACACCAAAGAAGTATGAGCCCAAAAGATGCCATATCAAAAAGGTATGAGCCAAATCAAAAGAAAGAGAGTAAAACAATGGGTGCAAAGACACTTTCGCCTCGAGAGAAAAAATGGGTACAAAAAGTATCCGCTTGGGAGATAGCCCACACTTCTCGAAAAGACAAAGAAGAGGGAATGTTGCAAAAAGAGCTGGAAATAAAGTTTTAATCACTAGCACATTCAATCATGATGTATAGCTTGAGTAGTCCACTCCCATCTTATTAGTAAATTCTCATGGTTTCCAAGATAATAACCTATACAAGGAAAAAAAAGAAAACCTCTGGAGTAGTGCTTAAGCAAAGAATGAAATATATGCAGTGCTTGCTTGATTATTCTATCTTTCAATCACCCAAGATTTAATTAAAAGTTTGATAAGCCCCATAGTCAAAAGGCATAAGGATAAGTTTGAAAGATAGATTAATGAATTATGATTTGGAGAAGGATTTTTTCAATGCTAAAGTATTTGTTGATATAATATGAGATACCACGAAGTATTATTTCAAGTCAACTTTGCTAAGGGACTAGCAAAGACTTAGCTTGGGGGTAATTGTTGACGGTCACTAAGTCTAAATTTTATACCGTCAACAATGGCTCTTGAAAAGGTAATAGTAGACTAATAGAGGTTATATCGACAAATTCCACGAGTTTTGTTGATTTGTGAGATTTTTTCGAGGGATTTTCCGAAAAAAGCTAAAAGAAGGATTTTAATGCAAATTTACCCACGAAACTTAACCGCGACGCAACTACATCACCGGATGGTTCGGGAAGAATCCGAGAAGACACCCGAAGAAGCGGGGCCCGCGGCCCCACCAGGTGGGGCCGGCCGGCTCCACCATGGGACCGGTCGGCGCCCTAGGGTTCTTGACGGCGCCCCCCTCTTCCGAAGCTTCTCCCCGCCGCCTAGGGTTTTCATCTCCACCGTTGGCTACGTCGGTTTGATCCTACGGTGCGGCGTGCACTCCACCGGGCTATAAAAGGAGGGGTAGACCCCCCTTAACGGACCAATTCATTCCTCTGCTTCATTCGTCAAGAGTAGTCGGGGTTAGGGTTTCCGGAGATTAGAAGTAGAGCTCTAGTTCTTCAAGTTCTTAGTTTAGTCGTCTAGTAAGATTCAAGTAGAGAAACGGGCGCTCCGCTCGGGATTCCAGATCTGTCTTCTAGAATTTGGTAATTTTATCTTGTATTTCATTATGACTTTGCTCTACTTTAATATATTGCTACTTATTCAGTTCTTAGTTTATTCTAGTTGCACATTCGATATAGATGTAGTTTATGATGATTATTGTTATATGATCGTAAAAGCGCCGATTCAATACTCGAGTGGGTCGGGGTGGTGCGCATTATGTAGACGTGGTGTCTAGATATATTGTGTACCTACGGAGGCACCCCGATGTGCCGGGTCGGTGTGGTAGTCCGCCGGTGGTGACAGCTGCGTTGGTTCCTCTCGTAGTCCACCCCCCGTGCGTAGGACTAGCCGAGCATGGTCGCGAAGGAGGTGACCGTTGTGTCTTAATATCCTCATTAGTTGATGCTCCTTATGATGTCTTCTGATTTTATTGCACTATAGATGAGAATGTGTAGCATGCGTAGGCTGTAGACTTTATATTAGCAATTACATAGGTTTCTTTATTTCTAACTGAATCTCTAGATTGCTTTACTACATTAGAGAGTCTCTATATTCTAGCTCTGGAATACTATGTATCTCAATTACTCATTTATTATTTATTGTTACTGTTGACTAGTTATTGCTAAGGCATTGGTGTAGGTTATGATGGGGTTTAAGCATTTATTATTCTTGGTCCTTGTAAGTTCATTACTCCTAATAAGTAGAATCTTTGCTTTATCCTTTTGGCATAAAAATAAATCAACGATACTCGAATACTTCCTCTGGGTGAAATGCTACAACAGAGAATTATCTCAGCGCTTGCGGATATATTCTATTTAGAGTCATTGCGTGTAGATTATTTTTATCCTTGGATTTTGGCATCATGTTAGGGATGACAACTTAACTTGAAGTGATGTTAAAAATACCAACAGCCCGCTAGGAGGCTGCGGCAGAAGCCCGCGGGCGAACAACACTACCGTCTTGTGGCTCGACCCCCCGGGGCGTGGCTCGCGTGACCCCCCGGGACTAAAGGACTCCCGGGGTCATGGCCCGAAGGCAACATTCGCCGCGACCCTCTCACCGGCGTCTTCGCAAAGAAGCCACCCGAGGCTTGCGCTCCATGCTTGGGCCACGACCTTGCTGCAACGCGACCAGTCAAACCATACCCTTCCCGTCTGCGCCCCGTGCAGGGCATGAGAAAAGAGCATCTTGACCGCCTTTGTGCGGCAGTCTTGAGGCATGGAAGCGAATGCCGGCAACACCGTTGGTCGAGTAGGGCATGCTTCGGCTCCTTGACCGCACTGTTAATCAGAGGCAGTGTGTGGCTCGACGTCTAATCACCCTCCTGATTGGCAGTCCGGACAGCCCGACCATCACGACCCACTCCCGAACCGAACAACGTCAATAACACCGGGATAATACTCCAAACGCTATAATCAACTGTTCAGCCTCTCCATCCACTGTTAAGGCATGGGCAGACATTTCGGCGACGCGACCTCACTGGTGACCAACGCATGTGACACAAGGAAGAAGGACGCCCCGACCCTAGGAAGGCAGACGAGCCACTCCATGTTTGTCCTTTTTTCTTTTTCTACACGGCACGCCCATACTTGCTTTATGTAGGGCCGTCCCCTCCCTTCATCTATAAAAGGGAGGGCGAGCCATTTCACAAGACAGGGTCGAATCAATAGCAAAACACACCACACACACACGCCACGATATTGGCACCTCGCTCAATCAGAGACTTGGGAGCCCCTCCCTCTCTCGAACCGGTTGTAACCCCTACTACGAACCGCAGCTAAGTAACACGATCCTTTCGAACTGGACGTAGGGCCTCACGTCCGAACCATTATAGTTCCTGTGTCCTCTTAGCGAACCATCCGGGCATAAACATGCATACATAAATTTACTAGTTGGTGCTTTTACGAAACACCGACAGTTGGCACGCCAGGTTTAGGCCTTGCGCGTTTCGTCTCCAAAACCCAAAGATCCGGATGGCCAAATCCAACGATCTTCAGTTCCCTCCGGGCACCCATGTCCGGTTTGGGAATCTTGATTTCATCAGTGTCGGGGCGGATTACGACATGATGCTCCTCCCCCAACACCAATGTCGGCGCCGTCACCGTGTCGTTCGCCGACTTGCGCCTCTGCGACAACAACCCGGCCCGGCACGACAATGCCCGGCCAGTCGGCTCACTCCGGTGCACGATGCGGGGAGAAGGGACCGCCACGGGAACCGGGGCGCTTCGCCGTCGCCCGACCACGGCCCAAGGAGGAACCTCGGCGCTTCTCCGACACGCCCACGTCCAGCACCACCACGGTCACCACCGGACCCGGTCAAGGCAGCGGCGGCAATCAGCTCCATGGCATCCGTGATGTCCCGGACGGCGACGGCGAGTTCCGGGGATCGAGCGCTACTCCACTTCCTCGGCATCTCGACTACCTCCTCGGCGACTACGGCGGCGGCGGCGGCGGCGGCTACGAACTCACGGCCGTAATTTTGGCCACGATCGGTAGACCCATGAACTCGCCTCTCGGCTAAATTCTCGCGCACGTTACATTTACTCCGCACTACTCGCTTTATGTAACGGGTAAATTCCTGTATTAATTTTGTACCACGAGTTTGTACTTAATTATGAAAATTTAACTCATATGTAACAAGGTCAAAAAATAGGAACAGGGTTCGTAGGCCTGCCCGCGAAGGGATCACGGCCGCCCGGACCGACGGAGTGAGGGGCGACCCGAGAAAGAAGCCCACTGGCGGCCTAATTTCCCGAGCACGCGAAGTGATTAGGGCTTTCTCGGGCCGTGTTCGAGTCCAAGGTTGATCTCTGTTTTAGAAATTTTTGTGAAAAAGGCATCGAGCCCACGAGCCCATGGACGGCTTGGGAAAAGTACGAATCAGCTACCTGGATTTATGAGGCTGGTCACACCGCGCGCCGCAAAGGCCGGGAACCTGGGCCTCACTTGAACTACCCGCTAGCAACTCACCAGGCACTGCGCCTCGACCCAACCGATGGGATGGAGCAGCGTTGCCCACCTCCTCCAACCTCACTAAAGGGTCGTGTGGGGAGAAGACTCGACCCCCAGACCGGGCCCACGCGAACGCAAGGGCGCCGGGGGCTCGAGGGCAGAAATGTTCGAAACACCAAACTAAAATAAACCCTAGGGGCGAACGCGTACGACCCCGCACGCCCTTAGGATATGTGCGCGAAACAAACGAACTAGTTCAACCCCTCGACTCGAGAGGGATCGATCCCCCGAACGTACCATTTGCGCTTGCTCATTCTCGTACGATCATTTTTACGACTTCTTTCTCAATGTTTTAAGTTATTCATGATCAAGAAAATGAGTGGTGAACAAACTTGCAAAACTAACAAAAGATTTTATTAATTCTCCCCCCTTCTTTGCATTACATGAGTTTTTCCAGGAAAGAAGAAAAGGGGGGCGAGATCGCCGACCCTAGCCTACAGCTCCCTGGCGAAGAGCTGATCCACTGGGGAGAGCTCCACCGCGACTCCCGCTGCCTCCTCATACTCCGGAAGCACGTCGGCGTAGTCCTCCAGGGACTCGCCGGTGGGGAAGCCGGTGACGTCGGTCATGTCAACGTCGGAGTGCGCCTCCGCCATCGCCAGCGTGACGACTGCGCCCCGGCGGATTGCGCGCACCATCGATGCATTGACGCTGACCTGCGCCATCTCAAGACGCTCGCGCACGTTGCCGGCAAGCGTGTGGACGAGGTTGGCGAGCTCGGTCCCGGCAACCGCCATCGCCTCCATCTCCGCCATGGCCTCTGTGGGAACACAAAGAAACGCCAAGTCAGAAAGGAATAGAAGAGACAAGGCTGAGGGGCGAGCAAAAAACCCTCACCGGCGCAGGCGCGGTCCGCCTCCTCCCGCTGCTGGCGGGCGACGTGGTTTTCCTCTTTGAGCACCGCCAGCACCGCCTCAAGGGCGGCGA
This sequence comes from Chrysopogon serrulatus, assembly GCA_015844335.1. Classification (NCBI taxonomy): domain Eukaryota; kingdom Viridiplantae; phylum Streptophyta; class Magnoliopsida; order Poales; family Poaceae; genus Chrysopogon; species Chrysopogon serrulatus. The sequence goes on along the minus strand of JADLZL010004638.1, from coordinate 60,283 downwards.
TGTGCTCGAGGGCGTTCCCGTGTGGAAGCGGGAGGGCCGGCCCCCCGCCGCCGTTGGAGCGCGGCGCGCCGCCCCGAGGAGCGGGACGCCCCGGCCGTCGCTGAAAGCCGGCGACGCAGCCCGCCCGATGAAATCCGGCGGTCGGAGACGCCCGGCCCCTGCGTATCTCCGGCCCCGCACATTGCGAGCCGGGGACCCAACGGACTCCTCGGACCTGGCCCTCCTTGCCGGCGCATGCCTCTCCATCTCAGCGACAAAGCAAAGGGAGAAGCCGGAAGAAGAAGAAGAGTGGGAAGACAAATGTAAGGCAGCGGCCAGGCCGGGGGGGTGAAGGGAGGCCGTGTGCCACGACCCCTCTTATAGGGGCCGTGGAGACCCCAAGGGTCGCTGCGACCGAGCGGTGGGAAGATCCCTCATCTTCCCGCCCGACGCCCCGCCTTCTCGCTGCCTGCTGCATTAATTTCCACGCCAGGCCCGAGGAAACAACGCTGTGAACATGCCTCCCCTGATAAGTCTTGGCGCGGGCTCCGAAGCCCGCCGGGCCGACGTGTCCCATCAGTCGCCCGACGGTTCAGAGGCGCATTATTGCGGGGGGGCGAACCGCCCAGCAACACATCTGAAACCGACGCATCCCACTACCCTGAAGCGCACGATTCAGTCCCTACGGACGTGGCCCACGTCCCTGAGACTCGGGGGCTACACCCGACGGGTGCGCTCGCGCGCACCCACCGAAGAAACCGCAACGACCCTCCGTCTTCAGGTCCCTACAGGCGTGGGCCCACACCTGCAAGGACTCGGGGGCTACTGTCGGGGGGCCAAACAACCGGCCTGTTGGGCCCCCAGCTAAATAAAATTAAGCAAACCTTTAGCGGCCCACGATCGGCCTACAAAAGCCGGACCAGGTGGGCCGATGCTTCAACGGCCCGCTAGGAGGCTGCGGCAGAAGCCCACGGGCGAACTACGCCGTGCGTGGGGGCTCGACCCCCAGGGGGCGCGGCTCGCGTGACCCCCGCGGGACTAAAGGACTCCCGGGGTCGTGGCCGGAGGCCGCGGCTCGCACGACCCCTCGCTGGCGTCTTCGCGAAGAAGCCGCCCGAGGCTTGCGCTCCACGCTTGGGCCACGATCTCGCTGCAACGCAACCAGTCAAACTGTACCCTCCCCGTCTGCGCCCCGCGCAGGGCATGGGAAAGGAGCATCTTGATCGCACTGTGCGGCAGTGCAGGGCATGGAAGCAGATGCCAGTGGCACTGTTGGTCAGAGCAGGGCGTGGTTCGGCTCCTTGACCACACTTTTAGTCAGAGCCAGGGTGTGGCTCGACGTCTAATCACCCTCCTGATTGGCAGTCCGGACAGCCCGACCATCACGACCCACTCCCGAACCGTTCGACGTCATTAACACCGGGTTAATACTCCAAATGCTCTAATCAACTGTTCAGCCTCTCCTTCCACTGTTAAGGCATGGGCAGACACTCCGGCGACGCGACCTCACCGGCGACCAACGCGTGCGACACAAGGAAGAAGGACGCCCCGACCCCAGGAAGGCAGATGAGCCACTCCACCTTTGTCCTTTTTTCTTTTCTACACGGCACGCCCATACTTCCTTTATGTAAGGCCGTCCCCTCCCTTCATCTATAAAAGGGAGGGCGAGCCATTTCACAAGACAGGCTCGAATCAATAGCAAAACACACCACACACACACGCCAGATATTGGCACCTCGCTCAATCAGAGACTTGGGAGCCCCTCCCTCTCTCAAACCGGTTGTAACCCCTACTACGTACCACCGCTAAGTAACACGATCCTTTCGAACTGGACGTAGGGCCTCACGCCCGAACCAGTATACTTCCCGTGTCCTCTTAGCGAACCATCCGGGTATAAACGCGCATCAATAAATTTACTAGTTGGTGCTTTTACGAAACACCGACAAGTATACCCCTGACCCACGGATTGCTAATATGATTATGACATCTAGATGAAAAAGGTCAAATTTGAGTGCTTCTGACCCTACGGGAAAGAAGTTGTGCCTTTCTTCTGCTTCTCCTCTGCCTCCTTCAGGTAATATTATTATAGGTGAGAGATATTGATTTTTCTTTTCCTGCCACTCTAATTGTATTCTTTTAATTGACACCTCTCTTTTTAGGTGGTGTTTCTGTCGTTCTCCATGAAGTTGAAGATGATGATGGTGATGATACCATCCCTCTTGCCGTTCGCTAGTGAGTTTTCTTTTGCTTTGTTGTGTTGTTTTATTCTGATTCTTCTTTTTTCTGAGTTGTTTTCTTATTGTCAGGCGTTCTGAGGCCCCTGGGGGTTCTTCTTCTTCCCTTGGTTTAGATCTTCCTCCTTCTTCTGAGGGGAAGGTTGATCTTTCTTCTCTTCTTGTTCCTGTCATTTCCCAGAGTAGGCGTCCAGGTAATTTTAAATGACCTGTGAAGTAAGCTTTCTACTGTCATATAGTTTTTTTTCTTCTTTCTTTATTCATGGCTCTTATTTTTGACTTCTTTTTGTGTTATAAGCCTACTTCCTCTGTTGTCGAGTCTTCCACTGCTCGTCAGCCTTCTCCTAAGCATGCTGAAGTCTCTCCATCCAGTGAGTCATGTTTATTTCTGATTTTCTTTCCTTCTTTTTGTGATCTAATCTATTTCTATCCCTCTTAATAGAGTACCTTGTTGATTTCCCTCCAGAGGTTGATGAGTCATCTGGGACAAAACCAGTCCCAGGGGAAGCTTTTGCTGACCCTTTATCTTTAGTTGTGGGGTGTTCTTCTCAACCCCTGGCTTCTCCTATCCTGACTACTGTTTTGCTAAGTAATCAGGGTAGGGTTGATGAAGAGGTTCCTTCTTCACCAGTTCACGGTCTTTTGAGTGTTAATGACTTGAACTTGAGTCACGAACGCCGATTGGTGGAGTTGAAATCTTCTTATGATGAATTTTCTACCAAATTTGGTAGTCTTCTAAATGTAAGGCTTGTTTACTTTGCTTGAAGTTTGTAGTTCTAATGCTATTTCTCTTTTTTTGACTTTATATGTTTCCTCCAAAGTCTTTTTATTTGGACCAAGATTTGCTGTATGGTCGGGAAGAAGTTGCCATTGTCACAAGATTGAACTCTCAGCTTGAAGCAACTCGAATGAGTTGTTAAAGGTTAAGGAGGATCTTTTGAAGGAAAGGCAACAACACCACTTTGCGCCAGACTTAGCTTCCGAAAAGGAGAAGGCTTTGCTTGAGGCTTATTCTCAGATTGAGTCTCTAAAATAGGATATGTCCAGTAAGTTTCTTGATTTCCCTTGATTTCCCTTTCTCTCGGCATTGTTCTTTCTTCTGTTATTTGTTCTAACTTGTGTTTTGTTTGCTGTCATCTAGCTACTGTCCAGAACAATGATAACCTTTCTAAAGAGGTTCATCATTTGAAATCAGTGGCAAAGTCTTTTGAAGAGGAGGCCCAAAAGGTAAGGAGCCTTCTTGATTCTTATCGCCACCATGTTGCTGATCAGCTTGTAGCTAGACAGATATGGAAGGATGCTGACCGGGATATTTTTTAGGCAATTACCACTATTCAATCTTTGAAGGATCGACTTGCTGCTGCCAATGCCCTGTTTCAAGCACTCGGGCCTCTTTTAGCTATATTTTTTTCCTTTATAGGTCCCGAGGGTGATGAGCAAGTAAATTTTGAAACTTTTGCTCCTCAGATCCCTTCTCGGTTTTATGGCTTTTTGAAAGGTACTCTTCGCACTTGCATGAGTAATCTTTTGGGCCAATTCTGGTTCCTTGCTCCTCTAGCTCCTTTGGACAGGTTAGCAGATGAAAATCCTTCTGATTATCATCAAACAGAAGTGAGTTCTGCTGAAGCTAAGCTGACCGATCTTGTAAATAAATTAGTTGATCGTATAGAACTTGGGGATGAGCCCCCTCCTGCTCCTCCTACATGAGGATTTGATTCCTGAATAATGTTTCTTGTAATGATAATGCATTTATTTCTTCTTTCTTTTGTACTGATTTTGCTCCTTGAAATAGCTTGTTCCTCTATCTGTTTATTTTTTTTGACACGGCGTTGTTATTTCGTTTAAGTTTTGTCCTTCGAAGTAGGGTTGTTTTCTTATCCTTGTGTTGGAGTTGTTTCTTTATTTAGGCAGCCACTTTGATGCAGACTTGTATCTTCTTGGTAGATTTGTTTTCTTCATTTGGGCGACCCTTTGACGCAGACTTGTTCAGCCTTGATAGAGAGTTGTTTTCTTCGTTTGGGCGACCCCTTGGATGCAGACTAGTTTTTCCTAGTTTTTGTGGGATATTAAAACGCTTTGTCCTCTGGTTTGCCTTAATGCTCGCACATCGTGGGAGTTAGCCGTTTCCTGCTTTGTCCTTAATGTGCTCGTTGTGGGGGTAAATTGTGCCCTTAATATTCACATTGTGGAATGCAAACCACTTTGACTTCCTAGTTTCCTTCTATAAAACTGTACCCCTTGCTTGCGCCAAGAATCACTTTGCTTTCCAAGGGTTAGGGTTTATTTTCTCCTCTCTGCGCCTTGTAGCTGCTTCTTCCTGATCTTTCTTAGAGAGGTTTTCTTAATGGCTGGCAATGATGATCGCGGTAAGCACCTAGCAATCAAAGATCTTGATCCTCGTCCTCTTCGCCATCGGTTGGAGGCGCTCCGGTGAGCTCTCTTGTTCTTTGAATCCTTTTAATTTTGCTACTTTTTATTCTGAATATTTTTTTTCTTGTAGTGCCATGGTCTCTCATGCGCAGGCTGCTGCCGGTGCTTATCGTCTGGGTGGTGCTAGCCCATCCTTGGCGGCTCCGGTGATTAGTGAGGAGGTGGATCAACCTGCTCCGGTGGCTATTCCTCTAGAGATTCTAGAGGAAGATGCTAGGAGGGTGATCCTCCGGTGTTTCCTAAGGAGCTGCTGAGGGACAGGACGGTGTGCCCCGCGCGGAGGAGGAGGAGGATGTAACAGAACCGACCAAATTATAAGAGCACAAGCGCAAAAACAATCGCTGAAGCAACCAATTTCGCTCTTGAGCCCATATAATCCCTGTAGTCCGGAAATCTCGAAGGATTTCAAACCAACAACATACAAACCAAGATCGAACGCAACTTAACATAATCCACCATTCGTTACATCAGAGTTCACAACAGTTCGCAAGTGACATCACATAGAAGTACTTAATTATTACAATACTAGTTTGCAGTAGTGAAAGCAACATAGTTTTGAAACCATTTGAATACACCACACTTAGTTCAAATACATGCCAGATCCTTAGTCATCCCACAAAAGCATATGATAAGATAAAGGAACGATCTTTGCCCATGATCTAGTCATCATCCCCAGCGGGGTGAAGACATACCTTGCAGAAGCCTGTATAAAGAATATCATCTGCAACCAGAGGGAATACACCCTGAGTACGAGGTTGTACTCAGCTAGACTTACCCATCATAAACCAGAAATAAAAGACACCAAGGATTATGCAAGGCTGAAATATAAGTGGAGCTGGCTTGACAACTTTTCGCATAAAGAGCATAAGTGACATTAGATGCACTAGTTAAACATACTAGCAGCAGCTTAATTTATTTTTACCTTCCATCTAAGTGTGCCCTGTACTAAGCAATCACTTATTTATAACAAGCATTAATAACCATATCCAAATTAGTACAGCTTTCAACAATATCAACATCCAACTTGAACCATAATTATTTTAGTGAGATGTACGATGCCAGGCAAGGTCAAGTTCTCACTATCCGGGAGAGACGGCGATTCGAATCGATTTCAACTGAGCTCAGGGGGTATTCCCAACACACACCCGGGCAGACGGATCGAGTCGCCTTAGGTTACTCTTGGTACAACTCAGGGCTCGGGCCCGTTATCACGTCGGCAAAACCGAAAGTCGGATAGCCAGGATGTTCAAGTCATGCTAACCCAAGGACGACGCCGGGACAGTTATACATGCTTGCCCTTGGTCTAGTATGCCGCTATCCCGCGAATTGCCCAACCGCCGCCCCCGTTCCGTCTTGAGTTGAGCTACCGAAGCCATGCGGCCACTTGGCACACAGGGCCGGGCTAACTATGTGTTAGGCTGCGTTCAACACGACCAAGAGTGAAACAACGACTCCAGTCCTTAATCGACTTCGGACGGGGTCCACTGCCCCTACCCGGTCTTCTTTTTAATTAACACATGGTTCATTCCCATGATAACACATAAAGCCGACAGTGACCAAAAAGTAACCATCTATAACTCGCGGATGACAGGATATCACCCGACTTCTACCGGTCTAAGCATGGCTAAGCATTTGCATCGCTTCTAACCTAAAACATAGGATTTAGGATATAATATATATACTGGACAAGGATAGGATAAATGCAACAACATCTTCAATCAACTCCTAACTTAATGCAATAAACAACATAAAGTACTCAAGTGCATTTTATAAAATGTGGGAAACTTAATATGCTCCGGGGCTTGCCTTTCACAAAGGTCGCAGGCTCGTGACTTGGGCACTCAAGCAACTCTCCTTCGGGCACCTCTCCGGTGTGCTGCCCCTGCTGCTCCTCCTGGGACTGCTGGTCCTCCTCCTGCTGCAGGTCCCCGAACTCCAAGAGCGTTACCCCCTTTGGCGAACCCATTGAATGCAATGCATACATGAGAATAATGAATGCACAAGATGATCATGTAAGAGAGTGAATAGCAGCAACAACACTAAACCCTCCAGCTAGGGTGATGACTCTATGCAAATCACTTTAATTTACAGAGTAGGTGCATATCTCCTTTCTAAACAAGATTGAACACTCACCAAGCAAGTCAAGGTATAACTTTTCATCATCAGTTAAGGACATACAACCTGCACCTAATCACTTGTATTAATTAGCAAAATATCTACAAGCTAAAACTTCACATACAAGGACAAGTAATTAAAGCAAAGCACATTTCAGAACTTCTGACCTACACTCAACAGCTGAAAGAAGCAACTGTAACTAGAGTTCTATAAATCCAAATGACATGTATGAGGACATTCTGGAAAGCTCAAGAAATTGTCTACAACTCTTATTTAGACATCACAAACAGATTCACAATTCAAAAAAAGGTGAAACAAACTGATTTCCCAGATCTGTCCAGAAATTCCAGAGAAGACCTCTTTTCTGGAACCTCACAAGATAACACCATAACTCCTAAACTACTCCACCAAATGTTCTCAAATTTTAACAGAAACTAGATAATGAAATTATCTACCACTTTTCTATTGACCATAAAGCCAGAAAACACCATCTAGCTTATGCAAAACCAAAAGTACCACTAGCTGTCCAGAAAAGGCTTAAATTGGGGAATTAATTATTTACTCATGTTCAAACTTGCAATACAAGCTCACCCAACCTGACCAACAGTTAAAACATGACTAATGATTAACAGAAAACCTAACAAACCACTCTAGAACATCAATTAAAACACCCTTTTCCATTTATTTCATTATTTAAGGGCACAAAAGAGCACATAGTAAAACTACCCAGAAAAATCTATAAAAATTACAGTGGACTACTCATGGCTCACATAGACTGCAGTTCAAATTTCACATTAAAATTCTAAGTACAACACCCTGTAGCAAAAGAACAAGCTACACAAGCTTAAAAGAGGATAAATCACAAATCTTTTTGAAACGTATCAAACAACAGATTTCATAATTTTTTTATCATAATTACACCACAATTATACTGTGTACCAATTTTTACCTCAGTAGCATATGTATAGAAAGCATGATAAATAGAAGAACATTCAAGGCATTTAAACAACTTATTTAGCAAACTGTCATCCAAAACATATTTACATGCTAGCCATTATTTTTCCTAGACAGAGCATGTCAAAATTAAGCTAACCCCACTGGTTTCACATTTTTAGCATCATCCATTAATTAGTTATGCAATTAACCAATTTCCAAGACATAGAACAAAATAAATATACCAAGCAAAACCTACTGTAGAACATGCCATGTTTCATATTTTTATTAAAAACTAGACATCTCAGAGAGCACAACAAAATTGGAATCACATTATTTGGACCTTCCTAGCTCCACTTATGAATTTATGAAACTCAGCACAATCTCTAGAAAAAAGAATAAAACAAAAACCTAACATTGTCGCCGACACGTGGGGCCCAGGGTCAACGGGCCCACTGGTCAGCGAGACAACGCAGAGCAGCGGCGGCGGCCGGATTTTGACAGGGGAAGAGCTCGTCGGCGGTGAGGTTTCCGGCGAAGACGTCACCACCCGTCGTGCTCCCCACAACCCAACGCACCTATAGACCTATCCTATTGCCAGGGGGAAGCACGGGGCTAGCTCGTCGCCGGCAATGGCGGCATGGCGGCGCTGCGCGGGCTGCGCAAGACTCGTCGCCGCCGGCGGCGACACCCAAAATTGAGCTCGGGCAAAGGTTCTGGAGGTCCCGAGCAAGCTAGGGTTCGAGCGTTGGCCGGCGGTGAGCTCCAGAAGCTTGCCGCGTGCATGGCGGCGGCGATTTAGCGAGGCGGCGGCGGCATGGCCTGCCTGCTCCGCCGCGGGGCCCCTAATCGATTTAAACCAATACCCTAGACCCAAAAACTACGGCTCACGGCGACCTTGGTACATCGGCGGGAGGGAGAGAGGTGACCGGGCCGAGCTAGCCGCCGCGAGCTTGGAGCTCGGGCGGCCCATGGCGATGGCGGCGGAACGGCGCAATGCGCCTCACCCGAGGCCGGACCAAGAAGCGAGCTTGCTCGGGTGACGGCGAACATGGTGACGGGCGCTCTGGGTTGGGTTTGGGCGACGGTGGAGCGGTGGGTTCGGCGTGGGATCGGGGCGGCGCCGGTGATGGCGGCGGCGGGCCTTCTCTCGGCCGGCTTAGCTTAGGGGCGTGGGAGAGGCGGAGTGAGGGCGATGGAGGACGGAGGGAGCGTCGCGGGGCGCTTTGCCGGGCGACCCTGGCCTGACGGGTGGGGCGGGGCGGGCGCACGGACGCCACTTGGCGGCCGGTTTTCTGACCGTCGGCCACTGCCCCTGGCCCCCCCCCCCCGAACTGAATTCAAGTTTCAGTTTGAATTTAACTGAAACCGACGTGTTCAAGCCACCATAACTCAAAAACGAAATCGATTCAGGGAAAACTTCAGTAATAGAAATTGTAGATTGATAGGTGCTCTACAACTTTGCTTTAAGGAGTTTGCACTGGTTTGGCTTGGTTTAGAAACTACAGCTCGAAGAAACACCCTAAAAATAAACTGCACTCGGGTTCAGACTTGGCCAAATTTCAGAAGCTGAAATCAGCACTGTTTCAGGCAGAGATGTGGGTTTTTGAGCACCTTGCACACATTTTCATGGCAAGAGCCTTAAATAAAGTTTGTTCTATATAAAATTATCTACAACTTTTATTTAGGACTCACAGCCATGCAAAGCCTCTAGCTTGCAGATTTGAAACAGTCAAAGAGAAGAGCTCTAGGAAGCATGCCAAGTCAAACTAGTGATTAGGAGCATAATTAACCAAAATGTCCAACATGAACATTGTTCCGTTTAGTGTCTTAAGCATGGTTGGGCTACTATAGGGCACTTTTAACAACATTACACAACATGACATTGAATCAAGCAAGCAAGACAAGCATAGAATCAGCTTTTCATGAGCATACACATAGAAATTGTATAAGAACTTGTCACACACATGCATATATGAAATGATGATGATGCTTATGACCAGTTTATGCAGGTGATTTAGTGAGCCAACACCTGAGGTGTTACAGCCCTCCCCCTTAAAGGAATCTCATCCCGAGATTAGGTGAACGTACCATTGTTCGGCAAATGCAGGATACACCTCTCTTAAATAATCTTCTCTTTCCCAAGTAGCATCCCAATCGCTCTCATTGTTCCAAGTGACCTTATGAAACCGGATCACTCGATTACATGTAATTCTCTCTTTGGTATCAAGAACCTTCACCGGCCGTGCTTCATATGTTAGATCTGATTTCAACTCTACATCTTGGGTTTCCATTCTTTCTTCGGGTACTCGAAGGCATTTCTTGAGTTGGCAAACATGGAAAACATCAAAGATAGCACTCATTTCTGGTGGTAGCTGGATTTTATAGGCTACTCTTCCCCTTTTCTCCAGGATTTGGTAGGGACCCACATACCTCGGGGCCAATTTCCTTTTTACTCCAAAACGTTGCACACCTTTCATGGGAGACACCTTGAGATACACATAGTCACCAACTTCAAACTCAATAGGGCGTCTTCGCTTATCTGCGTAACTCTTTTGTCGAGACTGAGCAGCCTTGATGTGTTGCTGGATCACGCTAACCTTCTCTTCGGCATCTCAGATAAGCTCAATGCCATAATACCATCGTTCTCCTGGTTCGACCCAATATGAAGGTGTTCGGCATCTTCTCCCATACAAAGCTTCAAAAGGAGCCATCTGGATACTTTCTTGGTAACTATTGCTATACGAGAACTCAGCCAAATGTAACCACCTCTCCCAAGATCCTCTTGCCGAGAGAACACAAGACCGTAGCAGGTCTTCTAGAATTTGATTGACCCTCTCTGTCTGACCAGAGGTTTGAGGGTGATAAGCTGAACTGTGAAGCAAGTTGGTGCCCAATGCTTTGTGCATATGCTCCTAGAAACGTGCAACAAACTGTGGCCCTCGATCAGACATAATGGTTTTAGGTACACCATGGAGCCGATAAATCTGGGTCATATACAACTCTGCACATTGGTGGGGTCGGATAGTAACACTCACAGGTATAAAATGGGCAGTCTTGGTCAAACGATCCACGATCACCCAAATAGAATCATGACCCTTTTGCATCATGGGCAAACCAGTGATAAAGTCCATGCTGATTTCTTCCCACTTCCAGTTAGGAACCGAGAGTGGTTGAAGTGGACCGGCATGCTTAAGATGAACTGCCTTGACCTGACAACATGTGTCACAACGAGCAACAAAGTCAGCAATTTCTAGCCTCATTTTGGTCGACCAAAACCTAGGTCTCAAGTCTTCATACATCTTGCTACTGCTTGGATGGATGGAAAATTGGAAGAATGAGCTTCAGTCAAGATTTGCTGCCTAAGCTCTCTATCTTTGGGTACCACCAAACGATCATCAAACCATAAGACACCTCTTTCATCCACGCGAAAGCGCGTGGCTGGTTTCACCTTCATCTTCTTTTTGATATGGAAGATGCCCAGATCAGTCCTTTGAGCCTCAATAATCTTATCTGTAAGAGTAGAACTCAAAGTGATATTGTGGAGTACAACTGGATGCATAAGATGTGCTATATGATAGTCCCCTTGGATAGCAGAACTAGAATGAGACTTCCTACTCAAAGCACTTGCAAATTGTAGTCCTTGATCAACTCAAGCCACCTTCGTTGCCGCATATTCAACTCAGGTTGAGTGAAGATATACTTCAGACTTTTATGATCGGTATAAATGTGACACACATTACCCAACAGGTAATGTCTCCATATCTTCAAAGCATGTACTACTGCCGCCAACTCTAGATCATGCGTGGGATAGTGGATCTCGTGTTTTCGCAACTGACGAGAAGCATAAGCAATAACTCGCCCTTCCTGCATAAGCACACAACCAAGACCAGTGCCCGATGCATCGCAATAAACATCAAAGGGTTCTCAATATCCGGTTGAGCTAAGACAGGAGCAGAAGTCAACAAAGTTCGCAAAGTGTGAAACGCGGACTCACACTCCGATGTCCACACAAACTCTTCACCCTTCTGAAGCAGCTTGGTCATAGGCTTTGCTATCTTAGAGAAGTCAGGAATAAACCTGCGATAATACCCAGCGAGACCAAGGAAACTATGAACTTCAGAGACTGTGGTTGGAGCTTCCCAATCTAGGACTTGTTGCACTTTTGAAGGATCTACAGAAACCCCATTTTCTGAGAGAATATGGCCAAGGAAAGGAACTTCCTTCAACCAAAACTCGCACTTGCTGAATTTAGCATAAAGTTGATGTTCTCGCAATCTGGACCACACCACCCTCAAATGTTTAGCATGGTCTTCCTTATTTTCAGAGTAAACCAGGATATCATCAGTGAACACCACAACGAACTTATCCAATTCCGGCATGAATACCGAATTCATCAGGTACATGAAATGGGCAGGAGCATTCGTCAGACCAAAAGACATGACAAGATACTCATATGACCCATACCTGGTTGCGAAAGCCGTCTTCTCAATATCTTCGAGACGGATTCGAATCTGATGATACCCCAAACGTAAATCAATCTTAGAAAACACTTTAGCTCGAGAGAGTTGATCAAATAAGATATCAATCCGAGGCAAAGGATATTTATTTTTGATAGTAACTTCATTTAGAGGCCGGTAATCTACGCACATACGCAAGGATTGATCCTTCTTCTTAACAAAGATAGCCGGACAGCCCCATGGAGAAGAACTAGGACAGATCAAGCCTTGTGTCATCAACTTCTTAAGTTCTTCCTTCATTATAGCCAACTCATTAGGGGCATACGATAAGGCCTTCTAGATATGGGTGCGGCACCTGGGATTAAATCTATCTTAAACTCGACATCACACACAGGTGGTAGCCTAGGCAACCCTTCCGGGAAGACATCCGGAAACTCACATACCACTGGTATGGCAGCAATACTGTCACTCAAAACAAAATTTGCCGTCGGACTTGAATCCACAAACTCAGGAAGAGGTCCTAGAAAAGCTTCTCTTGTGCCTAGATCTCGTAACATAACCACTCTAGTGGATGTATCAATAAGGACATCATTGTTACTCATCCACTTCATCCCTAGTATCACATCTATCTTTAGGTTAGGTAGTATGATGAAGGTTTCACTATATACTCAGCCACCAATGTCAAGACGCACACCTCTTACTATCTGGTTAGTAGCTACGGGATTACTCGCTGCACTTATATTGAACTTACCCTCTTCAAGGTTAATTATCTCCATGTTGTGCTCAGATGCAAAGATAGGACTCATGAATGAATGAGAAGCACCAGAATCAAAGAGCACAATAGCGGGATGATGATTGACTAAGAACTTACCAGCCTGTGGATCTGTCTCACCAAATTGAATCTCCTCAACAAAAAGATAGTGCACATGACCTTGACGAGGGGCATTCTGATTTCCCTGACCCTTGGGATAAGGACAGTTCTTGGACCAATGCCCTGGCTTGCCACAATTCCAGCATGGCATATTGCTTGATGGAACATTAGAGCGAGACTGACCAGAAGAGCCCTTAGGCAGAGCAACTGTGAAAGCCTTGCGATATCCAGTCTTGTTTTGATTCTTCTTTGGGGGTGGACGGTAACGAGAAGGTGCAGTGGGAGGGCGATAAGGAGCCCTAGAAACCACGGGAGCCTTGGATTGAGATGACCCAGCATCAAAAGCTCTCTTACGGCTCTTAGAAGCGGTATACACAGCATTGCTATTCTCCTGAGTCAGAGTATCACTGATAAATTCATTAAAAGTGGTGCACTTTCTGGTGCTCATTGTCTTCATCAGTTTAGGACCAAGACCCCGCTTAAAGCTAGCAATCTTCTTGGCTTCAGTATCAACAAATTCAGGTGCATACCGAGATAATTATTGAAATCTTGCAAATACCCAGTCACACTCTTGTTGCCTTGAGTTAACTTCATGAACTCAGTATGCTTAATTGCCATAAGACCAGGTGGAATATAGCGCCCACGAAAGTCAGCCTGGAAACGCTCCCAAGTGATAGGAACATTAGCAGGGTAGGTGGTACGATGATGAGTCCACCAAATCCCTGCGCAGTCCCTCGCACTGGTGAGAAGCATACTCAAATTTCATGTTCTCGGGCATGTTCAAAGATACGGAACTTCTGCTCCATGGTATTTAGCCACTCATCAGCTTCCAGGGGCTCTGAAGCTTCCTTGAAAATAGGTGGGTTAGTGCCCAAGAAATCCTTGAAATCACTGTACTGCTCCTGATCGTGGTCCCGACGCCCACGACGTCCATCACGGTTGGCCAATTCTCGAACAAAGATCGCCCAAGGCCCGCCGTCGCTTCAGCCAAGATAGCCATTAGCTCAGCTGGAGTAGGAGGTGGTGGCGGTGGTGGTGGATCGGCACCAGCACCCTCCAAATACTTACCCCGCATCGGGTGTTATAAGCGCAACATCCGCATCACATATCCAAGTGAGCATCGGTGTTGATGTTTAGATAAAACATAGACAATGGTTAAATTATGCCAAACTGTATTCATTGGAGAGAAATACATTCATACAATAAAACAGGGCACAATAATTCATTTCCATTCCATAACATCAACAACATAGTAACACAATGATAGCGAGTCATGCATCAATTTAACACAAGTACGGTAGATAGATTAAGCCCACAACGGGAGCGAAACACTTGTCCCAACAAGTCATCAACATCGACAAAAGCAAGGTCCGAATAGAGTCACGGCCTAATTACTATTACATCACGGATGTCCAGAAAGGATATATCATGCGAATTACATTCATCCAACAAAAACATCCCTAAGGTGCTAGTTAGGACTACGAGCTAGCCTAAGCATCATTCTCGGAATCGAGACCCGAGTCTTCGCCTGCTTCCTCTGCCGCTGCATCTGGCTGGACCTGCTCCTGAGGCTCTTCAGCTGCCATCTCATCATCCTCAGCTATGACACCTGGATCCTGCTGTGGCTCAGGAGGAAGGAGAGGATGCATCGCATTCTGCCTCATGTGGATCTCCTCATGAAGAGCATTGTTGTACCCCTCCAAAGCATCATTCTGGCGACGGAGGTCCGCAATCTCATTCAGAAAGTGACGCTCACGGCGGTTGACAGCTCCCATGATACGCTCCAAGTCTGCATCTCGCTCTTGAGCGGCCGCATCACGCTCACGGATAGCTGCGTCCCGCTCGCGAATAGCTGCGTCACGCTCACGGATAGCTGCGTCACGCTCCTGCACCACCTGGTGCCTGTGGATGCGAACCTGACGAGCCTCGGCCCGTGCCTCTAGTCTAGCACGAAAAAGCGGTGGTCAGCTGTGTGCTCCTTTCCCTTCCCACCGCGCGAAGCCTTATAATCTCCTCATACGCTGCATTCACACGACCCTGCAGGCCATGCCGCTGATCTGCTGAGAGCTTCATGATAGCAAATATAGCACTCATTGCCTCGCAAGTGCTGCCGGCATGCTCATCCCTGTTACGGACCAGAGCCTGAGTGGGGTCTTGCTCCCAATCAGTCCAGGAAGTTGGGCACTCCTCCGAAAAGTTCCCAATAGGTCCCACTGCGCTCCAGTCAGGGTGATCCGACCGTATCTGCTTGAGCATGTGGAAAGCTACTTTGCTTGACTGCCTCCCACAGTGTTTCACCACTCATTGAGATACTGATAGGCTGAATCGAGGAAAAGTTGGCTTCTCCTTGATGTGCGGGGGGACACGGAATAACCTTGCCCCTCTATCTCTGACCAGAAGTAGCAAGGTGGCTTTGGATACCCTGCTAGGTGCAACACCCTCCACAGCAAGGTGGGAGTGCCAAAGTGCTCCAAAAAGTGACCACTCGGTTTATCCTGCAGAAGAATTCATTGCAGCCCAACAGTTCCCAATATAAAAATTTCACAAACAACAAAATCCTTGGAAAGTAGTAAAAGCTAAATACTTTCCACAAATGCGTCCCAACACATTTGCTTCGGTATCACAACTACCCGATAGTTTACCCACAATTAAATACCTTCATAATTGCATGGTTTTGACATACAATTAATCCAATATGACAATCTAGCACTTCCCTAGACCGCCGGTTGGACAGTCATGCTCTCACAACTCCCCTTACCTTGGGCGTAGCTGCAAAAATTTAATCTACAACATATATGGCTATTTCATATATGAAGGCTGCCTCCACCATTAGACCCACAGGGGCAGCGTATTGCGGTCATCACACTTCTCACCTTGGCATAGTCGTCGGTGCAAGAATAAAAACCCCCAAGTTAGTACTTACATAAGCCACCTAATAATCCTTAATAGGGCATAAGGGAGGACCACCGGCATGATAACCAATTAAATTTTTGATTTAGCTCCTAAGTATAAACCTAGAGTTTTACCCAAAATTTTCCTTTTGCAAACAAATTATTTTGTTTTCAAATAGACAAATGGTGAATTACGTCAAATCTTGCTCGATGCCACCTGTAATGTAAACCCGCCAAATTATAAGAGCACAAGCGCAAAAACAATCGCCCGAAGCAACCAATTTCGCTCTTGAGCCCATATAATCCTCGGTAGTCCGAAATCTCGGCGGATTTCAAACCAACAACATACAAACCAAGATGGAACGTAACTTAACATAATCCACCATTCGTTACATCGAGTTCACAACAGTTCGCAAGTGACATCACATAGAAGTACTTAATTATTACAATACCGGTTTGCGAGTGAAAGCAACATAGTTTTGAAACCATTTGAATACACCACACTTAGTTCGGATACATGCCGGATCCTTAGTCATCCCACAAAAGCATATGATAAGATAAAGGAACGATCTTTGCCCATGATCTAGTCATCATCCCCAAATGGGTGAAATCATACCTTGCGTAAGCCTATATAAAGAATATCATCTCGCAACAAGAGGGAATAAACCCTGAGTACGAGGTTGTACGCAGCTAGACTTACCCATCATAAACCAGAAATAAAAGACACCAAGGATTATGCAAGGCTGAAATATAAGTGGAGCTGGCTTGACAACTTTTCGCATAAAGAGCATAAGTGACATTAGATGCACTAGTTAAACATACTAGCAGCAGCTTAATTTATTTTTACCTTCCATCTAAGTGTGCCCCCTGTACTAAGCAATCACTTATTTATAACAAGCATTAATAACCATATCCAAATTAGTACAGCTTTCAACAATATCAACATCCAACTTGAACCATAATTATTTTAGTGAGATCTACGATGCCAGGCAAGGTCAAGTTCTCACTATCCAGAGAGACGGCGATTCGAATCGATTTCAACCGAGCTCGGGGGTATTCCCAACACACACCCAGGCAGACTGGATCAGAGTCGCCTTAGGTTACTCTTGGTACAACTCAGGCTCGGGCCCGGTTATCACGTCGGCAAAACCGGAAAGTCGGATAGCCAGGATGTTCAAGTCATGCTAACCCAAGGACGACGCCAGGACAGTTATACATGCTTGCCCTTGGTCTAGTATGCCGCTATCCCGCGAATTGCCCAACCGCCGCCAGCGTTCCGTCTTGAGTTGAGCTACCGAAGCCAAGGCCACTTGGCACACAGGGCCGGGCCAACTATGTGTTAGGCTGCGTTCAACATGACCAAGAGTGAAACAACGACTCCAGTCCTTAATCGACTCGGACAGGGTCCACTGCCCCTGCCCGGTCTTCTTTTTAATTAACACATGGTTCATTCCCATGATAACACATAAAGCCGACAAAGGACCAAAGAGTAACCACCTATAACTCGCGGATGACAGGATATCACCCGACTTCTACCGGTCTAAGCATGGCTAAGCATTTACATCGCTTCTAACCTAAAACATAGGATTCAGGATATAATATATATACTGGACAAGGATAGGAAAAATGCAACAACATCTTCAATCAACTCCTAACTTAATGCAATAAACAACATAAAGTACTCAAGTGCATTTTATAAAACGTGGGAAACTTAATATGCTCCGGGGCTTGCCTTTCACAAAGGTCGCAGCGCGTGACTTGGGCATTCAAGCAACTCTCCTTCGGGCACCTCTCCGTGTGCTACCCCTGCTGCTCCTCCCGGGACTGCTGGTCCTCCTCCCGCTGCAGTCCCCGAACTCCAAGAGCGTTACCCCCTTTGGCGAACCTATTGAATGCAATGCATACATGAGAATAATGAATGCACAAGATGATCATGTAAGAGAGTGAATAGCAGCAACAACACTAAACCCTCCAGCTAGGGTGATGACTCTATGCAAATCACTTTAATTTACAGAGTAGGTGCATATCTCCTTTCTAAACAAGATTGAACACTCACCAAGCAAGTCAAGGTATAACTTTTCATCATCATTTAAGGACATACAACCTGCACCTAATCACTTCTATTAATTAGCAAAATATCTACAAGCTAAAACTTCACATACAAGGACAAGTAACTAAAGCAAAACACATTTCGAACTTGACCTACACTCAACAGCTGAAAGAAGCAACTGTAACTAGAGTTCTATAAATCCAAATGACATGTATGAGGAAATTCTAGAAAGCTCATGAAATTGTCTACAACTCTTATTTAGTCATCACAAACAGATTCACAATTCAAAAAGGTCAAATAAACTGATTTCCCAGATCTGTCTAGAAATTCCAGAGAAGACCTCTTTTCTAGAACCTCACAAGATAACACCATTCTCAAATTTTAACAGCAACTAGATAATGAAATTATCTACCACTTTGCTATTGACCACAAAGCCAGAAAGCACCATCTAGCTTATGCAAAACCAAAAGTACCACTAGCTGTCCAGAAAACGCTTAAATTGGGGAATTAATTATTTACTCATGTTCAAACTTGCAATCCAAGCTCACCCAACCTGACCAACAGTTAAAACATGACTAATGATTAACAGAAAACCTAACAAACCACTCTAGAACATCAATTAAAACACCCTTTTCCATTTATTTCATTATTTAAGGGCACAAAAGAGCACATAGTAAAACTACCCAGAAAAAATCTATAAAAATTACAGTGGACTACTCATGGCTCACATAGACTGCAGTTCAAATTTCACATTAAAATTCTAAGTACAACACCCTGTAGCAAAAGAACAAGCTACACAAGCTTAAAAGAGGATAAATCACAAATCTTTTTGAAACGTATCAAACAACAGATTTCATAATTTTTTTATCATAATTACACCACAATTATACTGTGTACCAATTTTTACCTCAGTAGCATATGTATAGAAAGCATGATAAATAGAAGAACATTCAAGGCATTTAAACAACTTATTTAGCAAACTGTCATCCAAAACATATTTACATGCTAGCCATTATTTTTCCTAGACAGAGCATGTCAAAATTAAGCTAACCCCACTGGTTTCACATTTTTAGCATCATCCATTAATTAGTTATGCAATTAACCAATTTCCAAGACATAGAACAAAATAAATATACCAAGCAAAACCTACTGTAGAACATGCCATGTTTCATATTTTTATTAAAAACTAGACATCTCAGAGAGCACAACAAAATTGGAATCACATTATTTGGACCTTCCTAGCTCCACTTATGAATTTATGAAACTCAGCACAATTTCTAGAAAAAGAATAAAACAAAAACCTAACATTGTCAGGCTGACACGTGGGGCCCAGGGGTCAATGGGCCCACTGGTCAGCGAGACAACGCAGAGCAGCGCGGCGGCCGAATTTTGACCGGGAAGAGCTCGTCGGCAGTGAGGTTTCCGGCGAAGACGTCACCACCGTCATGCTCCCCACAACCCAACGCACCTATAGACCTATCCTATTGCCGGGGGAAGCACGGAACTAGCTCGTCGCCGGCAATGGTGGCATGGCGGCGCTGCGCAGTGCGACTGGCCGTCCACCGATGGCGACACCCAAAATTGAGCTCGGGCAAAGGTTCTGAGGTCCCGAGCAAGCTAGGGTTCGAGCGTTGGCCGGGCGGTGAGCTCCAGAGAAGCTTGCCCGCGTGCATGGCGACGGCGGCGACAAGAGCGGGGCGGCGGCGCCTCCGTCCGGCGTGCCAGGGCCCTAATCGACGAAAACCAATACCCTAGACCCAAACTACGGCTCACGGCGACCTTGGTACATCAGACGGGAGGGAGAGAGGTGACCGGAGCTGAGCTAGCCGCCGCGAGCTTGGAGCTCGGCGGCGCCCGGCCATGGCGATGGCGGCGGAACGGCGCAATGCGCCCTCACCGAGGCCGACCAAGAAGCGAGCTTGCTCAGGTAACGGTGAACATGGTGACGGCGCTCTGGGTT
Organism: Chrysopogon serrulatus; assembly: GCA_015844335.1. Taxonomy (NCBI): domain Eukaryota; kingdom Viridiplantae; phylum Streptophyta; class Magnoliopsida; order Poales; family Poaceae; genus Chrysopogon; species Chrysopogon serrulatus. Next base: position 40,360 of record JADLZL010004638.1, on the reverse strand, counting down.
GGGTTTGGGCGACGGTGGAGTGGCGGGTTCGGCGTGGAGCGGCGGCGGCCGGTGATGGCGGCGGCGTCGCCTTCTCCTCCCGGCTCTGCTAGCTTAGGGCGTGGGAGAGGCGGAGTGAGGGCGATAGAGGATGGAGGGAGCATCGCGGCGCTTTGCTGGTGACCCTGGCCTGACGGGTGGGGGCGCCGGCGGCGTACGGACGCCACTTGGCGGCCGGTTTCTGAACCGGTCGGCCACTGGCCCTCCTTCCCCCCTGAACTGAATTCAAGTTTCAGTTTGAATTTAACTGAAACCGACGTGTTCAAGCCACCATAACACAAAAACGAAATCGATTCAGGGAAAACTTTAGTAATAGAAATTGTAGATTGATAGGTGCTCTACAATTTTGCTTTAAGGAGTTTGCACTGGTTTGGCTTGGTTTGGAAACTACAGCTCGAAGAAACACCCTAAAAATAAACTGCACTCGGGTTCAGACTTGGCCAAATTTCAGAAGCTGAAATCAGCACTGTTTCAGGCAGAGATGTGGGTTTTTGAGCACCTTGCACACATTTTCATGGAAAGAGCCTTAAATAAAGTTTGTTCTATATAAAATTATCTACAACTTTTATTTAGGACTCACAGCCATGCAAAGCCTCTAGCTTGCAGATTTGAAACAGTCAAAGAGAAGAGCTCTAGGAAGCATGCCAAGTCAAACTAGTGATTAGGAGCATAATTAACCAAAATGTCCAACATGAACATTGTTCCATTTAGTGTCTTAAGCATGGTTGGGCTACTGTAGGGAACTTTTAACAACATTACACAACATGACATTGAATCAAGTAAGCAAGACAAGCATAGAATCAGCTTTTCATGAGCATACACATAGAAATTGTATAAGAACTTGTCACACACATGCATATATGAAATGATGATGATGCTTATGACCAGTTTATGTAGGTGATTTAGTGAGCCAACACCTGAGGTGTTACAGAGGACGTCGAGGGGTTGATGCCTTGGTCCTTGGCATTGATGAGCTCGCGACGGAGGCGATGTGCTGCTCGGGCCCGCTATACGGATGAAACTATCCGCATACAGTCCTGCTTGAGCAGCATATTGGCCATCTTGAAGCTGCTCTAGAGATGGCTGAGGATAGGGCGTGACTCGCTAACTAGCGGGTTGCAGATTTAGACTTTCAGCTCATTGGTGAGAGTTGTTCTTTTGCCTATTTGATCTTTTTAATTTTTTCCATCTTTCTCGACTGGTTGCTTTGATTTGTCTTCCATAGAAATGACCGCCCATTTCAATGAGCTTCAAGCAGCTAGGAATGCTGCTGCTCTTCATGTCAATGCCCAGGGTCCTACTGTGGCGGCCCATGGGGGAATATCCCCTGCTCGGATTAATCAAGTGGCGCCAATGGCGTTCGTTATGGGGGGTAGGATTGCTCTTGCAACCACCCAGGTTAAAGCGGGTGCCGATTTGAGCATGCTCAATTTTGCCCTTCCTTTCGACCAGTGGATGACCTCATGGAGAGCTTTGAGGCAGCTGTAGGTCGGATTGTCGATAAAAGTAGATCTAGGAGACCTTGTTCTCCGAATTTCATAGAGTAGTTTGTAGTAGGGTTTTTTCCCTTTCCTTTCTTATAAATATCTTCGTTTTGTTAATGAAATGTCTTTTTCAATCGCTGTAAGTTGTCTTTTCTTCTAATGATCCCTTGTGGAAAATTTTTGGTAATTGCTTCCTTCTGAGATTTCCCCGCCTGCCCGTCGAGGTAGGATTCCTTTGCCCTTGTTGGCCTTTGTGAAAGAAAATAACTGTGTTTTGCAATAGATTCATAAATAACCCATGGTAGAAAGATGTTGAAGTCTTCGAGTTGTTTTGCCATTGTCTTCATGGTTTGATGGATGTTTTTGCATGCCTTAGCAAAGTTATACCAATAATCTTAGCAAGGTTACACCAACAAACCACAGTAAAAAGAATTGTGTCTTCTTCTTTTCGTGGTAGAGTTGGTCTGTCGTCGTTGTTTTCTATAATTGATGGAGGTTTTTTGCATGCCTTAGCAAGGTTACACCAACAACCCGTAGTAAAAAAGTGTTAGAATCTTCTTTTTGTCATGGCAGAGTTGTTCTGTCATTGTCTTCCATGATTGATGGAGGTTTTTTGCATGCCTTAGCAAGGTTACACCAACAACCTATAGTAAAAAGAGTGTTGGAGTCTTCTTTTTGTCATGGCTGAGTTGTTCTGCCGTTGTCTTCCATGATTGATGGAGGTTTTTTGCATGCCTTAGCAGGGGTTAGACCAACCACTTGCAGTAAAAAAAAGTTTTGTATATCACAAATGGGTTTTCTCGCATGCCTTAGCTCGGTTGTACCCATAAACCTTTTAAATAGAACACTGTCTTGAGTGTACTAAGCTTGGGTTTTCTCACATGCCTTAGCTTCGGATGTACCCATAAACCTCTTAAATAGAACACTGGCTTGAGTGCAGTGAGCCTGAGTTTTCTTGCATGCCTTAGCTCGATTGTACCCATAAACGTCTAAAATAGGCCATACAAAGTGGCAAAAAAGGTGTTGTTTATTACAGCTAGGTTTTCTCGCATTCCTTAGCTCGGTTGTACCCATAAAACATCTAAAATAGAACACTGGCTTGAGTGCAATGTGCCTGGGTTTTCTCGCATACCTTAGCTTCGGATGTACCTATAAACCTCTTAAATAGACAATTGGCTTGAGTGCAGTGAGTCTAGGTTTTCTCGCATGCCTTAGCTTTGGATGTACCCATAAACCTCTTAAATAGAACACTGGCTTGGGTACAGTGAGCCTAGGTTTTCTCGCATGCCTTAGCTCGGTTGTACCCATAAACCTCTAAAATAGGCCATACAAAGTGGCAAAAAAGGTGCTGTTCATTATGGCTGGGTTTTCTCGTATTTCTTAGCTCGGTTGTACCCATAAATCCTCTAAAATAGAACCCTAACTTGAGTGCAGTGAGCCTTGGTTTTCTCGCATGTCTTAGCTCGGTTGTACCCATAAATCTCTTAAATAGGCCATACAAAGTGGTAAAAAAGGTGTTGTTTATTACAGTTGGTCTTTTATTGACATCTTCTAAGTTGTTTTTCTTCTTCTTCAGGTGTAGAATCTTCTTAGTTGGCTTATATGCCATGTATTCTTCAGTGGTACATCATCCATTGTGGTAAGCTCATATGTTCTAGGACCTGTTACTTTTTGGACTTTGTATGGTCCTTCCCATAGACTTAATAGCTTGTGTTTTCCATCTTTCTTTTGTATGAGCTTTAAAACCAAGTCTCCTTCTTTAAATGACCGAGCTTGTATACTTCTGTCACAATGTCTTCTCAATCCTTGCAAATATCTAGCATTCTATAAAATTGTAGTGTTTCTGACTTCTTCCAATGAATCAATTTCAAGTCTCTTTGTTTCTTCAGCTTCTCCTTCTTCATATTGTTCTGTTCTTGGTGCCGTCCAAATTAGGTCTGCAGGCAATACTTCTTCTATCAATTTTCCTCCGTAATCCTTTAAATCCTCATATAGTCTTGGCTTCAATCCTTGTAGAACCAATCCATTTGCTCTTTCAACTTGACCATTAGCTTAAGGATGGGCTACCGATGCAAAATTTATTTTGATTGCTATTGATGGCTGTTAATTACCAAATCTATATGTCAACCGTGTAATTGACCTGCAGACCAGTTGAGGTTGCAAAGCTGTGAAGAAGAGCCTTGAGGAAAATCAATTGCCTTGCATCTGCCTCGAGTAAGATGAGTGTGTCATCTGCATATTGCACTATTGGGAAGTCGATGTTGGTCATGGGGATTGGCCCGACTAGGAAATTCATCGCAAATGCTTGATTTACTAGAATTTGAAGTAGCTCGGCAGCAAGGATAAATAGGAGAGGGGAGAGGGGACCTCCCTGACGTACACCTCTTTTACATTTGAAAAACTTGCCAGGCACTCCATTAAACAATACTGCTGATGAGGCCGATGAGAGGATCTCCTACACCCAAGATAACCATTTGCTAGGGAAACCCATATGTTCCATGACTTGCAGTATTGTAGAATGCTCAACAGTGTCAAAAGCTTTCTCAAAGTCTAGCTTTAAGATTATTATCTCCCTCTCTGACCGATGACACTAATGTATGTACTCATAGCTCCGGGCCAAGCAATCTTGGATGGTTCTGATTTGAGGAAACCATACTGATTGTTGTGCACAATGCGCAGAATGACCTCTTGGAGATGGTCAGCTAATATCTTTGTTATGATCTTTAGGGAATTATTCATTAGGGAGATTGGCCGAAAGTCATTTACATTCTCTGGACTATCATTCTTGGGTTCTAGGGTGATGTATGATGTATTGATGCATTGCAAACTGCTATGTCCATCAAAGAAGCCTGAGCATAGGTCATAGAAATCATTCCTAATGATATTCCAGCATTTCTTCAAAAACATCCATTAAATCCATCAGGGGCCTAGAGCCTTGTCACTGGGCATATGCTTGACAACCATATCAATTTCCTCCTAAGGGACAGGTGCAAAGCTCTCTAGTTCCTGCACTGGGTTTAATAAAGTAGCCAAGTCAAATAACATTGTGGGGGAAGAGGTAGTGCCCAAATGTTTTTGAAGGCTATCCATAAGAGACCGGCCTTGCTCTCATGATCCCGATCCAACATCCTTGCTCATTCTTAATCTGTGAGATGGAGTTTCTTCTATAAGATATAGTAGCCATGCTTTGGAAAAAATTTGGTACACTCATCCCCCAGCCTTGATTCTATTGACAAGATATAGCGCTGTTTCCAAGACAAGTTTTTTCTAGTGCAGCCAAGTCCGCAATTGTAGTCTTACTGCATTCCCCGAGGTTTGCTTCTAGGTTGAATAGTCCCCTCTTGTCTTCTAGGCCATCTATGAAGCATATGACTTGGTTGCGCTTCTCAATGAGGATCCGAAGATTTGATAAACATCTACTCCAAGTGTTTGAGGCACATTCTCGAGCTTTTTGAATTTGGCCGACACCGAGCGTAGGGGATCAAGCGCCCCGGTGGAGTTGTTCCAAAGATTCAGCTATTGTGTCAAGGAAATCCTACTGCTCAACCCAGAAATTTTTAAATCTAAATATATTGGCTTTGGGGATGGCTGTACCAATAGTCACTCTGTGTAACATCCCTGTTACCCAACACCCAAAAATCACAACTTTCAAAAACCTTTTTCAAAAGCTAACCTATGCTTGGTGAGTGTCATATAGGTAAACCTTCCTTAGTAAGTTGCATTAGCTCCTATACTTAGATCCATGGCATGTGCATTGTTTTTCTTTTCATACTAGTGTGATTTGCCTCTTTATGGATTTATGTGTTGCTAAGTAAATAACAAATAATTAACTCTTGGTGACATGTGTACAACCGATGGAAACCACCTTGACCAAACCCTAGGCTACCCTAGGTGGACCCCACCAGCATGTATGAGCATGGATGCACCTACATGGGTATATACATGTATACATGTGTATGCAAATAGTTAGCAATAAGGAAAATAGGAAAAAGAAAAGGGAAAGGAGGGAGGAAAACCCATCAAGCCGAACTGGCCCAGCCCGGCCCGGCCCGGCCTGCTTGCTTCACCCCGCACGCCCCTTTTTTCTCCTTCACGCGCAGCCCAACCCAAAGAGGCCGCCACGGCCCGCGGCAACCAGGCGCCCACCCCGCGCCCTTCCTCCTCTCTCTCTCTGAAGTCGATGACAGGACCCAGCGGCCCCACCTATCATCCCTTTCCTCTCTCCCTCTCTGTTTCTCTTCTCCACGTCGACGCCGTCGCAAAGCCGAATGAGGAAACGGTCATCTCAGCCGTCCCCTTTCAAACCGCCTCGCGGCGCCCCACGGATGCTCGCCACGTCCGCTCTTCCCATGCCGGCCCAGCGCAGCAACGCGACAAGCTGAGCTCGCGGGCCCGCCGTGATGACGCCACCGCAGACACCCGCATTCCCTTTTGCCGGCCGCCGCTCCAAAAATTCGGAGCGCCCGCGCCCTTAGCACCACTCCGCGCCCCTAAAACCCTAGCCGAGCGCCCTCGGATTGCCTCCACGTACCCACGGAACACCGTGCGCCGTTAAATCGCCTTCGATGGCTGCCGCTCACCTATAAGTAAGGAGCCTCGGGTGCCCTAGCCTCCCCCTCTGCACCCCGCCGCCACTGGTGGCACCAACCACACGCCTCACACCGCACCGAGGGAGGGCCGTGAAGGGAAGCAGCGCCGGAAGAGAAGCCATCGCACCGGAGCCACCGCGCCGAGCTACGCCACCCGCCCGGAGCCGGAGGCGCAAGGTAGCGCCCGAACGGCTACGTCGGCGTCGCGGCTCTACCTGCACGGCCCGGTTCACCACTGCCCCGAATCGCCGTTGCACCACCATCCTTTCATCACCAGCACCGACGGTGAGCACCCACGCACCCGCCGTCGCGTACGCCTTCTTCCACGGCCAAAGCGCGCCGCCGCGAAGCCCGCTGGGCACTCAAGGCCACGCCTTGGAACACGGCACGCCGCGCGCACGCCTTGCGCGCGACGCACATGCGCCGCACGCGCAGCCTCACCGCCATAAGCCCTGCCGAGCCACCACGGCTCGGGGTGACGCACCGGCACGCACGCCGCGCTACCGCATGTCGCAGCGGCCGCCGCAATGACGTCCCGTCGCCCGGCGGGCAAACCCGCCGCCTCGGCAGCGCCCGCCAAGCGCGCTCGCGCACGCCGCAAGCGGTCACGCCCGCACATGTGCTCACAGCGGCCACCCGGCCTCCGCCCGAAGCCGCCCGCTCGGGGACGCCGTGCGCCTCCAGCGCACCAGACCGCCGCACGCCATGGCCGCTGAAACACGGCCATGGCGCGGCCGTTCAACGCACCGTAACCCCCTTAGAGCGCCACTGATGGGCGAGCGAGCTTCGCCTCGCCGCCGCCTACGCCTAGCCGCCCCTGCCGTTAGGAGCGGGGAAACCCCAGTTTGGGTCACGCCCCGGACGACCTGCGCCACCGGAGTTCCGCCGAAGCGCCCGCAGCCAAGCGGACTCCGCCGAGCACGGGTCATCGGGCCGCTAGCTACCGATCACGACCGACTCAATTGCGGGGTGAGGCCGCGCTTGGCTCCTTTTTGCACCCGACGCCGCTTCACCGCCCGTCCGCCGCGGGCCGCCGGCGCGCTGCGGTCGTGGCCAGCCACTAGGGGAGTTTACCACCGCCTCTTGGGCGTTTGACAGGGTTCCCGAGCACCCGGGGACCCGACGAGGTGCCCCCGCGCGCATCCTTCACGCGCGTCTTGCCGCCGCCGAATGTCGACGAACCGCCACGCCCCACTGCCGGCCGCCTAGTGAGCCAATCCGCCCCTTTTCACCCATGGGTGCACGCGCCGGAGTACGGGGAAGCTAACGAGCCCCCGGGCAAATCGCCGAGATCACCGAGGGGCCGCGCAAGCGAGCTCGCCCGCCCGGTGGCTCGCTCCTCAAGATGAATGAAGGGGGAGGGGGAAGAGGCACCGCTGGCTCTGTGAGCTCGGCCTGCGGTGGACCGAAGAGAGAAAAAGGGGGGTGGGCGTGGTCCACCCGTGAACCAGCCTGTGGTTCGCGGTGCACCGCCCACGGACCACGGCACACCGGCCCCTCGTGAACCCGGCCCGGGAGAGGCCCCGCCCTGTGGCTAGCCCCTTCGCCTGACACGTGTCCGGGCCGGGCCGGCCCAACCCGGCCCTGATCCGGTCCACCTAGGCCCACACCGAGCCCGGTCGGCGTTGACCGTTGACCGGTCAACGTTGACCGCTGACCTGACCCCACCTGTCAGTGGCACAGTTTGAACCGGCCAATCACAGCTTGCCACGTGTCGCCAATTTCTGAAATAATAAAATGATTTTCTCTTTTCAGAAATGATTTTAATCTTCGAAAAATCATATCAAATCCATTTTAACTCCGAAAAATATGAAACCAGTGTCCAAATTTTTCTAAAAATGAGCTCTAGGTCATAGGCTTATCCGTGAGTGCATTTGCTTCTTCCGAATTTCAGTTGCTTCTTTGTGCACCTCTATAGCAGCCGCTAAAGGCGGTATTATGTCACGCTTTTCAGAGACGGAGGAGCCGCCGACTGAGGAGGGAGAGGACTACGAGTACACCGAGGACCTAGGAGACGACCCGACCGCAGGTGCCATGTCCCACCCAACCTCTTAGCTCCTATCTAGACATGCAATAACTAGAAATGCTAGCGCTCTATTAATTGTTGCTTGCTGCTGTTTATAGGATGCATGGTAGAATGATTGATTCAGCCTATGCCTTGTCGAAACCGATCCCCTGCATACCCGCTGCTAGGATTAGACTCGCACTTATCATGCTTATCTTGATGCTACTCACTTACTGCTATCACTACTGTTGATGTATCATGATTTTGAGTGGCTAAGGCACAGGGTGCCGAGGTTGTGGAAACCGGGATTTTTGGGAGGGATCTTGGCGTGAGTCTTGGGTGTGTGGTGAGGGTTGTGTCGACTGGGCAGGATCAAGGGCAAGTCATGAGGACGAGCCATGCCGGGGGAGTGTGATCTGGGGACTCCCCACATGGGAGTACCTGTGGCGGGTATATGTGTTGGGAGAATGTTCCGGGGAGGAGAGCCTTTGTGGTACAAATCCTCGGAACGGGAGGTGTCGCTGAGGCACGGGACGTCGAGTCCCAAGGCGAAGATGTCCTGTCTGGTCACCCCTAAGGACTGATGTATCTTGAGAACCGGGTCATAGGACCTTACCGTACACACCACTCATTCCTGATGGGCGGGAAACGACTTGACGGCTAGCTGGCCCCCTGCCATTACTACTAGGCGGTTAGGTGATAGTGTAGGGAGGTACGGGTGTCGAGACCCACAACCTCCTGAGATAGCGTGGAGCCCCCGGGATCCGGCACCACGTCTCACAGTCTTAGCGTGCCGGTGGACTCCGGGGTGTCCCAGAGCTGAGTGGTAGGATGGCATTGGGCTTGTTAGTCGGCGGCTCAGAATCAGCCTAGGCAAGGCGCATCGCCGATGATGGTGATCTTGTGGTTCCAGGTGTACACACTCTGCAGAGTTGATCGATCTATACGTATAGCCGTGTCCACGGTCATGGACATTCCTATGATTTACGCTTCACATGATTAGTGAGCGTAGTCCTTTTCTCTTCTCTTCCCCCCTGGTGTGGTGGTTTCCGGCCTTGGGCCGTTGAGGCGAGGAGGAGCGGGAGTCTTCCTCGCCGACTTGAGTGAGAGTGTGGTGTGATGTGTGGATGATTATGGATGGGATGGATGGGGGGTTTATGGATATAAATGGGTTAAAACTTGACAAATACTATTTAATTATGTTAATGCATAGGAAACCCAGAGCCTTAATTAGGACTTTGATTACCCTTGCATCCACTTACCACATAGCAAGCTTCATTCATATGGGTGGGATTAGTGGCCAGTACAAATCGTACTGATACATTGTGGTTCAGGGGAGAACATCGAGTGGGAGACCGACGAGGATGACGAGGAGGAGTAGGAGTCTCGCGCTACGCGCAAGTGGATGACGTGTCGATCCGCTTCTACCTACCTTATGCTTTTCCGTATGTGTGTGTGAGTGTGATTCCGCCTTGATGGCGATGTAATAAAGTACTTAAATCCTGCTACTTGTACTCTCTAAGTTAATTATTCCGCTGTATGTGCACTTTGGACCGCTGATTTGTCGATGATGGCAATGAGCCCTTCGAGGCCATTGCATTATTGTACGAAAACGGTGACTTTTCCCTTCGAGGAAAAGCGGGTTGTTTCAGTTGGTATCAAGAGCCATACTTGCCCGTAGTACGAGACCCCCTAGAAATGGCCGATAGATTAGGGTGAATTCTTTGTCTTCGGTTATATTTACCGACCTTGCATCTTTTTATTCATGGCTTATCTTATACTCTAAACCTAAAAGTTGCCCTTTTACCAATGCAGCTATGGAGACGCCGAACGAGTTGAGGACCAACGGGATGCACTACGGTGGGTTCGCCAAGCTGCTGCGTGAGGTGCTACTGGACCTCGGGGTTAATCCCGAGCAGGTCCAGTACGTCATCCGCGGGGAGAGGGGCATCGTTGCCATCTCCATCGAGGTGCCGCCAAGTGAGAACTGGCTGCACATCCGTGGTTTCATGGAGCTGGAGGTCGACACCACCGTCGACATGTGCGTTCAGTCTGTTGCGCGCACGGCCCTCCGCACCGTGTGCCGCAACTCCCGCCAGCTCCTTGCGCATGGCCCCTTCTGCATGCTACCCGGGGACTTCGACACCGACTCCGGCACTCCGACCCTGCCGAGGCTCACCGACGTCGTCGAGCCAGTCGGACCCAGGCTGGTCCGCATGCTGGACGTGACCTCCAGCTACACTCTCGCCCTGGATCGTTACATAACGACCTTGGAGGCCGAGAACCGCAGGTACAGGAGTTTCCTGCTCAAGACCGATGACATCGTCGCCAGGATGGAGCGGGACGAGCTTCGCCTGCGAGATGAGCTCAGCTGGGAGAGAGAGAGCCGCCGCTCCAAGGAGGCCATGCTCGAGAAGGAGAACGAGCGACTCCAGGCGGAGATCGCCAACCTCCGAGACCAGGTTGGAGACTTCGGGCTCCGCAACCACTACCTGGACGGGCACGTCCTCGAGCTCGAGAGTACCTTGGCCCGTACCATGGAGGCCCTCAGGGAGCGTGAGGACGCCACCAGGAACTTCAACCTCCGCTACCTGGGGCTTCTGAATGACATCAACTGGGGGAAGAAGGTGATGACCCAGGAGGCCGACTACGCATGGAACAACGTTCTCCACCAGGTGCAGCTCATGAAGAACGACGCCTCGCCCACGCCCGGCTCCGTCGCGTGGAGAAGGCCCTGGAGGAGGTCGACAAGCGGCGCGTCGACGAGTACCACCACCAGCTTCAGCAGGCTGTGCCCGCCGTGTACCGCCGCCCGCCCTTCATCGAGGACTTCCGCCCGCACAGACCCGGCTCAACCTAAGGGCCACCGACACCCGGCCCACCACTGCTTGCTCTGCCGGGACTCCACAGATGGAGTCTCAAGGTCACCTTCACCAACAGGGTTGTTCGGCCTGTTGAGCCTTCCACCCCCTGCACCACCACCACCTCCACCAGTCGAGCAGCACCACCTAAGGCCCGAGCCTTCCACCCCACTCTCTCCAGCTACCCCACCCTACGACACCTAGGTGTTCTACCCATGTTACTAGTAGTGTAGGCTAGCATCCTTACATGTTTGCCCTCAAGGTGGCACCGAGACATGTCTCACCTACCCCAGGATAGAGTAATTGTCACCCTTTTGGAGCCTACCTGCGAGTAGAGCGTTTCTCGCGAGTCTTCTAAGCGTAGCTGCTAGAGACATCGCCATGTAATAAAATGAATGTAATGGATGCTTGGATTTTATGCAATCTATATGGATCTTTATGCTTCTTTGATTGAGTGTACTATTAGCGTTTTTCAAATTAATTGACTAACAACTTAACCACCCAATTTTAATGCAAGCTTGGTATCTTTAATCAACCCCTCTAACAGATGTCCCTCCACCGCTCTAGCCGCTTGTTGAACCGCCCCTCACACCGATGCCGGCAGTTCGTGGTCGTGGACGTGGTCACGGGCGTGGCCGCCGTGGCGCCCGGCCGCGTGGACACGCCCGATCAACTTCGAGGAGGACGAGGTTGTCGTGGAGGACGTTCCTCGAGGAGAACGAGGTGCCACAGCCCGCACCAGCGGAGGTGCTGCACCTAACCCACCACCGGCCGGGAGATGCTGCCCCTAACCCACCACCGGCCGGAGGCGCCGCCTCCACCGCACTTCCGCCTCCGCCTCCGCCGCCCCCCGCTCTTGGCCGAGGTAATGCAGCGCCTGCACCCAAATGTTGGAGACCTTGGTCAAGGGGTCCTTCGCCACCACGGAGGTCCACCCAACGACTTCCAAATGCAGCTTTGAGGGCTTTCTGAAGCCGAGGCCACCGACCTTCGACAACTCCGACGACCCCATCGCCGCCCTCGACCGGCTCAAGGAGATCGTGAAGAACCTTGACCTCACTACCGCACGGACGAGGAGTGTGTGGCCATCGCCGCACACCGGCTCGTCGGAGCTGCACGTGCATGGTGGGACAGCTTTCGCGACATGCACGCAGACCCCCGCGCACATCACCTCGGGAGGAGTTCGAGGAGGCCTTCATCGAGTACCACGTGCCGAGGGGGGTGATGGACACCAAGGTGGAGGAGTTCCGCAACATCCAGCCAGGGGTCCCAAGATCCGTGAGTACGGCAACCGCTTCACCTCCATGATGCGGTATGCCCCTACGACACCGACACGTAAAAAGAAGAAAATGTACTTCTTCAAGAAGGGTCTCAACACGCGCATCAAAGTCGTCTCTCTCTGGGCACACCTGCCACACCCTCCGTGAGATGATGAACAAGTGCCTGGAGATCGAGAAGGATTGCTTGGAGGCTGACCTGTCGAAGGAGAAGAAGAAGAGACGTTTCGAGGGGTCGTCCCGCACCTCCGCTCCACGTAGGTCACGTGGAGGACTGCCCTCGCACCTCCGCACCCACACCGTCAAGCACGCCGCGCCTACCGTGAGCCGGTGGTGGTACCTACACCACCAACTACCCCCCGCCCGCTTCGGGGTACGAGCGCGTGGAAGACCCCCGCACCGAGCACGTGGAAGGCTGTCGCGTCTACCCCCCACAGGCGGCATCCCCTTCACTTGCTTCGGGTGTGGCAAGCCCGCCCACAAGATTCTCGACGCCTCGACAGAAAGACTGGCTGCTACACCAACGGCTCCAAAGACGGAAGCCACCCGTCCCAGCGACGCCCCACAGAGTGCCCCGGAGCCACCAGCGGCCGCCTGACTCACCTCACAGCGAGGACGCCCAGGACGCGCCCCGACGTGGTGTACGGTATGTTCTTGGTTAACGGAGCTAAGGCTTCAGTGCTTTTTGATTCTGGTGCTACATGCTCATACATATCATCAAAGTTTGCACGAGAGAATCACGTACCCGTCACTCCACGACGGGGGAGCTGTTGTAACAAGTTCCCCCCTTAGGAAACTTGAGGTGTACACACAAGTGTCGTGGAGTGAGAATAAACATCGAGGGTCACCCTTTTTCTAGCCAACCTCACCCTTCTTCCTTCTAATGGTCTAGATGTCATCTTGGGGATGGATTGGTTAACCCAAAGACAAGGGGTGTGATCTCATGCTCACCCGTATGTAGAGTTTACCCACCCCAAGGGTCATGTAATCGTGTGTGAGCCCAACCACGGCAAAACGGTCTCCATGTTGTGTGCCCTAGAGGCCCAAACCGTGGAGAACGTACCTGTAGTGTGTGAGTATCCGGATGTGTTTCCCGAGGAGTTGCCGGGAATGCCACCGGATCGTGATGTTGAGTTCGTGATCGACCTTCTGCCTGGTACGGGTCCGATTGCCAAACGACCCTACCGCATGTCGGTCGACGAGCCGGAGGAGCTCAAGAAGCGGCTTAAGGAGCTTTCCGGCACAAGGGGTACATCAGGGCCTAGTGCTTCCCCTTGGGGATCTCCCCCGTCCTGTTCATAAAGAAGAAAGATGGCTCGATGAGGATGTGCATAGACTACGTGAATCAATGCCATGATCGCCAAGAACAAGTACCCTCTTCCAAGGATCGATGACTTGCTTGATCAGTTGAGGAATGCCAAGTTCTTCTCCAAGATTGACCTCCGATTAGGGTACCACCAGATGAAGATCCGGCCCGAAGATATACCCAAGACAGCCTTTGTCACTCGGTGACGGGCAAAGATGAGTTCACGGTAGTGTCGTTTGGGCTCACTAACGCCCGGCCTACTTCATGAACATGATGAACAAGGTGCTCATGGACGAGTTAGACAAGTTCGTCGTCGTGTTCATTGATGACATACTCGCCTACTCGGCTTCACCGAGGAACACGAACAAAGATCCGAGGACAAAGTGCTTGAGAAGCTAAGGCGAGAATCAGCTCTACGCCAAGTTCAAAGAAATGTGAGTTCCGCTCGAGGAAGTTGCATTTCGGGACATGTGCTTACCGCAGAAAGAGTAGCAGTGGATCCGGCCAAGATTAAAGCCGTGAAGGCATGGGAGCAGCCACGCAACGTGACAGACATTCGGAGTTTTCTTGGTTTAGCGGGCTACTACCGCCGCTTCATCGAGAACTTCTCCAAGATTGCAAGACCCATGACCAATCTCTTGAAGAAGACCAATGAGTTCGAATGGACTCAGTTGTGAGAGAAGCTTTCAGACTCTGAAGGAGAAGCTTACCACTACCCCCGTGCTAGCCTTGCCAGATATTCGTCAGGACTTCGTGATCTACTGCGATGCTTCTGGCCATGGCTTGGGGTGTGTCCTCATGCAAAACGGGAAAGTGATCGCTTATGCCTCCCGGCAGGAAGCAACACGAGCAACGCTACCCAACACATGATCTTGAGCTTGCAGCGGTTATGCAGCGCGCTTGAAGATCCGGAGGCACTACTTGATTGGCAACAATTGCGACATCTACACCGACCACAAGAGCCTGAAGTACTTCTTCACTCAGGAAGATCTGAACATGAGACAGCGAAGATGGCTAGAACTGATCAAGGACTACAACCTGGAGATCCACTATCATCCGAGGAAGGCTAATGTAGTCGCAGACGCCCTGAGCCACAAGAGCTATTGCCACCACCTCACGACCAGTACCACCCCTCCTGAGCTATGTCGTGAGATGGAGAAGCTCCAGCTAGAAGAAGTGCCGAGGAGTCAGTTGAACTTTCTGAGAGTGCAGTGCAATCTTGAAGAAAGAATCCGCAAGGCCCAAGAGACTTGCCCTAAAATCACAGAGTATCGAGAGCTCATGAGGATAGGCAAGTGTCCTGAATTCCGAGAAGACGGACAAGGCACAATCATGTACAAAAATCATGTCTGCGTGCCCCTGGACGAGAAGCTACGAGAAGAGATTCTGTCAGAAGGGCATGACTCCAAGTTCTGCATACACCCAGGAAGCACCAAGATGTACAACGATCTCAAGAAGACCTTCTGGTGGAGAGGCATGAAAGCAGACATTACGGGACATGTGGCAAGATGTGACATATGCAACCGAGTCAAGGCAGAGCATCAAAGACCAGCTGGACTGTTAGAGCCGCTCGATGTACCAACCTAGAAGTGGGAGAGCATCTCTATGGACTTCATAGTCGGACTGCCCCGCTCCCCAAAAGGGCACGACTCGATATGGGTAATTGTCGACCGTCTGACCAAGGTGGCCCACTTCCTGCCAGTTAAAAGGGGTTACCGAACTGATCAGTTGGCAGATCTATACTTCGACAACATTCTAAGGCTCCATGGTGCCCCAAGTCACATCGTGTCTGACAGAGGGAGCCAGTTCGTATCTCAGTTCTGGAAGAGCCTCCACAAGGCAATTGGCACCCAACTCGATTACAGCACCGCTTACCACCCCTCGAGACGGACGGGCGCATTTAAAGAGTAAATCAAATTACGAGGACATGTTGAGGGCCTGTGTGCTCAAAAATGCGGGAAGGATTGGGAGAAATGCCCATCGCATGCGAATTCTCCTATAACAATAGTTACCAAGCCACTATTGGAATGTCACCGTTTGAGGCCTTGTATGGGAGAAAATGTCGGACCCCGCTTATGTGGTCCGAGGTTGGCGAGAGGTCATTCTTTGGACCCGCCAAGATACAAGAAGCTGAAGAAGGAGTCGCCCAAGTGCGAGAGAACCTGAGGATTGCGCAGAGCAGACAAAAGAGCTATGCAGACAAGCGGAGAAGAGATCTCATGTTCGAGAAAGGAGACTATGTCTACCTCAAGGTATCTCCACTTCGAGGTACCGGCAGATTTCACGTGAAAGGGAAGTTGGCCCCCAGATATGTCGGGCCCTACCGCATCAAGAGCAAGATTGGCAAGTTGGCCTACAAGCTTGAGCTACCCGAGGAGCTGACGGGAGTACACCCCGTGTTCCATGTGTCACAACTCCACAAATGTCTGAAGGTGCCAGATCAGCAGGTGCCCACGGACATCTTGGATCTCCAAGACACGCTTGAGTACAAGGAGCACCCCACGTGCATCCTTGACCGAGCAACCAAGGAGACTCGAAGCACCACAATCCCCATGTGCAAGGCTCAGTGGAGCAACCACACCGAAAGAGAAGCCACGTGGGAGAAAGAGTCGGAACTCCGGATACTTTATCCCTATCTCTTCGAAAGGTACACCTTCTTCTGAATCTCGAGGACGAGATTCTCGTAAGGGGGGAGCCTGTAACATCCCTGTTACCCAACACCCAAAAATCACAACTTTCAAAAACCTTTTTCAAAAGCTAACCTATGCTTGGTGAGTGTCATATAGGTAAACCTTCCTTAGTAAGTTGCATTAGCTCCTATACTTAGATCCATGGCATGTGCATTGTTTTTCTTTTCATACTAGTGTGATTTGCCTCTTTATGGATTTATGTGTTGCTAAGTAAATAATAAATAATTAACTCTTGGTGACATGTGTACAACCGATGGAAACCACCTTGACCAAACCCTAGGCTACCCTAGGTGGACCCCACCAAATGTATGAGCATGGATGCACCTACATGGGTATATACATGTATACATGTGTATGCAAATAGTTAGCAATAAGGAAAATAGGAAAAAGAAAAAAGGAAAGGAGGGGAGGAAAAACCATCAAGCCGAACCGGCCCAGCCCCAACCGGCCCGGCCGCTTCACCCCACCCGTGCCCCTTTTCTCCCTTCACGTGCTTGCCAAGCCCAATGAAAGCCGCCATGTCTGCCGCAACCAGCGCCCACCCCGCGCCCTTCCTCCTCTCTCTTCTCTCGAAGTCGATGATAGGTGGACCCGGCCCGGCCGCACCTGCCATCCCTTTCCTCTCTCCCCTCTCTTTCTCTTCTCCACGCCGACGCCGGCCGCAAAGCCGAATGAGGAAACGGCCATCTCGGCCGTCCACGTTCAAACCGCCTCGCGGCGCCCCAATGGATGCTCGCCACGTCCGATCTTCCCACGCCGACGCGCGCGGAACGCGACAAGCCGAGCTCGCGGGCCCACCGTGATGACGCCACCGTAGACACCCGCCTTCCCTTTTGCCGGCCGCCGCTCAAAAAATTGGGAGCGCCCGTGCCCTTAGCACCACTCCGCGCCCCTAAAACCCTAGCCGAAGCGCCCTCGGATTGCCTCCACGTAACCCCTGGAACACCGTGGCGCCGTCCGTCCGCCTTCGATGGCTGCCGCTCACCTATAAGTAAGGCGTCTCGGGTGCCCTAGCCTCCCCTCCGCACCCCGCCACCACTGGGTGGCACCAACCACACGCCTCACACCGCACCGAGGGAGGGCCGTGAAGGGAAGCAAAGCGCCGAAGAGAAGCCGTCGCTACCGGAGCCGCCAAGGCGGAGCTGCTGCCACCCGCCGGAGCCGGAGCGCAAGGCAGCGCCCCTGAACGGCTACGCCGACGCCAGCGGTTCTTACCTGCACGGCCCCGTTCACCACTGCCCCGAATCGCCACCGACCACCATCCCTTTCATAACCAAGACCGACGGTGAGCACCCACGCACCGGCCGGCCGGTAATGCTTTTTCCACGGCCAAAGCGCGCCGCCGCGAGACCGCTTAGGTGCTTCAAGGCCACGCCTTGGAACACGGCACGCGCACACGCACGCACGCACACACACATGCGCCGCACGCGCAGCGCGGCGCCGGGTGAGCCTGCCCGAGCCACCACGGCTCGGGTGACGCACGCCGCGCGCCGCGCCACGCATGTCGCAGCGGCCGCCGTAAATGACGTCCGTCGCGGGCGGGCAAACCCACCGCTGCCTGACGCGCCACTTTCGCAAGACGTGCTCACAGCGGCCACCCGGCCTCGCCGAAGCCGCCACGGCTCGGGGACGCCCGGCGCCTCCATCGCACACCAGCGCGCACGCCATGGCGACGCACGCCATGGCGCGCCGCTCCAACGCACCCCCCCTTAGGCGCCACTGATGGGCGAAGCGAAGCCGAAGCCTCGCCGCCGCACGCCTAGCCGCCTAGCCGTTAGAGCCGGGAAACCCCCAGTTTGGGTCACGCCCGCGGTGACAGCGCCACGGAAACTCCGCCCAAGCGCCCGGCACGGGCGCTGACTCCGAGCACTACGGTCATCGGAGCCGCTTAGCTACCGATCACGACCGACTCCATTCTCCGGGAGTGAGGCCGCACTTGGCTCCCTTTTTGCACCCGACGCCGCCATCGCCGTCCGCCAAGGGCCATCGGCGCCGCAGCCGCGCCGCCCACTAGGAGCCTACACCGCCGCCTCTTGGGCGTTTGACGGGGTTCCCAGCACCCGGGGACCCGACGAGGTGCTCCTGCACGCACCTTTCACGCGCCGCGTGCGGGTAGCGCCGCTGCCCGAACGTCGACGAACCGCCACGGCCCCGCCCGCCGGCCTCCTCCCGCCTAGTGAGCCAATCCGCCCCTTTTCACCCATGGGTGCACGCGCCGAGTACGGGAAGCTAACGAGCCCCGGGCAACCGCCGAGAATCACCGGAGGGGCCGCAAGCGAAGCTTCGCCGCCGGCGGCTCTGCTCCGGCCGATGAATGAAGGGGAGGGGGAAGAGGCACCGCGGGCTCTGTGAGCTCGGTCTGCGGTGGACCGAAGAGAGAAAAGGAGGGGTGGGCATGGCTATTTGGGAAATATAGCAAATTGCAAGCATGGCAGACGGAGGGCATGGCCAAGGCTACGCCGCTCACAGCCACAAAAGCTCCGAAGCTCACGGCTAGGCCAAGGAGGTGGCCCACTCGTGCCATCCCATGCCTCGACCACATACATGCTAGGCACCTCTCGTGGCGACTACAAAGCCAAAGGGCAAGACCACGCCGGTGAGATCGGGAAATGTGGGAGGTCCCGACGGCCCCGACTAGAGCTGTCTGGGCGTGGGAAGCCCTGCGTCCTCGCCGAATCCGGGCGGGCTTAGCCTCACTGGCACCTTGTGCGGTCTTGCTAGATCTAGGCAGACAAGGTCTCATCGACGAGGTGTGCATGCGTAGACGGCCCCCACTGCCTAGCCGTCGGCAACGTCACAGGCACGACGGGTTGGTAGGTCGTCACCACATAGCTAGTGGGAACATGGACACTCCAACATGTTGGAAGAGCCATGGCATGGCATAACCTTTTTCCATGTACGAGATGGAAACCTAGGAAGAAAGGAGAGAAACAGAAAAGATCTAAGGGTACTTTATGACTGGTGATAGTGGTGGGCAATTTCTCCAAACTCAACCAAACTAGAATTGATGGAGCAATCCTTGAGGAGGTCCAGCCCTTAGAGCATCTCCAACAAAGCCCCGTCTTAGGTTACCATTCTTATTTTTTGGCAAAAATAGAAAAAACCTTCTCTCCACAAGTTCCCTATCCTTGGTTGCCATTTATCCCAAGTTGGGAAAAAGAGCCTCCGCTTACGCATATATGCGCGCTTTCGACTCTGCGTCTTGCTGCTCGACCGCATTAGAAGAGGTGGAAGGGTATATATAAAACAATTTTATTTCTATCTCCGGGTTCCCGATGTATGTTTTCAAGAGGTGGAAGGGCATAAACATAATTTTATTTCTTTACGTCTCGGGGTTCCCGATGTAAGTTTGATCCGGGTTTGGCAAGTGAATTATGCCTAACTATTAGAGAGAGACCCTTTTTTCACTTGCCATATATTTTAGAGAGTTGCCAAATCACAAGAGATTTGCCAAGTAAATTTTGTCAAACACTTGGAGATGCTCTTTGGTCCACTATTTTGGTGGATGTAAATTTGGAGAATCTAGACCGTTTAGCAAATACTTTGGTGGAGTAGTGCTATCCTTGTTGAATTTGGTGAATCCAAATCTCAACAGACACCTAATATGCACCAAATAGAGTTAGGACATGGTCCCCTGAATCTCTCATGTAGAGGAAAAGATAGATTTTAATCCGGTGAGATCTAATTCAAAAAAAAAATCTGACGGGATCTCATCGGGGCAGCCACAAGTGCACACCACCGTCCAAGATCTTAGTTCTGCACGACAAATGCCTTGGAGCGTTCTTATCCTTGCCACTCCACGTAACACACGTGTGTCTATATATTTAAAGTATTCGTCATTCCCATTTTATAATCGTCGAATTTCAAAAAATATATTTGGAATGCCAAATAATCTCAAATGAAAATGCTATCCACTATAAAGTTTTATAACTTTTCAAGTTCTACAACATGATTTAGGTCATTTCTCCAACTAATGATGTTTGAAAATTTTGAATTTCAAATATAAGAAGTTCAAATGTAGTTGTCTTTGGATAGATGATTCAAAAGAAAAGGTTGAAAACTACAAAGTTTTATAACTTTTTAAGATCAACAACTTTGGTTTTAGAATGTCTCCATTTGAGGTTGTTTGGAAAATTTTAATCTCAAACGTGAAATTTTCAAACATAGTTTTATTTGGATAGATGACTTCAAAATGAAAATATTAGCAGCTAGAAAGTTGTATAAGATCCAAAAATTTTGTTTCTATCGTTTCTCCTCCTAAGGCCATTTAAAATTTTTGAATTTAAAATGTAAGGAATTGAAATGTAATTTTCTATCCATAAATGATTTCAAACGAAAAAATTGCATCTACTGAATTATACAAGTTTTTGAGATCTACAAATTTAATTTTAGAAATATTGTTAACACTGGATTTTGGTAAGGGCCGGCAAGATGACAGGTGGGCCCGTTCGGCAAAGCTCGCGGAAAGGCAAGAGATCAGCGCATTCGGCAAACGCTTGTGCGGTCGGTTAACCTTGAACTATTCGGCAAGTGTTCGTACGGCTAACTCTGGACGGTTCGGCAAGCATTCGTGCGGTCGGCTATCTTTAAAGGCGGTGGCTCCATTCGAGAAGCAAAAGGTGGCAAGCAGGAAGCCGAATAGAAGGAGAAGAGCGTGATGATCAAGGACTCCGAGGAAGGCTATAGCGAGAGAATCACCATGCTTTTGAGTTACCTTTAATGAATTGTGTAATCGTAATCTCTTAGGACTCATGTTATGTTCAGGGTATAAATATAAACCCTCGACCATTGTAAAAGATTATTCACAATCAAATCAACACAACCGGCCCCGTGCCAAGTTTCGAGTCCTTTTGTCGTGTCGTCGAGTTCTTCGAGAGGAGCCATCGATCCGTCGACCTCCGTAAGTTCCGGCAACCTTGCTATCATGTCTAGTATCATGCGGTGGATTTAGATATTGATGCAAGTAGTCTTGTTTGTCTCGACCGATGGCCGTGCGGCAGGCGCCCCGCTTGACGATCAAGAAGTCTTTGCTTATGCTTTGTTTATCTCGACTAGATGGCCGTGCGGCAAAAGCGTCCGCTTGATAGCTTAGCGAAGCAAGATAGTTATCGGCTCTATTAGATTTTGGCAAGATCTAGTAGATTCATTAAGTTATCACGTGTTGCATGTGTTTAACGCTTTTATTTATTTATTTGTAACACTCTTTTGCCCAATCTAGATTGGTTGTTTTCGGCTCTTTATTTTCATAGATCTATTTGCTCTTTGACGTACATACCATGTCACCATGAAAGATAGATCATATGCCTATATAGCCAAATAAGATCAATCTAGATTGTTACATGTTGCGGGTTCTTGCACGTTAGAAGCGTTTGAATCTTGATGGGACCGGGTGTCGTGCGGCAGATGCAAGTTCTTGATGGGTTTATTCGTGATAGCTTGTTTGTTCCTTCTTCATGGACCCCAAATCGGCTGGACTGCCGAGCTTGGTTATGCTTAAAATTTGTGATCAATTCTTACTTGTTCAAACATGTCTTCTCATGCATGCGCGTTCGGCAATCGAATGTTTCACGTGTTTTGTCTTCATGTTAGCCGAATGAATCATATGCATGATTGGCGCATGCCTTCTATAGCCGTATGTCGTAAATAAGTGGCTTCAAGGCCGTATATATGGAACTGTCTGGTCTCATCCGGCACGTTCCGATTTTGTAGCTAACAATCTTTTGTCCCTTGTCAGCTTTTAGGTCAAACTGACTGGCACGCTTCCGGATTTCCAAACCGTGCGGCTGTCCGATTTGAAGCCACGCTTTTTGGCTTGCTGTGTGTGAGGCACAGTGCGTCGCATTTTGTGTCAACACACTTTTTGGCACGCCCAGTGGGACCCCGTTGTTCAAGATGTCTGAAATCAACAACAATCACGTTCTGGATGTGACTTTGGATGAATTGCCGGAGAATTCAAGGGAGTTGGTGCAACAAGCATGTGATCAATTTCAGCAAAAGTGTTTAATGTCCTTCACCAAGAACAAGAGCAATAAGGTCTTCCAAAAGCAGTCATTGCCAAGGGTTCTTCTTCCACATCAATCTGATTACACTGAAGAAGAAGAGGCTCAAAAGGTGTCAGAATTGGTTCACAAAGCTCTAGGAAAAACTATTACAAATCATAACACAGCTTTCTTGAACACCTTTCGTGCAATCATGGTTAGTACTTTCGGCCCATCGGCTGATAAGTATTTTGAGGAGAATGCAGGACCAATTCGTGGACCAACACTTTTCAACCCGCCAAAATACCAAGAAAAGCTTACTGGAGATGAAGGAGCGTCTGGTTCAAACAAAGACGGACCAGTCCCTAATGAGAAACAGCAGCTTCCTACCTATGGTCAAGTGACATTTGGCACAACAGAAGATGTGCCGCAGTCTGCTTTCAAAGTGTCCCCGGCATCAAACAGGTTGCAAAGAAACATGTATGGAGATGGATATCAAGAATTTACTGATTATATTTGCTCGGATGCTTTGCCGAATCCGGGGTATAGGAGTGCATCGGGGATACCTTCGGAAGGCAAACACGTGGGGCTCCAAAGTCGATATTGATGTCATCATGCATAGGATGGCTGACATGATGCAGAATCGCCGGCCTAAAGCCGAAGAATCAATCCTATTCATACAAATCTCCTTATCCGAATGGTACAATAGAGTGGCACTTCCTCCAAGAGTGAAGCCTCCGACAGATTTGACCAAGTTTTTCGGCCAAGATGATACTAGCACCATAGAGCACATCAGTCGGTACTTGATGCAGCTTGGGGAAGCTTCAACAGATGAGGCTTGGAGAATTCGGTATTTTCCTTTGTCTCTCACAGGGCCAGCCTTCACATGGTTTACCTCCTGCCGGTCCATTCCATTGGTACGTGGGCGTAACTGAACAAAAGTTTCATGCATATTTCTTCACGGGTACTAATGAAAAGAAGCTAGTCGACCTCATGAGTCTGAGACAGAGAGCTAATGAAACACCGCAGGAGTATCTTCGTAGATTTAGAGAGACCAAGAACCTTTGTTATTCATTGAACTTACCAGATGATCAGTTGCTGGGATGGCGATAGCGAGGCATGCGGCCGAATGTCGAGAGAAGTCGTTCGGCATGGAATTTGATGACCTTGGTCAACTTTCACAAATGGATCGGGCGCTATGAGTAATCAAGCTCAAGGGTTCAAAAGAGATAACCACTTCCAAAAGGGAAATGTTGCCGTGAAATGTATCAAAGTTTTCTAGAAGAAGCGGTTGAGTATGATGATGATGACGAGATAGCCGCAGCTGAATTG
Source organism: Chrysopogon serrulatus (assembly GCA_015844335.1). Classification (NCBI taxonomy): domain Eukaryota; kingdom Viridiplantae; phylum Streptophyta; class Magnoliopsida; order Poales; family Poaceae; genus Chrysopogon; species Chrysopogon serrulatus. Next base: position 16,799 of record JADLZL010004638.1, on the reverse strand, counting down.
ACTTGGGCAAAGGAGCCTACTCAAGTTAGCCAGCGTTGGTTGAGGCAACAAAAAGGAACTTATGACTTTGATGTTTCCAAGTCCGATAAGCTCTTTGATTTGTTAGTAAGGGAAGGACGCATTAAACTGCCAGATGGACATCCTATGCTGCGTCCTGAAGGAGTGAAAGACAAGAAGTATTGTGGTTATCACAACACTAATTCTCATTCCATTAATGATTGCCGAGTGTTCGTGAGTGCGGATTCAAAAGGCTATCCGGGAGGGACATCTGAAGTTTGATGGCAAGATGAAGATTGATGGTCAACCTTTTCCTCAAAATATGATTTCATTCTCTGTGAATATGGTTTTCGCGAATGATTCTAAAGGTAAAGGCAAGATGAAGGTGTTAACCTCGACGGAGCGAAGAAGAATGGCACCGTCGACCACGATCGAGAAATCACAAGTGAAGAATTGAAACAAAAAGTTCGGTTCAAGAATAGCCGAACCGAAAGAGGAGAAAGTTCCAAGCCTAGGGTAACATCACGTATTTTTTGCTGAACAAATGGCAAAGACAAAGAAGAACGGGAATACTATGAAGAACAAAGGTTTATAGAGGAACGCCGGATATACGAAGAAGAGGTATACCGTAGAGAGCAAGAAGAGCATGTGAGAGAGATAGAGCAGTCTCATTGGGGTTGTTCATTCTTTAAACATTGCTGGAACGAAGGCTTGAAGTTGCCTGCTAGAAACAATTGCCCCGAATGCAAAGTGATCAATATTTCGGTATGCAGGCGATCTCGAGTCAACCGCCGACCGGTCCATGAAAGACTTGGAATACAATTTCTTGAGGACGATCGGGCGCGTAAAATAGATGGTTTTGAAAATCAGCAAAGAAAGAGGTTTGCATATCAGCGATGGACTCATCACAAGGGATACAATGGAGAAGGAAATCCTCATGAATACGTTTGGCAGAAAGGACAGTGGTGCCCTCCAGGACTGAGAAAAAGCCAAAAGAGAAGGGTTCAGCGTTTGAGGAACAAAGAGTTAAAACAAGTAGATGCTTTGAAGAAGCCGGTATGGCGCCCTAAGAAGAAACCCGATGAACATGGACCTTCGGGTGAGGCATGTATGGCTTTCTTTCTCCCATCGGAGTTCATAGCTCCCGAAAAATCAAGATGTCCAAGAAGAAGTATACTCCGATTTTGATGAGAGTGAGTTTCAAGATTTGATGGCTCACCGGTATTGACACAACAGGCAACTTTCGACAAACCGCCAAATATCATCACTTGAAGCCACTTTATCTAAAAAGGATACGTCAATGGCAAGCCTCGACTAAAATGTTTGTTGATGGAGGTGCTGCTATCAATATTATGCCCATATACAACTTTCGGGAAGCTTGGAATGACGAGTGAAGAATTGTTAAAAACGACATGGTTTTTAGGGATTTCGGCCGGCAATCCTTCCGATACTCGAGGAGCTGTACATGTCGAGTTGATGATTGGATCAAAGACTTTGATTACTACTTTCTTTGTCATTGATGGCAAGGGGGCATACAGTTTGCTTTTGGGAAGAGACTGGATCCATGCCAATTGTTGCATCCCTTCAACCATGCACCAAATTCTTATTCAATGGGTTGGAGACGACATTGAGGTTGTCCACGCCGATGATTCTCGTAAGTGTTGCCGCTGTAAACCCGCTTATTGGGAATATGATGGTATTGATTGTTTTTCCCGGCAAAGTATGGGGAGAAGGTCCCGTGAATGTCTTCAACGAGGGATCAACGGCCGATCCAAGCGATCGGCTCTCACAAGTAATTTTTAATGGGTAACCCAATCGATGGCAACAAAGGAAAGTTGGGGCATGGTTTTATGTCGGCCGACAAGCTAGAAGAAATAGATGTGGGTGATGGTACTAAGCCAAGGCCGATGTACATTAGTGCAAATTTGAATTCGAGTACAAATCACGCTTAATAGCCCTTTTAAAGGAATTCAAAGATTGTTTTGCACGGGATTATACAGATGCCCGGATTGGATCGCTCTATTGTTGAACATCGATTACCTATTAAGTCCGGTTATCGTCCTTACAAACAACCTCCACGAAGGATCTATAAAGAGGAGGTATTGGCCGATGTGAAAAAAGAGATTGAAAGATTGTTGGAAGCAAATTTCATTCGGCCATGCAAGTATGCAGAATGGATTTCAAATATAGTTCCTATATACAAGAAGAATGGGAAGATGAGAGTATGCATAGACTTTAGAAATCTTAATAAAGCCACTCCGATGGATGGATACCCAATGCCGATTCTTGGATTTGCTAGTAGATGCAGCAGCCGGGTATGAAGTCATTAGCTTTATGGATGGGAATGCTGGTTATAACCAGATCTTCATGGCAATAGAAGATATATCAAAGACAGCCTTCAGATGCCCTGGTCATATTGGTTTGTTTGAATGGATTGTCATGACATTCGGGTTAAAGAATGCCGGCGCAACTTATCAAAGAGCTATGAATTACATTTTTCATGAGTTGATCGGCAAAGTCGTAGAAATTTATATTGATGACGTGGTGGTCAAGTCTAGAAACCATGAAGGGCATTTAGCCGATTTAAGGAAGACTCTGGAGTGCACTAGAAGACATGGTCTGAAAATGAATCCAAATAAGTGTGCTTTCGGAGTCTCGGCTGGTGAGTTTTTAGGATTTCTTGTTCATAAAGGAGGGATTGAAGTTGGGAAAAAGAGCATGGAAGCGATAGACAAGGTTGTCCCTCCAACCAATCTCACAGAGTTACAATCATTGCTTGGCAAGATTAATTTTGTGAGAAGATTTATATCCAATTTATCAGAAAGAGTCTTGCCTTTTTCTCCACTTTTAAAGCTCAAGAAGGGTCAAGAATTTGTATGGGGTGACGTACAACAAAAGGCTTTTGATGAAATCAAGGAATACATGAAGGCGCCACCAGTGCTGGTACCTCCACAGCTTGACAAGCCTTTCAGGTTGTACGTGGCGGCCAATAGTCTAACAATAGGATCGGCCCTCATACAAGAGTTTGAAGGAAAGGAGAGAGTGATAGCTTATCTTAGCCGAAAACTCTTGGATCCAGAAACAAGGTATTCGGTTACAGAGAAGCTTTGTTTATGTGTGTATTATTCGTGTACCAAATTTTGGCACTATTTATTAAATGCCGAATGCGTGGTAGTTTCTAGTTTTGATGTAATAAAGCATATGTTGTCGATGCCAATTTTGAATGGGAGGATTGGCAAGTGGATTTTGGCTTTATCAGAGTTTGATTTGAGATATGAATCAGCAAAAGCGGTAAAAGGTCAAATTATCGCCGATTTTATTACACAACATCGTGATCTTTCTGTTGAGGTGGTAAGCATTGTGCCTTGGGCTTTATTCTTCGATGGTTCATCCTGTTGCAAAGGTGGTGGTGCTGGTATTCTCTTAATTTCGCCACAGGGAGCAACTTTTGAGTATGCTATTCCCATTGAATTTTATGTTACTAACAATCAAGCGGAGTATGAAGCATTGCTTAGAGGGCTTCGGCTTCTTATAGAAGTGAAAGCCGTTGCTGTTGAGATCTTTGGGGATTCTGAGCTGGTAATTAACCAATTAACTGGCCAATATGAATGCAAGAGTGATGTGTTGAGAGAATATTATGAAGAATGCCGGGAACTTTTGAAAAGCTTTCGGGTAGCAACCTTGCACCATATCCCTAGGGGGCACAATGAAGAAGCAAATAGGTTAGCTCAAGCTGCTTCTGGATATCGTGAAAATCAAGAAGTCCTCACTATAGATGAAGATGTTTTGAGTACTGAGCGAGTGGTTGATGATTGGAAATGCGAAATCATCGAATATCTAAGAAATCCATCACAGAGAGTTTCCCGAAAGCTCAGGTATAAAGCCCTCAAGTTCATGCTTCTTGATGATCAATTATATTACAAATCTATAGATGGGGTATTGCTTAAATGCTTGAGTCAAAAAGAGGCCAGAAAAGTGATGTATGAAGTGCATGAAGGACTGTGTGGTGCACATCAGTCAGCTTACCGAATGAAGTGGATAATTCGGAGAACTGGTTATTTTTGGCCAACCATGCTGGAAGATTGCTTTGAATATTATAAGGGATGTCATGATTGTCAAAAATTCGGCAATATTCAGAAGGCTCCAAAGATACGCTATGAACCCAATAATCAAACCTTGGCCATTTAGAGGATGGGGCATAGATTTAATTGGTCAAATTCATCCTCCTTCGAGCAAAGGACATAAGTTTGTGCTCTTGGCCACGGATTATTTTACCAAGTGGGTTGAAGCTATTCCATTGAAGAGAGTCACGTCGAAAAATATGATCGGTTTCATTAAAGAGCATATAATTTATAGGTTTGGAATCCCTCAAACTATAACGACCGATCAAGGAACTCAATTTACTTCTTCGGAGTTTTGTGATTTTGCCGAAGACATGGGAATCAAGTTGTATAATTCTTCTCCTTATTATGCACAAGCCAATGGCCAGGCAGAAGCATCAAATAAGATTATGGTCAAGATCATTCAAAAGAAGATTGATGAGAAGCCAAGAAGATGGCATTTGGTTCTTAATGAAGCATTGTGGGCTTACGAATGGCTTGTCACGGGTCGACTCAAACATCTCCCTATGAGTTGGTTTATGGGCATCATCTTTGTGTTACCTTGGGAGTTGCAATCGGGTTCGAGGCGAGTTATGTTACAAAAGGATTTGGAAAAAGGAGATTATACAAATCTAATGATAGATGAACCGGAGGATTTGCATCCGATTCGTCTCAAGGCAATTTGGAAAACATTGAGAAAAAAAAAAGTACGTGTTGCCAAATACTACAATAAGAAAGTCAAGATAAAGCAATTCACGTAAGGTGATCTGGTTTGGAAGACTATACTTGCCGATTGGATCAAAAGACAGAGCGTTCGGCAAATGGTCTCCGAATTGGGAAGGACCCTTTCGGGTAGAAAGATGTGTGCCTGGCAATGCATATATTTTGAAGACTTTGTTTGGAGAAGAATTTGCCAGAGCCATCAATGGACGATATCTTAAAAAATATTATACCCAAGTGTTGAGGTTGGTTCATAAAAGGAGTTTGAAGTTGAGCGACCAATGAAACAACATCGCCTTTAGCCAAAAAATTGTGAAACTGGCAAATAGCCGATACAGTTTGTATCGCCTTTAGTACAAAATATAGCCGAATGGTTTGGAATTGACTTGGGCATTCTGACTGGTTGGTTTATCGGAAGAAGAGAAAGTGAAGCGTTGAATGACAAAACTCAATGACACGTCAAATCAATTGCAACGCAAGACTAAGATCTACTCGGCTAAAATGACATCATTACATTCGGGAAACATCATTTCAGAGTTATTTTTATTCAGAAAAATGCTGAGGACAACTATTCGGCATCCAACACAAAAAATCGCGAACAAACGCATCTTCAGAAAGTAATTTGATTATTTACATTCAATCCCTAATTACAAACTACTCCTGGAATAACTTATTCAGGACGGATTGAGGATTGGTGGACTCAGCGAGGGCAGCAGCATGATCTTCATACTGCTCCAGGCGTTCGTTAACATCCTCAATCTCATGAGGAGGGCCGCCAGCAAAGCCCACGGCTTGGACAGAGTAGTCTTCGCCGGTCCGGGAAGACATCGCCGCCAGGCCGAGAGATGCGCCAAGGTGCACACCTTGGATGACGGCCTGATCAACGCGGCCGCCCACAGCATCCAGGCGTGCCTCGATAGTCTCCCCCTGGGCGTTCACCTTGTCGGCCACCCCTTCGCCGGCCGCCTTGAGGCGCTCATTCTCTGCAGCATCTTTGAACAAGAAAAGCAAGTCAGCACACGAAGAGGATTGAGAGAAAAGAAATCTATGTGAGGATGCCAAACCAGTGATGGCGTCACAGAGCTGCTTGCGCTGATCCTCCCATTCGGCTTGCGCAATGCCGAACTACTTGGAGACGTCGCCCAGCTCGTTCCGAGCCTCATCCCTTTCCTTGCGGAACCGGAGCGCCTCCTCGTGAATGTATAGAGGGTCCTCACCCTCTGATTCCGCCGGACCCCAAGGGTTGGCGTTGTATGAGTTGTCGGACTCGGAAGAGCTCGACGAACTCGAGGAGCCGGAGACAGGGACCGGCTGGTCCAAGGTGCCCGGTTGAGTCACCACCATCGGAGGGAGGAGGTGGTGCTGGCCAGTGATGACCCTTGCCCTAAGCAGATGAAGAAAACCAAGGTTAGGGGAGATGAACATGAAGCATGAACCGCAAAGAAGCCACCGATTGATTCTCACCCGTGGCGGCGGGTGCTGCTCGACTTCCTTTTGCCTCTCCCTCGGCCAGGGCCGCTTGCCGCGATCATCGCCGCCGCTCGACATTGGCGCTCTGAAGGATTGATCCTTTTCTTAGGGTTGGATGAGGCAGAGAGATGAAGAGACGGCGATGAGTATGCTAGTCGGAGGTAACAGTGAAGGCCGAGGAAGGGCTTTATTTATAATCCAAAGTGGAGATCGTGGCGTATACTTCGGGGTATCCCAAGCGATGAAGTAGGGTTTACTCCTTTTGGGTCGTTACCGGACTGTGCCAGGCTCGGCTAAATCAAAAATGACGGATCAAAGGGATCGGCTATTCTCCTAATCGGGAAGCCTGAGGCGGTATGCTATCCTCCTAATCGGGAAGCTCGAGGTATTCGGCTATGTCATCAATCAGGCAGAGATTAAAAAGGGCAAAACATAACAAGGAATGCAATTGCTCAGGAATATAGTATGATACATATGAGTACATTACAAAGCCGGTGCTTCACTCGCCTAGGAACAATTTGATTGCATCTATAGCATCATTCCTAATTCGGCTAACTTCCTCCAGCACCTTCTTGTCGTCATCCTCAGAGCTTTGGATTTTGGTAAGCCTGGTTTTGATCTGCTGATTCTCCTTGATGACAGATGCTATCTTTGTTTTGGCTGCATCTATGGAGCTCGGCAGTTTGGCAATTCTATCTTTGTGGGACTGGATGTTGGCATTTAACTGAACCAATTGAGCTTCCAGCCTGGCCTTTTCTTCCTCCATAGCTTTCAGTTCAGGCTCCAAAGTTGACAAAGATTGTTTAGCGGCTGAATCTCGAAATGCAGCTCTACGGCTTGTTGCTTCTTCATCGATTGTCACTCTGCAGAGCAGCTCTAGAGGCCATGTTTTTGTTTGCCCTCCTGACCTTACCAAGATGGTCATCAAGATGAGTTGCAGATTCTAAGGAAACCCTGAGAGTTGGAGGGATTTCTTGGTCAATGAGTTCAACCAGGTCCCTTATCTGATCTGCATCTTGGACCAGAATGTTGATGTCCTTGGTTAGCAAAAGAGCTATTTCCTTAAGCCGAGACTGGTTCTCTGCTGATAACCTCTGCTGAGATATAGCTTCTTCGCCTCCCTCGTTGATGTACTCTTCAACTGTGAAAGAGTAGCTGACAATCGGCTTGGCCTCATCCTTAAAGGAAGGAAAACCATTAGCCGATTGGTCAAAATTGTTAAAGAAACCAATGAAGTGAAGTATTACCTTTTGAATAGAGTCTTCTTCAGGTTGAATCCTACTCCGGCTTGGTTGGGGACTTGATTGGATGCCTAGGGATGATGAGCTAGAAGCCTGGTGAGAAGAGGATTCTTCTGCTGTCCTGTCCAAGAATTGATCTGTTTCTAAAATGTAGAAGTAGCAGAATGAGAGGACTATTCAGTGCATCTAGTACAAAGAAAGGGAACGATCAACTGGGATAATAATACCAGAATAGCCAGTGGTTTCTTGGATTTCTGCATCTCCAGCAGAGGCTTGAGGAGGGATCTCAATGGTTGTTGAAGCATTGGCCGATCTTGAAAGTTTAACCTGTGGCTGCAGGCAGAGGAAGTGAGTACAAAATTATTGCCTAAACAAAAATTGACAAGGGTGTACCTTGGGAGACAGTTTAGCTTTCTTGGATCTTGTTCTCCTTGGCACGGTGACAACCTTGCTTGATTCAAAGGTGGCTTTCCTCTTGCTCTCTCTTCTTGGAAGTGTTGAACCCAAAACTGGCTGGGGTTTTCATGAAAAGCTGCCAAAGTAGGGGCATTATATCCCAAAGCGTGGAATAGGCCCGGCTGGTAATATCTTGAATCGCTCGAGAAGGAGGAGTAGGCTCAATATCCTGTGAATGACAAAGTGTTAAAATCAGGAATGAATCCAATGGTGAGAAAATATAGGTACAAGAAAATTACCTCACTTTGTCGGAAGCAAATTGAGCACGCAAATCTTGGCATAAAGGATGCACCGGTATATTAAAGATGTGGGCACGCCATTCTCGCCACCGGGGAAGCAAACAAGGGATGGGCAGCATGTATCAATCCGAGTGGGGAAGGTGCATATGTTGGCAAGTCCCATCCAAGTTCAAAAACTTTTTTTGGCCTCCATATCATCTTTTTATCTCTTCCCCGGGCTTTATGATCCTAGAGAAGAACAACCTTGGGGGGCAATCGTCCACATCCTAGCTGTCCCGCCACCATGTTTGGGTTATAAAATTCATAAGTGGGGCGCAAAGAACCTTCCATGGTGGAACTCTGGCTGGTAAAGTGCAAGGCTTGATAAAGGAGTTGAAAATCTCTATGGACACTTGGTCCGAGCACCCAAACTCATAACTAAACTTGCGGGGGAAGAGTCAAATTCTCATTTTCCCTATAAGGGAGCCGCAGTACATTCTCAAAACCTTTGAAGAACAGCTTGAAGAGGTGACCAATGTCTATGTCAATGCCGATAGAGGATGCCGCTTCTCCATATGTTTGGCGTGCCTTTTCTTTTCTTGTGTCATCTTCAAAGATGATTAACGAAGGGAAGCCCAAGTCATGGAGATCTACGACACTATTTGATGCATGTACAACTACAGCCACATCCGGACAAACCACCAAGGACCATTCACACAATGTATTTCCCCATGTTGACGCATTTGAACAACGGTCTTGTGCATCATGTGATAGACAAACCCCTAAAAATACTTGCCCAAGGGAATCGGGGTGCTGCGGCCAACTCTTCACCATTACCATGTAATTCGAGTCGGCTCATTTGATTTTCCACGTAAGATGAATCTGCACAGCCACATGTTCGGGAAAGCCTTGTATTCTTTGTCAAGTACAATCCGGATGATTTGTAAGTATTGATGTACTTCATCCATCCACCTCCGCATTTAACGCCTTTTGGTTGCTGCTATCCTTGTACTTGGAAGGGTACACCGGTGCTGTCACATTTAGGCCGGTCATCATGAAAATGTCGACCAAAGTAAAAGACATTGGGCCATGACCAAAGATGAAGGCATTAGCAGCGTCAGACCAGAAGTGGGTGGCTGCTATCAAAAGGGAGTCATTCCGGGGTGTCTCTGACAGGGATAACTCCTGCTGAATGTCTTGGGACTCCCAAAGGATCTTTGCTTTTCTCCAAAGATCCTCCGGTACCAATTTCGCCATCCGGCAATTGGAGGAAACGGCCAAGTCTTGAAGGTGTTCGGCCATTGATTCGGCGGGGTGATTCCAGATTTGAAAGGGATCCTCAGAGTTTCCTTCTCAATGAATTCAATCGGGTTAGGATCTCCCATCGGCCCCAAGAAATATGAATCAGGGCTCGCGGCGTAGGGGATCAAAGTCTCATCCTTGTATTCCTTCAACAGAGTGACGCAACCAGAAGAAGTGAATCAGAAAAAGCGAAGGATCAATGAAGAAATTGCCGAATACATAAAAGAAGCGAGGAATTACCTCTGGAACTCCATCCTGGGTCGCCATTGAGTACTAAAAGTGGGTTTGAATCTAGAACGGAGAATTCAGATTTCGGGTGGCGGCTGCAGATTTGAACAGTGTTGACCTAGATGAGAAAAGAGTTTATGGTCAATTTCGGAATAAAACTCACTTTTATCCCGAAATTGAGGGGGCATGTGTTAACACTGGATTTTGGTAAGGGCCGGCAAGATGACAGGTGGGCCCGTTCGGCAAAGCTCGCGGAAAGGCAAGAGATCAGCGCATTCGGCAAACGCTTGTGCGGTCGGTTAACCTTGAACTATTCGGCAAGTGTTCGTACGGCTAACTCTGGACGGTTCGGCAAGCATTCGTGCGGTCGGCTATCTTTAAAGGCGGTGGCTCCATTCGAGAAGCAAAAGGTGGCAAGCAGGAAGCCGAATAGAAGGAGAAGAGCGTGATGATCAAGGACTCCGAGGAAGGCTATAGCGAGAGAATCACCATGCTTTTGAGTTACCTTTAATGAATTGTGTAATCGTAATCTCTTAGGACTCATGTTATGTCCAGGGTATAAATATAAACCCTCGACCATTGTAAAAGATATTCACAATCAAATCAACACAACCGGCCCCGTGCCAAGTTTCGAGTCCTTTTGTCGTGTCGTCGAGTTCTTCGAGAGGAGCCATCGATCCGTCGACCTCCGTAAGTTCCGGCAACCTTGCTATCATGTCTAGTATCATGCGGTGGATTTAGATATTGATGCAAGTAGTCTTGTTTGTCTCGACTGGATGGCCGTGCGGCAGGCGTCTGCTTGACGATCAAGAAGTCTTTGCTTATGCTTTGTTTATCTCGACTAGATGGCCGTGCGGCAGGCGTCCGCTTGATAGCTTAGCGAAGCAAGATAGTTATCGGCTCTATTAGATTTTGGCAAGATCTAGTAGATTCATTAAGTTATCACGTGTTGCATGTGTTTAATGCTTTTATTTATTTGTAACACTCTTTTGCCCAATCTAGATTGGTTGTTTTTGGCTCTTTATTTTCATAGATCTATTTGCTCTTTGACGTACATATCATGTCACCATGAAAGATAGATCATATGCCTATATAGCCAAATAAGATCAATCTAGATTGTTACATGTTGCGGGTTCTTGCACGTTAGAAGCGTTTGAATCTTGATGGGACCGGGTGTCGTGCGGCAGATGCAAGTTCTTGATGGGTTTATTCGTGATAGCTTGTTTGTTCCTTCTTCATGGACCCCAAATCGGCTGGACTGCCGAGCTTGGTTATGCTTAAAATTCGTGATCAATTCTTACTTGTTCAAACATGTCTTCTCATGCATGCGCGTTCGGCAATCGAATGTTTCACGTGTTTTGTCTTCATGTTAGCCGAATGAATCATATGCATGATTGGCAGACAGCTTCTATAGCTGTATGTCGTCGTAAGTGGCTTCAGGGCCATATATACGAACTGTTTGGTCTCATCCGCACGTTCGATTTTGTAGCTAACAATCTTTTTGTCCCTTGTCGACTTTCAGGTCAAACTGACCGCACGCTTCGGATTTCCAAACCGTGGCGGCCGTCCGATTTGAAGCCACGCTTTTTGCTTGTCGTGTGTGAGGCACAGTGCGTCGCATTTTGTGTCAACAAATATTTTATTTTCCAATGTATGAAAAAGTTGGTCTATAAGGTTGTATAACTTTTTGACATCTGTGATTTTCATTTTGGCTTTTGCTCCATGATAGGTAGTTTCAAAATTTGAATACAAAAGTGAGAACTTCTAACATAAGTTCATGAAATAGATTATTTCAATTGAAAAAGTTGACAACTACAAGTTCTATTACTTTTGAGATGTACAACTTTTATTTTAGTTGTTTCTTCATCTGCGCTCATTTGAAAAATTTAGATTTGAATATGTAGATTTACTACTCAAGACATATAATTAAAGGTTATTCTAGATTCAACCACCTCTAGAAATCGATTCATAGCGTGGCTAGACGTTCTGGAAATATCAATACAAGTAGGGCCATTTGTAGAGCCAGGTGAAAAATGTCAGCTGCCCCTACATTGCATTTCTTGGTGTCACTAATTTCAAGAACTGTTTTCAGAGGCAATTTTTGATTAAGCCACTACTAATATAGGCAGCGTCTGTACAAACAAATTTTTTACTAATAAAATCCACCGTTCACACGGAATTGATACGCCATACAGGTGGTGGTGAATCCAGATTTACTCAACACTAGGGAAGCAACATTCTCATGGCTGTCATGATGATATATCATTTATTCTTTAAACAAAACATATTTCAACCTTATTCTATGGAGTCCTACTATCATGCCCCCATGCTTAGACTAATAATAGTGTTCAAAGATAACAATTATATTTCAAGGTATAAAGAGTACTAAATTTGTTTAGGTAGGTCATGGTGTGACTTTTGCTGTATTTTGCTCAAAATAGTATTAGTGAAAAGATAAGGGCTGCACGACCCATGCATTATAAGAGGTCTGCATGTCCCGCGCCGTTGGTCCAAAAGCAAGACAAGCTGGACTACTTAGCACAGATCTATTTGTGGCAATTGAACAAGTGTTCGTCAACAAACTAGCTGGGCAGAGATTTTTTGTGGCTTGTCGCACGTCCATGCCTAATTTTGTTGCCTACCCCGCCATTAAATACACAGCAAGCTGCTGCAATCTGCAACAACAATCACCACACATATTCCTCCCTCCCTCCCACCCGCTTGGTCGATCAGGGGGAGATAAGGCAAGTTTCTCCTACCAAGTTGTTAGGTTACCAATGGCCTCGTCGCCCTCCTTCTTGCTCGCTGTGGCAGCACCGTAGCATTGTTCGCCGTGGCATCGTGTGAAAAGGTGACATTGAAAATCGGCGAAGGCACTACCTCCACATACAGCCACTTGGTCCTTGTCGCCAACCTCCCCATCCATGAGCTAGCGATCGAGAAAGGTTTGCCAACGATTTTATGGCTGACATGAAGGAGTCACCAGCCAAGACCTTTACAATGGACTTCAAGAAAACACTCAAGGGGCCCCTCTCCGCTTCGTTTTTCTATTGCCCCCGGTAACTATCGCAACTTCGGATGATTTTTTCGAACTCGGTTTGAAGCCCGGCACAGTTATCAACACTAAAATTGACTTTAAGTAATCAGCACATCTGCTCTTGCATTGAGTGGAAATTGTTAACCACTATATATTTTGTAAGAAAGATCAAGGCTATAAATAAGAAGGCCAATAGTTTGTTTACTATGGTTATTTTTAGTAAACAACACAGAATAAAAAAGTACTAGGTTCTCCTCCAAAGATATTGTTGTGGAACTATGTATACGCCAAATTTACAACATTATTTCTGTATGGAATAAGATATTCAGTCAACCTTTTGTCAAGACTGGGGTGTACCTTTGATATTTCTAGGGTGTATCTTTGATATTTCTAAAGTTGCAATACATGATGTGTCAAAATTAGTGAAGCTCTTTTTATGTTATTTAGCAAGTCTGAAATGTCATGAAAATCATATTTACACTTGCGATCTTTTCTTTAACACAATTTGTTCGATCACTATAAAAGTATTACCCTAATCCAACCACTAGTATTCACAAATTCACAAATTTAATCACAATAGGAGGCTCTACCGCAACATGGACTGTAAGTTATGTATGATCTTGGCAGAGCCGATGGGCCTTGGGTAGTGAATACATAGGGCAAAAGACAGGTATGGCAAATTTAGTAAGATCAAACAGAATAGAGATCATCAAATTGTGTCATTTATGCCAAACCTATAGCCTATTTGTAAGCGATTTACCATTACAAAATGTAAATCTCGACATGGGATTTGCCATGGATTAGCACCACCATGGATCTGAGATCCAATATGGAAACTATTTGGGAAATATAGCAAAGTGCACGCATGGCCAAGGCTACGCCGCTCACAACCACAAAAGCTCCAAAGCTCACGGCTAGGCCAAGGCAGGGGGAGGTGGCCCACTCGTGCCGTCCCATGCGACGACCACATACATGCTAGGCACCTTTGTGGCGACTACAAAGCCGGGCGAGCAAGACCACGTCGGTGAGATCGAGAAACGGGAGGTCCCGATGGCTCGACTAGAACTGCCAAGGCGTGGGAAGCCCCCGGTCCTCGCCGAATCCGGGGCGGGCATAGCCTCACCGGCACCTTGTGCGGTCTCACCAGAACTAGGCGCACAAGGTCTCATCGACGAAGCTGTGCGTGCATAGACGCGCCCCGCATTGCCTAGCCGCTGTCGGCTACGCTACGAGCACAACGGGTTGGTTGCTCGTCACCACATAGCCGTGGGAACATGGATGCTTGAAAGTGTTGGAAGAGCCATGGCATGGCATAACCTTTTTCCATGTACGAGACGGAAACCTAGGAAGAAAGGAAAGAAACAGAAAATATCTAAGGGTACATTATGACTAGTGATAGTGGTGGGCAATTTCTCCAAACTCAACCAAACTAGAATTGGAGGAGCAATCCTTGAGGAGGTCCAACCCTTAGAGCATCTCCAACAGTTCCCCATCTTAGGCTACCATTCTTAATTTTTTGGCAAAACCAGAAAAAACCTTCTCCAAAAGCTCCCCATCCTTGGTTGCCATTTATCCCAAGTTGTGAAAAAGAGCCTCTGCAAGTATATATACGCGCTCGACTCTGCGTGCGCGTTCGACTGCATTAGGAGAGGTGGAAGGGTGTTGGTATTTGTTAACGCAAATAGATAAATCCGCAAGCGCACGGATACCACTGTAGCTTTCACCCGGAGTATTCCTAGGTATCGATTTCTACGGGGAACGAGAAGTGAACTAGAAAGGATCAAGGTCATCCATGGAATAACAATTTTTTTTGGGTAGAGAGGGTTTCCTAAGGTTCGTCCAAGATAAGCTAGATGACCAAGATTCTGGCTGACTAAACTTCACTTACTTTGGAGTAGCAGTACCTTTCCAACTCTCGAAGAGACTGGGAAGCGGTAGTCGGGGGAAGGCTGCTAAAAGCTCTACGGAAACACCAACCCGAACGTGGTGGATTACAAAGGCCTGGCTGGAGCTGTCACCTCCGGGGTTACCACAACTATCCGTGGGGTTGGGCGTAAACTCAGGTAACTCACTGGCCCAGACACCACGTCTACGCTAACAGCTACTACTCTAGTCCGATATCTTAATTAGACTAAAGCACTCGGTCGAGCGGAAATCCCGTAAATAAAGTAAAGGAAGAACTAAATTTAATCAAATAGAAAGCTTGGAATTACTGAAAGAAGAACCTAGATAGTCCTCAGACGAGTCATCTCCGTAGAGGTACAAAAGTCGAGGAGGGGCCGACACCTCCGGCCCTCCTACGCCCCTACTCGGGACACCGAGTACAAGACTAAGAGGAAGCCAACAGCTCCGGATTCCTCCTTGTTGACGGTTGTTATTGTACGAAACCAACCGTCAACTAGCCATAGAAAAGGATACAATTGTGATCATCAAAGTAGATATAGGGTTTACACTGATGGAATTCCATGAGTTTTGGTGTTTTACTGTTTCTGCAGGCGTAAACTGGAAAAGACGCAACCACGAGAGCTTATTGGAACATAGAATGGGAAAACGGACACCGCGGCAACACAGGAAGAATCTAGAAGAGTCAAGAAGGCACCACGCCGAGCTGGGGGGCCAGCGGCCACCAGGTGGGACCGACCGGTCTGGCCCGGGGTCCGGTCGCGGCCCGGTTCACCCGGTTCGCTCCACCGCCTTTGAGGATCAATCTCAGCCGCATGTCAAAGTCGGTTTCATCCGATGGCTCACGATCATCGTCCAGGGCTATAAAAGGAGGGCAGGACCCTCCTAGGGGAGGCACATTCATTCATTCCTCATTCAAAGTCCGATCATCAGCTAGAAAGCCTAATCAGAGCTCCTTAGCTAGGGCCTAGATAGCTAGTAGAACTAGAGGGAGGCAAGCGTAGGCTTGGATTTCGGAGCCATCAAGAGCTTGGATTTGGTATAGTTCTTACTTCCGCCTTTGTTCTCTTTTATTGTATAGTTATATGATTGCTACAATTGAATTGATGAATACTTATCTACTTATATTCATAGTTATATTGTTCTTTGTCTATTGTGGTTATATGCTTAGTATAGCTAGATTGACATTATACTTATCCATAGGTTCGTATAGCGCTCATCTAATCGATCGTTGGGTGATTGGTAAACATTGTGTAAGCGTGGTGCTTATACGTTGTTTATCTGCGAATACACCCTATAGGCCGGGCTTGGTAGATCGCGGGTGTGACAATCCTGTTGAGTCCTATGTAGTCCAAACCCCGTTTATAGGCACAGTAGGGCTTTTGTACGAAGGAAGGGTGTGCTATGTTCTCAAACTTCCCTAGTATGTCCACTATGAATAGATATAATGCTAACCTTAGCTATGACTACTAAGTGTACTGCACTAACCATAATATGAATTGACATGTAGCTAGGAATAATACAGAAATATCTCTTGATGTTCTACTAGTAACCCTAATGATATAGCTAGGAGTCTCTATCTGTTTATGCTAATTGTTGACATTTACTACCATCATTACTAAAAAGTAGAGATAACTCCTACCCCTAGCAACAACGCCAGAAATGCTCGGTATATAATTAATTGTCATTTAGCAACTAGCCACCTCTTTATTACTAATATTCTTAAACATGAAATAGGTTGTCATCCCTAATTATATTGCTAGGAAATTATTATAGATTTACATGTACTAATGTGACTAGGCAGATATAAAAGATATGAATATAATATGATTGTAAACTAAATGGGTTCTGCAAGCGGACAGATAATTATACCGTTGTAGCATTTTACCTAGGGAGTTCATCCAGGTTGTCGATTTATATTTATACCACTGGGAAAGCTATGTAATAAACTATAATCTATTATATTGATAAGAGACTATATAGGATGAATAAGTGATATTACTAATATCATCTAATCTACTCATAACAGGCAGAGGGTCACAAGATAAATATGGATAAATATGGGTGATAGCATAATCATCAAGTATCATAACTATGGATAATCATCGAGCATCTACTAGTCATAATC